>VWZZ01005346.1:470912-553151 GCA_013399095.1 Psophia crepitans | reverse complement strand
GTCCCCCTGTACTCAGCCCTGGTGAGGCCACACCTCGAGTACTGTGTCCAGTTTTGGGCCCCTCACTACAAGAAAGACATCGAAGCACTGGGGCGTGTCGAGAGAAGGGCAATGAAACTGGTGAAGAGTCTGGAGCACAAGTCTTATGAGGAGCGGCTGAAGGAACTGGGCTTGTTCAGTCTGGAGAAGAGGAGACTCAGGGGACACATTATTGCCCTCTACAACTACCTGAAAGGAAGTTGTGGCGAGCTGTGGGTTGGCCTCTTCTCACAGATAAGTAGTGACAGGACTAGGGGAAACGGCTGCAAGTTGCGCCAGGGGAGATTCAGGTTGGAGATGAGGAGAAGCGTCTTCTCGGAAAGGGTGGTCGAGCATTGGAACGGGTTGCCCAGGGAGGTGGTGGAGTCACCGTCCCTGAGTGTGTTTAAAGAAAGGTTGGATGTGGTACTTAGGGACATGGTTTAGTGGGTAATAGGTGGTGGAGGGACGGTTAGACTAGATGATCCTTAAGATCTCTTCCGACCTTAATGATTCTGTGATAATATACTCAATTCACTATTTCTATACTGCATGAAATTATTCAAGTGACTATCCTAGTAGTGGGATGCTTCAGGAATAACCCTTTCCACTACATGTTTGATTACTGCCTATAAATATTAATCATATACAGTGGAAACAGAGAAATTTGACTATATTCATACGGTGCTACTACCCAGATATTCACACTCGATGTGACAAGGGATGTAACCTGTAATACCAAATCCAGTGATTCCCCTGACTGTATCTCATTTCTCAGAAGTTCCTGAACTAAATAGCCAAAACCAGCACACTCCAATATAAAAATGTTAAATTTTAATTTTTAATGTTAATTTTCTGTTATTTTTTTTAACAATCTGCATTGCATATGTTAGAACGTACTATAGGATGTTCAGATTTGGGAATAATACATATTCATTATTTTTTCCTTTCTCTAATTAGATCTCTTGGTAACACTTGTTTTTAACTATATTTATTTTTTTCTTTAGTGTCTGCATTTATATTTAGTGTGAAAGCCAAATGTACAGATGGTATTTTCATAAAAGCCCATTGAGAAAGGCTGGGAGAATAATTCCAAATAGGTTCCTATGAGAAATAGCAAAATATAAGGTTACATCTGGAACTATGAATTTCTTTCACTACAACATGCCTTACAAACAAATTAGTAGTATAGTACTTCACAGGGAAAATTTAAACTTATCATCTCACTGTGGGCTAAATCCACAAAAGGGATTTAGCCTAAAAGTCCTGTCCTTGAGCAGACACCCACTATCCAAGCTCCATGAGATATCTGACCCTGCCAGTAGATACATGCAAGAGTCCTAAATCTTCTTCAAGTACAACTCTCGGTAGGATTTTCATTCTAATTTTTTCCAACGTATTCACTTTCATGTCCATATTAACACTACACGTATAAAATCATGCCTTTCCAAAAGGTTTTCTGGGAACAGTGCCCATCTGTTACCACAAATCTGGACACAAATCTGATGATCCCATTAGGAACTGGGAGTCATCACCAGGATAAAATAGGGGAAAAGACCTTTTCTTGTTTGGTGTCTGGTTTCTGTACACACTTCAATGGTTGTATGCACTAACAATCAGTCACAAGCAGGGAAACATGTAACCCGCGTAACTGGGTATGAAAAAAACTTTTACTGGAAGGACTCTTATAATCTGCCACTACTGTCTGGCTAATTTCATTCTATGTTTTATTTCCTTATAGCTTTTCACTTCAACAAGATCTCAGTAATCTACTCTTGAATTTAAATTGGCACCATTTTCAGAAGCTATGTTGAGGCTGGGGTTGGAATATGGCCATTAGCACAACTCATCCAAATGGAGGATATCTGCAACTCCCTGTTACAAAATGGCCACAAAACCTTCCTGCTCTCTCAGAGAAATCTGGTGCTCAGCATAAGCTTTTTTCTTTGATCGTGTTCTTGTTGTCTTATTGTAGTCCTCCACACATTTCCTAGTGGTTAGAATTACCTTTAGAAAATAAATTTTAAGGAAGTAATTTTAAGTCCTAAAATATTCACATTCCTGTCAGTATTGCTTTTTATAGTATTCATTGGTAGTACCAATTCCTATTTACAAAGTATGAATATTTAATCATTTCATACTAGAATAAGTTAGCTATTGAATTATCAAGTTTTGACAAATTTTTTAATTAGCTTATAATAGAAATATTAAAAAAAAAAACAAAAAAACAACCAAATGAACTCTCTTATGCAGCTTAAAGAAATTCAAAAAAAAGAATTTAAAAAAAATCTTAACCCCAAGATACTAGATGGACAGGGCTTTGGAGGTGACGAAAAATTGTCTAATTCTATGAATAATATTCAAAGATAAATTAATTTCAGCTTTTAAAATGGTGCTTTCTTTTTTTCTCAGATATGTTATTACAGAGCATAAAATGTTTTGTAAGTAAATAAATAAAAATTGAGTACATGCTCTCTTGCACTATAACATTAGTAGAAAAAACATCTGTATATTTTATTATCTGTATCTTGGATTCATATAAAGCAAAGCAGATTTTAAATCCACCATAGACCTTATCTAGGAACCTTGTCCAGATTAAGGACCATGTTAAATGTACATAAAGTTTGAATAAAGTATTACTTTTTGCTTGATTCACTTTTTTATCTATAGCTGAAGGTGTTAAGTCTATTGATCAGTTCTTGATTCTTTCTTCAGTTCCATTGATGATACAACTGAAAAAGGTGTTGCACAATAGCTGTGTGAATATCATTCATTGCTGTGTGAGTATCATTCATTTCTGTGTGAGCTGTGAGAATGTTATGCATGTGAATATAAACACACATAATCTGAGGTCATAGTACAGTAAGTTTCAAATTTAACATAAAAGTTTGAAACCAAAGAAAGAAATGCAATTCTGCAATGACTATGAAGACCTAATAAAAAAGTATTGTTTCTGGCACTAGAAAAAATCATAAAAGCTTAGATACTAAAATGAAAAGCAGAAGTGTATAGCACTGCAATTTTTATATTGTTCTATACTGCAGTGCATCAACTCTATAAACCTTCAGTGCAACAACCTTACCACTGAAAACAAACCTACCTAGTGCAGAACACGTCTATCTACTATACCAATCCCATCAAAATAAATGTCTACTAGTTTAAAAAAAAAGTTTTGCTTACGAGTTTGTTATCTGCTGTAGTAATTAATATTCGAGTACGATGGCAAGAGCCTGCATTCTCATCACCACTGAATACCTTCTTCTGTGGCCTTACTCCATTAAATACAAGCCTTATCAGAAAGTGCTCTCTTAATTTACTAATTCTAATTTCAAATGGAAAAGAAATTAAATTTGTCACCCAGAAAGAAGAGAAATACTTGGGTCAAGATTTTCAATGATATTTAGATACAAAAATACATTTGAATAAGGAGCTTAGGAAACTAAATCTGAAAACATGTGTTTGTCAAGACCTTAACCCTCCTTGCAACAAAGTTTTCATTAGTAAAATATTTATGTACCTAAATTTTCACAGCTCTGCAACCACCTTGGAACCACTGAGCAATTATCAAAATCTAGTGAGAATCTACTTACAGTCTCTCATTTCTGTAGCTGATCTTGAAGTCAGTATGCATGAAGAACAGAAAACTCTGCTCAGAACAGCCATTTCTTCTTGAAAGAGAGATAATGGCCCTTTTCCTCTAAAACATATGAATTAACTAACAGGTACTCTGGTTGTATCTGACCTCACTTCAATCACCTCCTCATCAGTAAGTACCCAATAAAACCTTTGTGAAAGCCTAAATGGCAAAGGGATCTCTGCATAAAGTTATTATCTGTGTTACTGAAGCTGAGTCAGTTTTAAGAAAGAACTCAAGAGTCACAGGGAAGGAACATGATTCTGTAGCCTGTGATTGAAATTACCGACTGCATGAGAGAAGAGAAGGACCTCTGCTTTTTACAAAGTTGATAATAAATTTGATAATAACAGTTGTAGAAGTTGAAGACTTTGGAAACAGGTCTTCCTTCTCCAAGATAAGTACTGTTATAAAGAAACAAAAATCTCTGGCTGCTTCTCTCTGGTCTTTAGATATTTCCACCCACCCTCCATGGAAAGGTACCCCACGGGTGGAAAAGAAAAGTGTCTTTCTGCTTAGAACATAGAAGATGTCTGATTTATCACCATTTTCAAAATGTTCTGATTTCAGCTGAGTTCTGTTCTCCAGAAAAAAAAAAAATGTAGCAACAGTCAAAAAAAAGAACTGGAGCCCTTCTGAGCTGTTGAATACCCATTTTTACTTTTCTTTATGTATTTTTGTATATTTGTATTTGTATATTTGTATTTTTATTTTATGTGTCCAGAGAAGGGCAACGAAACTGGTGAAGGGTCTGGAGCACAGGTCTTATGAGGAGCGACTGAAGGAACTGGGCTTGTTTAATCTGGAGAAGAGGAGGCTCAGGGCAGACCTTATTGCCCTCTACAACTACCTGAAAGGGAGTTGTGGTGAGCTGTGGGTTGGCCTCTTCTCGCAGATAACTAGTGACAGGACAAGGGGAAATGGCTGCAAGTTGCGCCAGGGAAGGTTCAGGTTGGAGATGAGGAGAAAATTCTTCTCTGAAAGGGTGGTCAGGCATTGGAACGGGTTGCCCAGGGAGGTGGAGGAGTCACCATCCCTGAGGGTGTTTAAGGAAAGGTTAGATATGGTACTTAGGGAAGTGGTTTAGTGGGTAATAGGTGGTGGGGGGATGGTTGGACTAGATGATCCTTGAGGTCACTTCCAACCTTAATGATTCTATTCTATTCTATTCTATTCTATTCTAAAATGCACAGCAAAAAACAGAGAAAATACTGTTGGAAATAAAAAGGAAAATTGTCCAATGCATGGCAAGCTGTGTTGTAAAAAGGTTATTCTGACAGCAATCAACATAGCCCCTGCATTCCATGCTGTACTAAAAATTCACCCTGATGGATAAACACCTGCAGCCAGGTAACAGATTGCTAGAGAGGAGGTCGCTCTCATTTGTATACTAGTGGCTACTGAGGCCTGGTGGTTTTTGAAGAAATATTATCAGCACTTCCTGCAGAGATGAGAGTTTAAGTTCACAAACATGAATTTCTAATGTGTTTTATACCCACATAAGTGTGTTGAGCATGACACTCTGCCAATACTTTTCCCACAGAAATACTCAACACCTAGTGAATTCAAATGAGTTTAATACAGAGTCTTATGATTAATGGAAAATGGCAGAGAGTAAGGGATAGAAACAGTTCGTGCTTTGTTTGATTAATTAATAAGAGACTCTCTTTTCCCAGCTTCAACTCATTATGCTAATGAAATGTCATCAATTAAGGCTTTCCCCTGATTATTGAATCTGTCAGGTAGTGCTCAGTTAAAAAGCTGCATTCCTTTGCTGTCTTTGTAGAGCTGCCATCGCAGCTTTTTATGAAATGCTACTTCCATTAGACAGTGTTTGTTCCATTTTCTCATTATTGTATCATCCTGTTGACCTTGAGACAGGGGATATGGAAGACCCAAAATGAAACAGGGACAATGCTATCTGTGGCACTGTGGGTCAAGATAACGTGTTAGCAGAAAGATAAATACCATTCTTCATTAACAGTTCCTTCAGAATTATTAATAGTCCAGTCAAAGATAAATCCAAGGAGAGCATGTGACATTCAGAAATTTATGGCACGCTGTACTAGACTATACTGGAAAATTACTACAAGATGGAGGGGAAATATTTTAACCATTCGAAACACATCTTTTGCTATGAAAGTGATTTAAAAGACATATGGTAGTGGGACTATGATAAAGGTATTCTTTTCCTAAGTAGTTCATAGAGACAGAATAAAGAAATCCACATTAAAAAACGTATAGTTATAATATTTTGGGGTATTCATTTTCTCTGCATATATTTAGGATTCTCAATTACTTTGAATATTAACATTCAGGGTTCAGAATACTGATCTGTGTGATGCCAGTGGTTACAGTAAATTCTGGTGAATTAGTTATCATGGAGAGAACACAAGACATTACACAGCTGCTGCTTGGGAATAAGCCTTTGAGGGGTGCAGAAGGCGGGGCTCTGAAGGTCTGATTTTACACTTTTACTCCAGCAGCTGGAACACTTTGACTTCTCCCTGGTGGGTTACTCTGCACACCTGACACACAGGTGGTCGTAGGTCCAGTCAAATACCTGTGTCTGGCACATGGGTCATGAACTAGAGGAGAAGCTGTTAGGCTGCAATGCAAATGCATGAGATACAGGCACTGCAGTAGGGAAACGTGCAAGGCAAGCAAAATGTATGTATTGAATGTTTCTGAATTTAAAAAAAAAAATTAAAATCTCATGAAAACCCTCTTTGAGAGAAACAAAGCTCAAAGCTCTCAAAAGAGTGGGTCATCTTGTGATTTAAAAGATATATCTGAAAGATAGAAAACAGATTAGAGAAAAATCTTCACAGTGATTGATATGGGAGATGACTATATCGCGTCATCCAGGGATCTGCACTGTTCCTGCACAGGCTTACGTGTAATATGTGTAGGCTGGAGCTGGAAAAGAGATTGAATACTAAGGCAACAAAATTTGCACATGATGTGAAAGTATTAAAGAAAATCAAATACCAAGCTAACTGCAAAGAGGTGAAATGCAAAGAGGTCTCATGATACTTTGTGTATAGCTAGATGATAAAATAAGTGGTGAAATTTAATTACAGGCTCTAAGTTATCTATTACCACGCAATAAGACAATGTTGGGATCAGTGAGGACAGTTTTTAGAAAACTTCGTAATTCAATAGTTTTTAAAATAGTCAGGATTCAGTAGCCATCAAAATAGAAAATATATTAGCAACTACTAGGAAAGCACAGAGAGAAACTTTATGGCACTATTTTAATCTGGTAAGCACACACATTGTAAAGATATAATATAGTTCTTGTCTTGAAAATGTATAGACAAAAGCAACAGAGATGCCCAAAAGCAGGAAAAGGCTTCTAAAAAAAAGAAATTAAGTAAATGTCAAATTCTTGTCTTGAAAAAAAGAGGAAGGACAGGAAACATGGTTGAGTTTTGTAAAGCCTGGAGAAGATGAATCAGTAAAGTTATTTTCATTATTTACATATTATGTTATTACGTTGAAGGAACTAAAGAGAAAATTAAAAAATGCGAAGATATAAAATTAAGAAGTCTGATGATTTTTGGACTCCCCATTCAACATGTCATCAATTTGTGGAACTTGTCACTGCACTTTGCAGAGGTCAAGAATATAAATAAACTTCAATTAGGTAGGACATGACCTTGTGCAGGACAGGTGAACAGTAAATATTACAGGAGAAGATTCTGCCGCAGTTTCTGTCTGAAGAAGTCCACAGAATACTACACATTGGGAGAAGACACTCCCAGGAAAAGAATCACTCTGCTTCTTACCATCTTTCCCTAAGCATTTTTTCTGGCTACTGTCAGAAAAAAATGGTGCTGGTTTAGAAAATGGGTCTTTTAGCTTACAAAAAAAAAAAAAAAAGCGAAACAGTAATTCAACCAAACAAGCGAAAAAAAACTGCAGACAGTTATAGAGCTACAGTTGTTGTACATCTTCAAGAAGTTTGTAACTAAGCAATCTGCCACTTGGCAACCACACTATACAGATCCTTAATCTAATAAAAAAATTAAATTCTTGAGAAGAGAAAGAAAAACAGCTAAAAACCAACACAACAAATTATAGTCTTTGAAGTATGTTTTGCTGCTTTCTTCTGATGGTGAAAATTCACTTTCATATTTTCTCTTTCTCCACATGTGACTTCTGTTGGAAGGGGTACAAAAAGTTATGGAGACTTTAAGTCTTAGGAAATTAAACCAAATATTAAAACATACTGCACAACTGCTGAATCATTGTATATAATTTTTATACTGTCTTAGTGTGTTGGATGGGAATTTCCCATTAACACAATGTTTCTAAGTTTCTCTAGCAATTCTACATTGCAAGTTGTTAAAGATCATTTTATTTTTATCTTCCCACAATCCAATCACTTTAATAGCTAACAGCTGTCATTCAAAGCAGATTCAGGCAACTATCGAGCTGAAAGGGTTCTGTTTATTGCTAAAATGACTAATTCTATGAAGTTATTCTTTAAAAATCTGCAGTGTAAAAATTGCACATACAGAAGAAAGGCATAGTTTACTCTCTGATTATTTTTCATTTAGCAAGATAACAGAAATTTTTTTCCTTTTTTTTTGACAATTTATTAATTTAAAGCATCCCCTCATCTGCAAAGGGGATTAAAAAAATAGGTAGTTATTGAAGGAATGTGTGCAACTTGGAGTAAAATTCAAGTCATACATCTCTTTAGTATTTATATGGTTCAAATCTCTTTACAGTTTTTTTCCTCACCCACAAGCTCTTTTAAAATCATTGGATAGTCTTGATTTTTCATGGTTACATAGAACCCACAAAAGAATTCATAATTTCTTGGATTATTTTTTTTTATGTTGTATTGTATCTAGCTAAGATAGAGTTAATTTTCCCCATAGCAGCCCTCATAGTGTTGTGCTGTGTACAGGTACATTTGTCTTTCAGAGCACCTGGTGTGTGTACTGAAGCCATACTTCCCAGGAAGTGGCCAGACATCATCTGTTGATGGGAAGTAGAGAATAAATATCTTGTTTTTCCTTTGCTTCCATGTATGGCCTTTGCTTTTGCTTGATTAAACTGTCTTTTACTTGACCCATGAGGGGTTTTTTCCACCTTATTTTCTCCCTCTGTTCTGCTGAGGAGGGGAGTGATAGAGTAGCTTGGTGGGCACCTGACGTCCAGCCAAGGTCAACCTGCTACACGTTTTTAATTGCTTAAAACAATTGGATTGTATGTAATTGCAAATATCTACTAAGATATGTTTGCTTGTGGAACTTTGGTGCTGCAATTGATATTGAATTATTTCTTCTAATATTCTTGTGAAAGGACTAAAAATATTTTGAATACATTTCATTTAATGAGATTAAGCACCTTGACTCAGACTGCAGTATGTCTGCAGCAGGGCCTGAGACTAAGGGTGCTTGGTTGGCACCTTCAGCTTCATTACAAATTTGTTTTATAATATTTGTGGAGATATGTAACTTCTGTTCTTCATTTTACTCATTTATTAAGCAAACTAAATAGTTTAATTAAAGAAGATGCAATAATATTTTGCATCTTTCAAGGCTCAACGATAGACTTCTACTTCATTATGACTTCTACATACTATTTACTATAGCCATTATCTTTCTAGTGTTGTAAACACTGGAAATTTCCCACCCTCCTAATTCAACCTCTGGTTATCATGATTATGTAGTAGTCAGAAGAGCTTCCATGAGTTAAGGAAGCTGTACAGATACAGAAAGACACTACTTCAAGAAGTATAATATAAAAACTATATACAAAAGGAGAACAAAAAATTAGAAAAGGGATCCAAATACAATAGCTACATAGTTAAGGTGATAACAGTCACAGATAACTAATATTTATTTGCATATTTATTCAGTGCTGCAGTAATTTCTCTTAACATCAATATGGCTGACTCTGTTCTTCTCCTCTCTTCCATACAAAATGAATTACACATTTGGAATTATTGATAAGCCATTCTTGATAATTACTTGGAAGAATGCTGCTGTTAAAGGCAGGACTCTCCTTCAGGAAGAAGGATAATAGTTCACCAGTGTTGACAGTTGCACACTAACATGATACATGAGCAAGTGCTTTGGCTCAGTTTAGTTTTGTAGTTAAGTGGCATATCAGTGGAAAATCTCACAAGATTTTCATTCCCCTCTTATGAGTAATGCAGTTTGCTTTAGTTGGTGTAATAGAAAGAAAAACCTACAGGAGCTAGTCTTGTATGGGATAGCAATGACCAAACATAAAAAGATGACACAAACCTACAAGAAATATTTCATAAAACATAAATGGAGCAAACAGCATGAAAAGCAGAGCTTTCTAGACTTTGCTATTGTGTGAAATTTTATAAGATAGCTAAAATATTCCCCATAGCACACTTGGGGAGTTTTATGTTTAGTATCCTGGTGAAGAGTGTTATAGTAGACAAGATGGAGTTTATAACTAAGAAAATCATGCTTCTCTTTCAAGGGTTTGAAGAACCTAAGCAGCAGATTTGGCAATTCGTGTGCTGTAACCATCTTCCCATCTCAAGTAATGGGGCTGCAGAGAAATAATATACAAAAAAGTCACATAATGATATGTCAAATTGTATATAAATAGCCCAGTTCTTTATGAGAAAGCTGAGAAATTAGCCTGTGGGTTCACTTGATATTTTGATTAATTATTGAGTTAGAAAACATACTAATTATATTAGACCACACCTTTTTGATTTATCACAATACAGATTCAATGGTAATCGTAGCTCCAGTGGTTTTAGCTGAGTGGTGAAGAGATCCAGAGTCTCTCCCTCACTCTCATCAAACTTTCTTCACAAACCTCTCTCTGAAAGACTAAATATTTAATAGCATTTTCAGAGGACAAAAGTGTTTGGTTACAAAATTTTCATAGTTTGCCAAATCTATCCAAAAAGTTTCCAGTAAGATTTTGAATTCATTTTGGATTCGTTTTCTATAAAATTTGGATTTGTAATGATTTCATAGAATTTCTTTGTCTCATTTCCTTTTTCGTAGGTGAAGCAAGATATTTTTCAATGCCAAAGTATCTGACATAGTATATATTGTACATTTTGTCCAGGAAAAACTCAACTTACATTAGTCATCCAAATCTAGTACTCATGTCATCGTCTGGTGCCAGACTAAAGGGGAAAGGAGAAACATGATTAAATTGATGTCTCTACCACCATATTTGCTGAACAACAGGAACAGTTCTTCATCTGCATTATATTAATATGTACTAATGCTTTCTGGGACAAATTAATTTTAGATGTAAATAGGTGCCGCTTATCTGATTTAAATACTGTATATGTACTCAAACCTGCAATAAATATGTCCCTCTGCTTCCATCGTATTATTGACCCTCATTTCTGTTCATGAGAATGATTCGAATGTCATTTAAATTTATTACATTCAAAGTCCCCTTGATTTCCAAAGAAAAGACCAGACAATTTATTATATCTTTCAAATGCAGTGGTGTTTTTTTCTTTACTCATTCCTGAGGCATCAGAATGGAAGAATCAATCTATTGAAGAGCTATAATACCAACAACTGACTTTTTCAACTAGTCATTGAGCTGAAAAGTCTAGATTTAATCAAATTATTCTCTTCATTCAAAGGGAAAATGTATCTAAGAAAAGAGTTAAGGGCTGTTTCTTCTGTCTTCATATAGAAAAAAAAAGCATTTAAGATAACAACTGTTACATCTTGGACACAAATGGACAAAATGGATACAAATATTAGTGTAATTTTTTGCACCACAATATCAAAAATAAATTAAGGAACATGGCTTTAAATGGAAGCAGTTGAATCTTTTCTTTACATTCTATTGCATGTTATGGTGCAGTGGTCTGGTGGGGTTTACAGAAAAATCAATAGAAGTGAAAATAAATATAACTTTCCCAACATTTAATCAACTCACATTCTATGCCATTGTCTACCTTTGCAGTGAATAAGAATGTCATAAAAGAGGTGTTTATCTGTGGTCATGACTTAATACCCTGAACAGTACATATTGAAACCACCAGCTAACATCTCTGCTACTACACATAACAGTGAAACTTTGAGACATAGAGACATAGAAAAAGAAAATTGATCTGAAAATGATCCTGACCAACAGAGCAGCCTTTTACATATAAAAATAGTTCACAGTGTTACATTAATATATTGACAATTTTCTATTATTGTTTCAATGAATTGAGTATATACAGTATCATTCACATAAATGCCATTACATGAAAAGAAGACAGTAGAATAAATCCAAAGGTCCCATGTTTTTATGTTTTACATACTTGTGGACATACAGAAACACAGAGAATGATAAAGCGATGAAGGGATTAGTAGTTATCGAATTGAATTCTGAATTCTCTTATATTTGTTATGTAAGATGTGATATGAAGTAAGGTAAAGAATCTCCATTACTGTAAAAACCAATATCAGAATTAATTAGAATTATTTTGTTGATGTTGCTGATTTTTCAATGTGTGAAGTTTTCTAAAATAGACATTTAAGAGTCATTCATTGAGGGAAATTAAAAAGAAATATGAATTAGGTAAATACATTTTAAACATAAATTTCTTATTTTGCAACCAGTGCAAAAGACTGGAATGATTGTAAATAACCAATTGACTCATGAAATGAGTCAATTAGATATTGATATTAGTTATTAGATAACTAATAAACACTACAGAAGGTAGAATTACCCATATCAAATTCCCTGAGCCTATTTTCACATCCTAGTCAAAGTAGGAAAAACTTGAATTTTAAAAAAATATAAGTAGAATATTATGTATGAAAAAGAGCATTAATTCATCAACAAAATGTCATATTTTACCTATATTCTTTCCTCAAATCTTTTAGAGATATCAGAGAATACTCCATTGTGGATAAAGAGGAATATAAAATCCTACATTTATAGTCCAAACACTAAAATGAAATGCAGGAACTGACCCTCTCCATCAAGCATAATGCTCCTGATGACATCTTGATTTGGAACCTGAACTCTTGAAACCTGGTCTTTTAATCAGGATTCTAACCAGATATCTCAATAAAGAAATCATAAGATTCTACAGTTCATAACTACTTGTATAAGAATCAGAGGAAAACCTTTTTTTAAAGTACTATGCATTGAGACTGTTAAATTCTTAATTTCCAGGAGAGTCTGCTATAAACTTATTTTGATTCACTAGATTAGCTAGAACTGTCATATTTTATTACATGCAATGTCTTTCATCTTTAACACATATTTAATTATCTGTACTGAGCATGTCTTCTCCCAGCAAAGACTTTCTTCTTGCTGTTGTGTAGTATCTGAAAGGTTTCCTTTATATGATCCATTCCATCATTAGAAACAGCTTGTTCTATATTTCATTTTTATATTTTTTCTACTTCAACTGTTCCTAGAATTACATCAATGACATTTTTTTTATTCTTATTTTATTTTTTTACTTGGGGAGGAAGGAGTAGTAGTGGGTGTTGTTGGAATTTTTTTTATTATTTTTTTTTAAATAAAAATGTAAGCACAATTATCTGGCTTATGAATTCAGCAGCCAACTGGCAAGATGTTTACCTAGGTGAAATGGTGTCAGCAATTCAGTATGTAGCAGAAAGACCTGGCCCATAACCTCTGCTTAGTTGTGCAATTGTACATATATTTACTCACACATACTATATAATTGCTCAGTTGTGGGAAGTAAGATTTTGCCTGATTAGGTAGTCAAGGCACACGGGGTATTGAGAAAATAAAGCAGGAAAAGGAAATTAAGTAACATAGAATCATATAATCAAATGCATGCCAACTTATTATGAGAAAGAAGATTAGTTGAGAAGTTAAAATTTCCAGGCAGGTTACCGTCCTAGGGTTTGAGGAGTCTAGAGGATATTAAACAGTCAAATTTGATTCTCCGGGCAAGGGCAGGTTACTTGTCAGACATTGCTCATAAAAGGTAGAGCTGGAAGTCTCCTGCAGACTGGGAGATTCCTGTTCAAGATAGGGCTGCCAGACCTCAGCAGAAATCTGGAGCTGAGGCTTCAGCTGTTTGTGTCAGGGTCATGGAAATCCAAGTTCCAAACTTTTTTATTTCATTTTTTTAAAAAAGTAGACTAAAGCCAGCTTAAAATATAAGGTTGCCCAATTTCAGCAACCCAAGAAATCACTCTGCTCACTTCTGACATCATTGCTTACAATTTAATTTATGCAACATCATATCATACTCTGAAAATTACTCCGTGGTGTTGGAGCAGATATCTCCTGCAGTTCATCAAGAGAACCACGCTGGAGCAGATGGATATTCCCAAAGCACTGGTTGGGGTAGTAGAGGAGTCTACTGGAGTAAAGGATGGAATTTGAACCAGGAAAGGGTGAAGGAAAGGTGTTGTTTTAATGTCTGTCTTATTGTTTCCCACTACCTGAACTACTAAATACATTTTTACTTTAATTGTCAATAAATTAATCTACTTTTCCTCAGGTTGAATCTGTTTTGCTATGACACTAATTGGTAAGGGATCTCCTTGTCTTTATATCAACCCTCAAGCTTTCTCATTCTTGCTCTTCCTATTTTCTTCTCCTGTCCCATTGAGGGGGGAAGTGAGTGAGTACCTGGGTGGGAGTTTTGCTGTTAGTCAAAACCATCCCACCATGATTAGTTACAGAATAAATATCTACATACAATAGCCCTCACTTTCTAACTCTCTATGTCTTTGGATACAATAAATACTTATCAATGTACAAAGAAGATAAACATGCTTTTCCAAGCACCCTGTTCAACGGGTTCTTTGTGTTTTAATAAAGAAAATGAAACTCATTAATACAGATGAATGTATTATTGATTTATGCATTTGACTATTCTGTATGTTAGCTCTACTCAGTCTATTGCTATTAGCAGCAAAATAAATCAGCATTAGAAATTGTAGTAGTTCCCTCTTGAAAGCTAAAATCTTTCTGATCATCTCTGTATCTTCATCTAGAAAAGAACATAAATGCACAGATCTTTTGTACATATGTTCTTTCAACATTCCCCAAAAGCTTTGGGATCCTGAGTTCTGAATTAGAAGTAACTTGGCAAAAAAAATGGGTGCCTCTGATTTTTTTTCTGCCTGAAATACTGAGATAAAGGCTGCTGAAATTAATAAAGCTTCAATTCTCCCTCAGTTGTGTCATGGAAATCTTCCGGGGTTCTGTGGGAAGAGAGGCTCTGAAAGTATGACCTGCCAACATGTAAATTTTCCATGATTGTAAAGACCTAATAAATGAAAGAACAGAGTGGCAGAAAGAGCTAGTTCTCGAAGAGAAAAATTGAGAAACTATTCATAATACCTAGCACTAGGGACAGAAGTTAGCTGGCCAGTCTCTCTACATCCCTTTTATGTCTACAACTGGTGGGTTCAATACATGATGTTTCAGATCAGGAACTTAACATATGTGCACTGAAATGTTTTCAGTCTTTCTCCATAAACTGCAGAAGTCATCCATGGAATCTATTTCATAACATAGGTAATTAAAATGTAAAGTTCTCTGGTATGAATGCCTTTCACTTTTCATTCAGTATTAATCCTGTTGGAGGAAAATATACCCTAAGATGTATGATATTTAAAACAGCACTGAACTGTGAATACCTTCTTTGTTTACGTTATACTGAAATATATTGGAAGACTACTTGTATATTCAACATGGTAAATCCAAATCAGTGGAACAGAATTACTAAAAACTAATATCTTCCTCAGGTTTTGTACCCTAGAGACCCCTTTTCTGGATGCCAAGGTGATTAATGATCTTATTTCTGAGATGAATATTATAGATGAACAACAGTGCAATCTTTAGATAAAAAGGGAAAATATAGAGGAAGATTAAGGAGTTTAATTTACTTGATATGTTATAATGATGTTATGTTAAAATACAGAGAATTGTGACTTTTTTTTTTTTTCAAATCATTAATACTACTTTTGCTCTAGCAGGTTTATATTAGGAAAACAATCTTTGAAGACAGACACAAGAAAGGCTCATTTAATAGTTTAAATCTTTCCTTTCTGTATCATTGTTATGCTTGTCATTTTATATCTGAACTCAAGATCTCTCTCTCCACATTTTTTCCTTTCCATTGCATTATAATTTCAGTTTCATATTGGAAAGCTGCTCAAAAAAAAAGCTAGATTCTTGTGACAGTATTAACTTCTACATGCATGTTTCATTGTTATTTTATATAGTCTGTTGTTCTAGTTAAAATCAATGGTGACCAAGAAGAAGGTTTATCAGAATTAGATAAGAGCGAAAAAAAGTAATGACATCTAAGAAGGTCACATTGGTTTTAATGCAACAGCCACTAGAGGCAAAAAACTTTCTACCTTAAATGGGAGTAGAAGCTACTTCTGCTTTTTCATAAAATATTGTTTGCGTGTATAGATGATCCCCTTTTTTTTTTTCATCACACAGTGTCTGAAAATGTTCCTGTCTATTTTAATAAATATTAAAATAACATTATCCTTACCAAATATTTTATTTTTCAAAACACAAATTTATAGATGAACTGGACAGGTTAAAAAGCATTTCCTTAGGACATATCAGAAGTTCACTCCTTTTATTCTCTTCACATCTCTAACTATAAGAGAACATTTAATGTTGCTATAGGCCATGAAATTAACATTTTGTTAGACATACTATGCAGTTTGTTTTTAAGTACTATATGACCGTTTACTTCAAAGCATGAAAGACCAACAGAAGGATGGCATCAACAGAGAAAAGATTGTTCAAGAAATGATAAAACATTTGATAACACTGCATTATATAGAGCTGGGGTTTAGTATGATGTTTATTCAGACTGGCTGTACTCTAAAAAACAACCTTCTTACAAAAATATCATGGCAAGCAGTCAGAAGGTGGTAGATGTTTCCCAAATAAAATGGGGTTTTTTTGAGAAATTGCCATAAATGCAGCACTGTTTTCCAGTTTGCAAAGTATTATGAAAGCTGACATTGTTTACTGTTCACCTTCTCTAGTATTAAGTAGTATTTTATTACAAAGGTAAGAAGTCTCACTGTTGCAGGAAGAGTGCCATACTACTTGTAGTGAGACTCTACTCATTTGCTATCTGGCTTCCTATCCACTGGCCTAAGCTTCATTATAGATATATTATCTGAACATTTTCACATGCATTTCAAGGCTAAAAAAGAAGAAAGCTGAGTTATTTAATTTTTAAGTTGATGCATGTGTTCTGGGGATATGTTAGAAATTGAACCAAATAATTAATACTGTATGCAATTGTTGTGGGAACAGAGTAGAATAGATTCATTTCAGTGGGGGATTCTTTCTGCATGATCGCAATTTTAGATTTGACATTGCTATTTTGAAGACGATATTAAGTGAAAGTTTTTTTCAACTTTAGACTTTGCTACTACACAAAAATAACCTGGAATTCTTCCTGTCACACTTGCACTGAGTCCAAACTCACTCTAAGTGTGACCTAAAGGGTTAGTCTCTTACTAAAGAAATTTTGCAGAGATAGGCCCATGCAGCCACCTCAGACCCCACACAGCACAAATCAGAGTATTTGTGCCTCACCTTAATGATACGAAAAATACCGAGTTTTCTCTATTTGAAAATAGTATATTCTGCAAGACATATAGCCCTCTTGGTTCTTGATTTATTTTGATCAAGATACTAAATTAATAGAGGCAAAGGAAAAAGGAGCATGTCACAGAAACATGTCCTACAGTAAGAGCTAGGAGCTCTAAAAGTACTCAGCCCTGGTGAGGCCGCACCTCGAGTACTGTGTCCAGTTTTGGGCCCCTCACTACAAGAAAGACATCGAAGCCCTGGAGCGTGTCCAGAGAAGGGCAACGAAACTGGTGAAGGGTCTGGAGCACAGGTCTTATGAGGAGCGGCTGAAGGAACTGGGCTTGTTTAGTCTGGAGAAGAGGAGGCTCAGGGCAGACCTTATTGCCCTCTACAACTACCTGAAAGGAAGTTGTGGCGAGCTGTGGGTTGGCCTCTTCTCGCAGATAACTAGTGACAGGACAAGGGGAAATGGCTGCAAGTTGCGCCAGGGAAGGTTCAGGTTGGAGATGAGGAGAAAATTCTTCTCGGAAAGGGTGGTCGGGCATTGGAACGGGCTGCCCAGGGAGGTGGTGGAGTCACCATCCCTGAGGGTGTTTAAGGAAAGGTTAGATGTGGTACTTAGGGACGTGGTTTAGTGGGTAATAGGTGGTGGGGGGATGGTTGGACTAGATGATCCTTGAGGTCACTTCCAACCTTAATGATTCTATTCTATTCTATTCTAAAATCAACATCATATTGGTTTAATCCACAGAAACAAAAAGGACTTCAGGATGTTGCAGAAAGCTTGCAAAATCAGCCTAGAACTAGATGAGAAAATTTAAAAACGCAGAAAACAAAAGTGAATGTTAGTGTAAACAAAGCACTGCGGTGAAGCTAGACTGTGTTCAAGTTGCAACTACCAAAATGCTTTCCTTGAGTAAGAAAGATAATAAAATGCACCAGTGTGTAATAATATACAAATCTATAACTTTCAGTGTAAAGAGAAGAAAAGGAACAACACAAACCTTCTTGGATGTAGAAAAGCTTCTTGTTCATATAGCTGTTAGGCAGTGAAATACAGAATATTGCAGTTCTATACCTAGTATATGATAAGAACAGATAAGAAGAACAGACAAGAGTTGCTTTTTTGTGTCCTTCTTGAAGAATTAAAATAAAATAAAATAAAATCACAAAACTTTCCAAAGCCATTAAAAAGATTGAAAACAACTTCTTTATTCAGCACCTATAGGAGGAATATTTTCTAGGGATGGCAAATATTTCTTGCCAGGAACTACATATTAGTGGGTATAATGATGGCCTGCTAGAATGCAAGTTAAATAGTTAAGATAATACTATATTGAAATCATATTAAAACATTTATGGACATAACCTGATGATTGTGTTATTTATCAGGTCATTGATGTTGGTATTCAGTGATGAACTACATTATCATTATGATGAAGGTTATATAATTTTATAAATAGGTAATTAAAAGAAAGTCTCACTATGTTTGCAGTTCCTCTGTCTTTTTATAACAGGAAGTTCTACTTTTGTCATGATTTTGCTTCATTAATTTCATGTACTGCTGACATCTAGTGACCAAATAATCCCATCTGCTTCAATATTTCTCTAGTATCAAAAAATGGGTATTTTGAAATTACTCTGTAGCTGGTTCGAGATATTTCTGTCTATCAAATATAACTTGTTTAGATTTTGTTGTTATTGAACAAAACCTGTGTCTTCTAGCAGGAAGACTTGAACTGAAAATAAACTTCCACTCTAGTCAGTGAATAGGAACAAAAATAAAAAGCAGCTTTGAAAAGCTTTATTTATGTATATTATAATTTCACCTCAGTGTTTTCTGTGCAACCTTTTACATGGACTGTTTGATGTTTAAGTTATATTTTTGGAAATTACACTAGTGGTGGACATGTAAATGAACCAGTGAAAGGGAGACATAGATTATGAAAGATGAAGCCTAACGAACGTAAGTTGCCCTGAGCTTTAAAGTAAAGGAATTGACTTCTGTTCTGATGAGCACAAACTAAAGAAAGTGGTGTTAAGGCTCTGTCCAGTGATTATGAAGAGTTCAGGCTTTCCGTTCTGGGTAAAAATTTTGCATTCTTTTGCATGTGGAATCAGGCCAGCAGTGGCAAATTTACTTCCAAAAATCAGATCCACCCTACAGTTTACTCAGTTGAGTAGAAGAGCCAAACTTGGATCACAGCTCATCTAATGGAGCTAACCTCTTAGTTCCAAGTGGTGCAGACTTCAATGTATTGTGTCAGGCAGATGAAAAATACCATTAAGTCCTCTGAAGTTTTTTGAATACCTAATATGATTCATTGCTGAAATGACTGGTGGGTAGACATATTTTAGCAAAAAAAAGAGTTCAGAAACATGATAAAACAGGTAAGTTAGTCATCCCATCATTTCTAGTCCAGGTTTTGATAATCTGAATATTGAATAATAAACCATTTTAAATTGTAGTATTATCATGATTTGCTTCAATCAAATGTACTTTAAGTTTCATATTTTGAAGTGCTTGATAGTGAGGCGAATATTTTGGTGACAAGAGATTAATTGCTCATTGGCTCTACGCAGTGCACTTGGGAAGATAGATGTCATGAGCAAGTTTGCAGATGACACCAGATTAGGAGGAGCTGTTGATTCTGTTGAAGGTGGAGAGGTCTTGCAGAGAGATCTAGACAGATTAGAGAACTGGGCAATCACCAATCACATGAGGTTTAACCAAAGCAAGTGCCGTATTCTGCACCTGGGAAGGGGCAACCCTGGCTGTACATACAGACTGGGCAATGAGATGCTGGATGCCAGGCATGCTGAGACGACTTGGGGGTCTTGGCTGACAGCAAGTTGAACATGAGCTAACAGTGTGCCCAGGCTGCCAGGAAGGCCAACTGTATCCTGGGGTGCATCAAGCACGGCATTGCCAGCAGGTCTAGGGACATGACTGTCCCACTCTACACTGCGCTGGTGCGTCCTCACCTCGAGTACTGTGACAGTTTTGGGCACCACAGTACGAAAAGGACATAAANCGAGTACTGTGTGCAGTTTTGGGTGCCACAGTACGAAAAGGACATAAAACTATTGAAGAGTGTCCAGAGGTGGACAACAAAGATGGTGAAGGGTCTAGAGGGAAAGGCGTATGAGAAGAGGATGAAGTCCCTTGGTTTGTTCAGCCTGGAGAAGAGAAGACTGAGGGGAGACATTGCAGCCTAGAGCTTCTTCACAAGGGGGAGAAAAGGGGTAGATGTTGATCTCCTCCCTCTGGTGACCAGCAATAGAACCCGAAGGAGTGGCATGACACTTCGCTTTGACAGGGGAGGTTTAGTTTGGATGTCAGGAAAAGGTTCTTCACCGAGAGGGTGGTCGGGCACTGGAACAGGCTCCCCAGGGAAGTGGTCACAGCACCGAGCCTGACTGAGTTCAAGAAACATCTGGACAATGCTCTCAGTCATCTGCTCTTATTGGGCTGGTCCTGTGTGGAGCCAGGAGTTGGACTCAATGATCCCTATGGGTCCCTTCCAACTCAGGATGTTCTATGATTCTATGATAAGCACCTCAGAGGACCAACCAAATATCCCAGATTCTCATTTGCTCAATACAAAACACATGACAGCACAAAGCTATGGGGTTTTTTTTTGTTGTATTTTAACACTTTTCACGTTTTTCACTTCTCTCCCTCCTGCAGATTGGGAGGAATAACTTCATGCACCAGCATATGCTGGAAAACAGCTTTGCAGAAAAGGACTTAGGCTGACAAGGAACCAGGCATGTGTCCCTGTGGCAAAGAAGAATAACAGTATCCTGGGCTGTGTTAGGAAGAGTATTGCCAGCAGGTCCAGGAATTTGGTCTTTCCCCTCTATTCAGCACTGGTGAGGCCACACCTGCAGTGTTGTGTCCAGTTCTGGGTCCTCAGCACAAGAAAGATAAGGGAGAATCCAGGAAAGGACCACAAAAAATTATTAAGGGACTGGAGAATCTTTCCTATGAGGAAAGACTGAAAGAGCTGGACCAATTAGCCTGGAGAAAAGAAGGCTAGGGGGGATCTTAATAATGTGTACAAATAGCTGAAGGGACGGTGTAAATAAGACAGAGCCAACTCTTTTCATTGGTGCCCAGTGACAGGACAAGAGGCTACAGGCACAAGCTGAAACACAGGAGGTTCTGTCTGAGCATAAGGAGACTGCGAGGTGACAGCACTGGTACAGGTTGCGAGGAGTGTTTGTGGAGTCTCCATTCTTGAGATATTCAAAAGCCATGTGGATATCGTACTGAACAACCTGCTCTAGGTGACCTTCCTTGATCAGGGGTGTTGTACAAGATGATCTCCACAGTTCCCTTCCAACCTCAGCCATTTTGCGATCCTGTTCAGGCATTGAACTAACAAAAGATGCTTCTGTTCACTCATGTTCTAGGGCCTGAAGCTGTCTTCTGAGTATTGGTTGAAGGAGTGACATAGGTGCCGACATTTTTGTATACTCAACTAATTTCTACTGTTTTCTCAGTTCCACCTCTGGAAACTATACCATTATATTGGAAAGACTTCAAGACTAATGAAGCTATAAAAAAAGAGATATCACAAACGATGTCGCTGTAGATTACTGTTACATCATTTACTATCTTAAAACACTGATTTGGGAGATGTATACTCCAATCTGCTATCTCTCCACTTTCTATGCATTCTACACTGTATCCATCTACTTTGGATAAAAATGAAAAAAATTATCTCAGATGTAGAAACTGGATCTTGAATAATGAGAATTCTCACCGTCACTAAACACAGAGCTGAAAAGTCATGTTCCTTTGGGCTCTGTGAATCTTCAGTGTGAAGGTGAAACAACTTTCCAGCAAAGGCAAGAGTCAGGAGTGCAACTCTGGCTTGTATGGCTTAAGAACTGTATTTGTATCCATCGAGGTTAGAAAGAAAACAGACTAGGGTTTTCCTTTCTCTGAATGAATGCTTTAGTTTGCAAGGTGTTGTGAAAGGAGAACTCTAGCTCGGGAAAATTTTGTTTTATTCAAATATCAAGATTACCTAAAGGGTACTCAGCTTTTTGAAATAAGTTGCAAATGAGAATCCTGGTTCTGCTTCCTCTGTTGACAGTGGCATCTTGTCAAAAACATTGCTCACAGCTCTCGTCAGATACCATTTACTTCTCAGTATTTCTTGCTGGGAAGCTTGCAGCTCTCTATTTGGCATATAAATCTTTGTATCACAACTGTGAAATGCATAACTATTCTTATGCTCAGAATTTAGGGACAAATACATTGAAGTCAAGCACTGCAGTGTCTCTGTCCCTTCCCCATCCGTTCAACTAATCCCATGCGTCCATGTCTTAATCTGAAATTGTTCTTATATTCCTAACGCTTGTGAGTTCGTGAAGTGTATGTGAGGAATTGAGAAACACCAATATTTCTTGTTTGAAATGAATACTTATATTGACACAAACCCCATTTTTATGTCAATAGGTGATAGAGATATTCTATGCAGTTCAGTAGTCATAAGGTCAAGGAAGAAAACTCTTCCCATGAAGAGTATAGAAATGAATCTGTGTTACACAGTGTATTTTTAAGAGACATATATTTATCACACCCAAAATACTATCTTGTTATAGACTTAAGCTGGTGTATTTCATTAAGGATCTGACTCTGCAAAGTACAAAAAAAAAAAAAGTTTAACAATAAGTATATGAATATATATACCAACGCTGTAGTTGGTCATAACACTTCTAACATTCCTGTCATAACACTTGGTTTAAAAAACAACATATGTTTTCATGTCAGTGGCTGCAAATTTTAGGTTAGTTCTGTTTAATAGACAGATAAGAAAAAAGTTGTAAAAAATTTGCAGCTGATTCTTCTTGCATTTGATAATGATATTAACATTGCAAGAAGCTTTGTCAGCTCTGCCAACGGACTTTCACTCTTAATTATTATTTTCAGTGATTTTTTTGGTGTTCGATGATAATTTTGAGCCACAGCTGCTGTTTCCATTTTTATTTGTTTACTTTCCATACGACAATTTGTATTATGGAAATTAATTCCATTAAACTGGGATTCTTTTGTGTGATATGTGAGTATAATTCTTGTCTTAGGGTTTTCATTTTAATGAACGCTTTTTTAATAATTTCTTGTTTGCAGAATATTAGGTTTTAAGATTTAATTTATGCATGTTTATTTTCTTAAGAAATAATGCAAATAGTTTGTGTTGATATTACATTAAGCCAATATTTTAAAAGGATGAATGAAAAGTCCTGCAACTTTTGCAATCCTGCTCCCTTTTGCAAGGGATCATCTTCTTGCTAAGGAAGATCCCTTTGCAACAGCATAGGCTGGGGACTCACTGAGGAGCACCTCTGCTGAAAAGGACCCTAGGAATCTTGGCAGGTAGTGAGCTGAACATGAGCCCACAGTGTGCCCTGGCATCCACAAGCTCAGCCAGTAGCTCAACAGAAGTGACTGTCAGGGAGTCATAGTGGTGGACTGCTCCATGAGGAAGGACAAGCTGGGAGATGAGGGTAGCAGAAAAGTGAGAAATGGTACTGATCCCACTGACAAGGAGTCAGAGAGTTGAATCAGTAAGTCAGGATCAGGATAGGTGTGGAGGTGGTAATTAGAGTCAGCCTAGGTTCTGTGATCACTCAGCAAGCCCATTGTAATGAGGCAGACCCAAAGTCCATCCAGAAAGCAAGTCAGTTGTTTAGGACTGGGGTGAAATAAAGGCAGTACAAGCCTGAGAGCAGATCTGGCTGCTACACAGCTGCAATGTTACTTAGGTGGGGGTTAAGCATCAGAGCCTCAGCTGAAAAGGAGCTTCCCAGAGAAGGAGGGACAGATCCTCACTTCTATCTTTCTTCACAACAGCTTTTAGCTGTTGGACTCAGTCAACTAAGCTCCCAGAAGAGGGAATGTGGTCAACAGCCATGACAGCCATTCTCCTTTATTTTTCATTTTATAGGCCAATCTAGAATATTACAGCCAGATTTAGCCCCCCTCTAGTGTAAGAAAGATATTAATTACTGAACAAATACCACCCTGAGGACCACCAAGATGATTAGGGAGCTGGAGATTTTGCTCTGTGAGAAGCTGAGGGAGTTTGCTTGTTCAGCTTGGAGAAGAGACAGATTTGGTAAGCAGCTAATAGCAGCCACCAATGCCTACAAGGAGGTCATCAAGACAGAGCCAGTTAAAACAAGAGATGTTCAAAGTGGGAAATTTGCTTTCCACCGTGAAGACAGTCAGGCAGTGAAACAGGTTGTCAAGAGAGGTCGAAGGCTTTATTCTCAGAGGGTTTCAAGACCATAATGTATAAAGCCCTGAGCAGCCTAGCAGTACCTTACATCAGACCCAGCTTTGAGATATCTCCTGAGGTCCCTTCCATCTTGAGCTGTCTTATAATGCTAGGGTTCTGCAGTGTCTTCTTACTTCATTATTTTAACTCTTAATTATTTACTTCAATTTCTAGAATATTATTTTTTATTAGTGTTACATTTATCTATACCAATTTTGGGAGGGGAAAATAAGAAAGAATAGAAAAAGAAATTTATTTCAAGATTAAAAAGAGGTAATGATGTATAATGAAGATCTAAACTAGGTCTTCAGAAGCTAATTAAAATTCAGTTATTCTGGCCACTGGTAAGTAAAGGCAGGAGCTTGTTAATAAAAATACTTGCTTCAAAGGACAACTTAAACCAAATGTAATTCTACCACATGAAAATGCCAGGATTCAGGGTAGTTGTTCTCTTACTCAAAGTAATAGGTTAGATAGATACATAAGTCAGGAATAAGTTCTCCAGATCAAAGAAAGAAATCACACCAAAAAATAATCCTACAAGTCAATCAAGAAAAGAAACTGTAAGGCAATCAAACAATCTTCAAAATGAACTATTAGCAAGCGTAGAATTCCACAGTAAGGTCCTTGGGGGGTGCAGAGTGATGGGGAATTGAGGTTCCTTTTAGTGTCCTGATACCATCTTTTAAATTAATGTTTCTATTTTTAGGGAAAGTTGTGAATCAGCATGAGATAATAGCATCTAATTTATCATAAACCAGGCATACTGGGTTCCTTTTGTGTTAGTATTTTAGTCTGGGTAACAGATGTGCTTCTGAGGACAGTCTCCTGATCATTCCCTCTCACTTCATCTTGTTTCACTTTGCAGATAGGTCTTAGAGCTTACAGATTGTACTTCTTTTGGACAAAACTATATGAAGAAACTGTATGTAACTGCTAACAGGCGCTCAGTCCACAAGTCCAGACTAGAACCAATCCAAAGTAGAACTTCCTGAAATGCATATAGCATGGACCTAGGTCTGAGCACCGTCACTCTACAGATCTCTTCTCCTTGGTCTGCACTATTTACTGACACAGACGTGGCAGTTACTATCAGGAATTAAAGCACCTCTTATACCTAAAATAATTAAAAATCTAATCTAAAGGATATTCTAAGAGATGAAAAATCAGTAACACCAACTGAAAGTCTTGACTTCACAGGAAACCAGATCAGATTGAAAAATGGGTATTAGCTCATCAGTATGAAATGTTATACTTTTTTTTTGAGTCATTAAAATTTTAAGAGGCCAGGTAAAAAAAAAACCACTTGTGGTTTTTTCACAAGTTGTTGCTTTTAACAAAAGGTATCATTTTTTCTTTACTTGAAGTCAAACAAAAATGAAACCTGGCTCCATATCTTTGTATTCTAGTGGCAGACAATACAGATGTACCTCTATCCTCTAGAAGGAAGAGCTTAAGTCAACTCATCTACCACATTTCCACCAATTCAGAAAAACAAAACCAAGCAGAATGTTAGAGCTTGCGTGTTAAGTATTCTAGTGATAATATTTGCGAGTTAACAATAAATGAATAGTTGCCTTTGATAGCTCTTTTATAGCTGGGTACAGCTGGATTAAACTTAACTGCAAAGGGAACTCAATTTTCTTTATCATCAATTTGACATTGTTTAACAGATGTTTTCTGGAAACTATTGTAATCTTTTTAATTTGTCTCTGTGTAATGTGCAGCAAATATCCTTGGTTAATAGACTGATTATTAAATTCAATTCTTTTTCAATAGCATTTTTCATTGTTGCAGAAAGTTTGAATCCTAATAACAAGGCTATAAAGAACACTGATTTTACTGTGGGTTTAATGCCACAGCTATTTTACAACAGACTCATGCTAAAACAGTCTTTACTATAAAACAGTCTGTGACAGCCTGATGCCAACAGATACTATAATAGATGAATCTTTTGTGAGGAGTCTTTGTCTAAAGCCTTGGAGATAAATTTTGTCCAAAATCTTTCTCCCTTACACGATCTACCTTCTCTGCCCTTTACATAAACCTCCTTCCACCCTCTACGTCTCCTAATATGATATTCAGACTTGTTTCTCTTCAACTCCCAACATCAAGGTATCTAATTTTAGATTACTTCTGTGGCTAAAATGTGAAAGTCCTCTCTGCACTTTCACTCCCTTTTCCTTGTATTTCAATGTAGGGTCAGTATACGTTTTTATGGTCTTACACATGTGCTTATATTATCATTTAACATATGTTTTAATTCATATCTACAAAAGACTAGGCACTGTACAAAACAGATAATAATTCTTAGTAAGAATTAAGAAGACTTCTTAAAGCTGAAGAAGTTTACAGTCCAAATTCTGTAAAGCGTAATACACAGGCTCACTCTTTGCCTGCTTGAAATATTGTTCTCCTCTACATTTGGAAAATATAAATCTCTCTCCATTGCACAGCTCTCGCTACCACTCACCATTTTTCATAAACATGTCAAGAAGACCTGCAAGACCTCAGCATGAATAGAAGATACATAAGAAAGATTAGTTAAGAAGACATATAACACTAACAGGAAGCCTAGAACAGATTCTACTGGTGACTATATTCTGAAATTACATCAGAGTTGAATTAATGATCAAAGAGGTTCAATTCCAATAATTAAATAAATTAGAGTTTAAAAAAATACCATGGATTTGATAAGTCAGAAATGTAATGCCAGCCTTACTAAAATATAGGTGAAAAAAAAAGTCACAAATTCTTTGGAAAGTGTACTGAAAAGGGAACTAAATCCTAAACTGAAAAAAAAAATTCTGAACTGAAATGATAGCACTATGTTTATACTTAATTGGCGTTGGTGAACTTTTATTCCATTAATTTATTTAACCACTTCAAAATCTATTTATATGTTAGACATCAACAGTATTCTGTAGTATTGAATTTTACAGTCATATTATGTTTCCTCCTGATGTTTTTAAGATTTCTGTTCAATAAGTTCATGTAATGTCATCTAGTTATGATTTTATGAATTTGGGGACTACTTTTGTGGTTTTCCAGAACAAAACCCATTCTTTTTGCCACTGTTCCTACCTAATATTACAGTATTATGTCTTAATACAGGTAGAAACTGGACTTCATGTAGTGTTTAAGATATGGATACATCACAGTTTTTTAGAATAATTTTTTTTTCTGTAATCCTTTCTTAAAATTGCAGTCATTCTATTTGCTGTTTTGAGCATTTAGATAACATTGTGACAGAGAGACTCACAATGAAAAGAATTTTTTTTTTATTTTTTTTTTCCTGAGCAATAACAACTAAATCAGAGTTCATCACTGTGTATTTTTAGTTAGGGCTGTTGTTTCTCATGTGCATTAGTTAGCATTTATTGACATTGAATTTCATCTGTCATTTTCTCATTCAGTCACTTCAACTCTTGAAACACTCTCACATTATTTTACCGTCAGTTATTCAGAGCAGTAAAAACGGTCAGCAGACCTTGTCACATCACCATTCATCACCTTTTCCAGGTCATTTATACTGAACAGGTATCTCAGCAGATAACAACTTCCATTGTGAGAAATAGTAATTTATTCGTACCTTTTATTTTCTGTCTGATAACCATGTACCACTCTAAAAGAGGACTTTCTGCAAGAAAAATAGTTGTCTTTTTAGGATGAGAACATCAAAAACTTTAGTAGTTTAAGTACACTATATCTGCTGCATTTTTTCCCTGGATGTTTGGTGATACTTAGAAAGATTGCAATAGATTTCTGAGGCCTGGCCTGGCCAATAGAAACTGAGCTTTTTGCTCTAAATGAAGCAGAGAAAGAATTCAAGCCTAGATTTTTCACCTTCTATAAGTGCTTTCAATCACCGGGTTGAAGCAGAGCACCTCTGGCTCTAGAGATGGGTTTGTGATGGAGCAAAGGCAATCTGGTTTATGTGCTTAATTCCACACACACGTGGGTCTATTGTGAATTTCAAACACAGATAAGACCCAGATTTAACCATCTTGATGCTTAATAAAGACTTAAATCACACACCTTTGTCTCGCATTGACAAATAGCTAGCTCGGGCAACTACCCACACTGACTTTCCTTGGGCAATTGGTCCAGTTATTCTAGGAGGCCCTAGGTTATATCTCTACCAGCAAACTGCACATGCCCAGAAGCATTCCCAGGGAGAGGCCGGTGGGCGCAGAAAGCTCCTGCCTGTCTCCAGCACAGAAGGCTGCATGCAGATTGCCTACGGGAACAGTCTGCAGAGCAGTCATCCTTCCAAACCAAGTGATTCTTTAGGAAGTTTCTAGCTGGCACATGCTAAAAGCACACAAGGATTGTATAAACAACCCAGGTTAGCACATAGCAGCAAGCCTCCCTGCGGTTACAGTCTCAAAACAAAGGACCTGCGCTGCTGCTGTATGGTGGCAGCTCTTTGTTCCCCTGTAAAGTATAACTTTACAATAAAGACCAATTTAAACTGTCTTCTTCCAGAAAAGCATTTAGCTTGTCTCTTCTGTCCTTCAACACCTCGAAGGAATTCAGTAGCATAATTAAAAAAAGAAATAAAAATTTAAAAATTGAGTTCTCTAGTATGGTATTCCATTTCCTTACTCCTAAGGCAATTTTTTAATTTTTTTTTCTAACACAGTTTATTTATTGTACGATATCAAGTGCTGCCACAAAGGAGTCAAGTTTCCTTCACTAAATATTATCAAGGTGCTACATGGGCTGCAGCTCCAAGTCAGCCTGGTGCCAGGAGCAACAGGCGCTCCCCAGGCTGGCAGCAGCGCAGACAGCAGGGACCAGGGTAGCCCCAGCCTCGAAAATCAGGCATTTCCCCGGTGATGGCAACTGGTCATGGCCAGGCTGGGATATGGGCCTGACTCAGAGACTGGCCATGCTGTGGTGTCACTGGATGAAGGGCTGATGGCCTTGGGGGGCTCACATGGGGTCCTGGGCTGTGAGCAGGGAGGAGGATACCTTCAAGGCCCCAATAAATATTTTCAATTTTTCCTCAGAAAAATGGTGTGTGTGGAGAATCCAGTCACATAATCACAAAACATAGAAAAGGTTGTACAGACAAGTATAATTCTGCCATATCCTAACTTTTGACTTCATTGACTCTTTGAGGTTCTTTTAATATACCTTTTGTACATAATTTGTATAAAATAAAAATAGGTTATCCAAACGATTAAAACATCAGTATAACTATATCAGCAATACATAATACATAGAAAGGTTATAATACATATAACATTCTGAGAATTAAAAATTATTACATACAAATAATGGCTTCCTGTTTGGGAAACTTACACATGTACTGAGAGCTGAGAAATATTACACATTTTTTCACATACTAACATAATGACATTGACATCAAACTTTAGTCTGCAGTTACAAACTGCAGATCTAAATGGATAAACTGCTATATTCGATTTTTAAAGCTTTACAAGTAATGCAGTTCTTCTGGAGCTTTGCAAAACACTGCAGCTGGCAGCTGATTGACAACCTGAAAGTTTTCTTAGGTAAAATCTGTTTATAGCACGATTCTCACCTGTTTAAAAGAATACATATAACCATAACAAAGAACATATATAGAGCTAACAGTACACCCCAAAACTAGACAGGCACACATGGAGCCTCAGGACAGAATGAGTTTTGTGGTTACTTCACTACTTTCTGACATCTGTCTCTTGCAGGACCAACTGCTTGCACCTGCTTTCCATCTCAGGTGCCTCGAGTTACAATCATGGTCATAGTAATTGGGGTAGTAGACTCAGGGATCACTTAATCAGATCTCTCTTTAGAAGAACTAAGAGTTTTTAGAAGTCTGAGCATGGTAGAATACATTTATCTCTCATTTATGAGTAATGATAATCATGTGAAGTATTTGTATCATTTGCATTAATCAGTTATTTATAAGACTAGTTAAATGATGCCTTTAGTCTGTATGCCAGAACAATTGCTTTTGATTTTTTTCCTTTGAGATCAATGCCATGTCACCATGATGACTATTAACAACGTCTCTACAACTGCTGACAATTTTCTAGGTATACTGTTGAAACTGGTGGAGATGTTCCTGCCTGAAGTACCTACACTCTCTCAGATGTGTCACTGCTATTATTAATGTTCAGAAAATTTAAAAGATTATTTTACTAATCTGTGATCAGGATACTTTGACCTTTTCCTTTCTCCCTGTTCTGTTCTATTAAGCTTAACAAATGGATAGAGATCTGTAATCAGCTATATTGGCCTTACTGTAGTTATGCTTTAATTTATAGTGGAAAATTTCTGATTTTCCTTATACCACAGCAGGAGTAAAGATATGTCCCCTAGCTCTATTAAGCCTTCAGCATCTGATTGTTTTGCAGTTCAGTCTTGTAAAAATTCTAGGCAATACTGTGGTTTTTAACTGTACTTAGCTGTGATTTGAGAGTTGTGACTATTCGTATTCTTTCTTTGTATGTAGTCTTTTATATGTTAAAGAGATCGTCATAAGATTCAAAAAACATCTGAAGCTTCCACAAGAGTAAACATACTACTAATAAATGTTGAAAAAAAAATAACTACAAGAAAATATATTAAGCACAACAGTGAAAAGGAAAAAAAAAATCCCTACAGGAAAACATTTCTATTACAGTCAGTGAAAAGGAAAACAATCAATGATTTCTATATAACTTGTTAGGCTAATTAGTGTGAAATGCAATTTCTGTTTGTGCTGATTTTGGCTGGGATGGAGTTAATTTTATTCATAGTGGATAGTATGGGGTTATGTTCCGGATTTGTTCTGAAAACAGTATTGATAACACAGGGATGTTTTAGTTACTGCTGAGCAGTGCTGACACAGAGCTGAGGCCTTTTCTGCTTCTCACTCCACCCTGCCAGCAAGGAGGCTGGGGATGCACAAGGAGTTGGGAGGGGACACAGCCGGGACAGCTGACCCCAGCTGACCAAAGGGATATCCCATACCGTATGACATCATGCTCAGCATACAAAGCTAGGGAAAGAAGAAGGAAGAGGGGGAGAGAGTTCCTTTTCCTAAGCCACTGTTGTGTGTGATGGAGCTCTGCTTTCCTGGGGATGGCTGAACACCTGCCTGCCCATGGGAATGAATGTTTTCCTTTGCTTGTAGGCACGGCTTTTGCTTTACCTATGAAACTGTTCTTATCTCAACCTAGGAGTTTTCTCACTTTTACTTTTCTGATGCTCTCCCCCCATCCCACTGTGGGGGGACTGAGCCAACAGCTGTGTGGTGCGTAGTTGCCAGCTGGGATTAAACCGCAACAGTTCCAGCAACAAAAGGAGCCCCAAAGTAATCCAACATATTACTTTTTTTTGTTTTACAGCTAATACTACTGTCAAAAGAAACAACCCAAGAAAACCAAAACTGGTGTAACTTCGGTTGCTGTTCATGGTAGCATAGACATGTGTGACAGAAACATGAGTGCATAGACAGGTATACACACAAATATAATTGAGGCTTTAAGACTTTCTCAGTGTTATTTGAAATTTCAAACAGTATTCCTTAGAATTCATTTTCTTTCATCTATTTTTCGTGTCTCAAGTTTATATCATGAAATATGCTGAAGCTTTTTTTTTTATATTATTATTTTCTTGCTCTGACTGTCTTCATAGTTTGGTAATCTTTTTCTCCTATTACAGATTGCCTGCATCTCCTTTGGGCAGCAATGTATTTTGAGGTGGTAATTTGTTGTTTTTCCTGCAATTCCTTATCTTCCGCAGAGGAAATTGATTTTGTTTTTCTTTTTATCATTCAATTAAATGATTGATTTTTCTCTGGGGATAGATTTTTCTGCTTTGGAGTTGACTTTATTTTTGTGACTATATTACAATTTTTGGCTGAGATTTGACTAAGATGGTTTTTGTGCTGAGCTTTAAATCGTCAGCATAAATATATTAAAGCACAAGAAGAAAAAAAAACCACAGTAGCATTTAAAAAAAACCAAATAAAATTAATAATCTATTCAGACATAATATTAACCTTACAGGACATATAACTGAGTGTCATATTTACTTGCAGGAATTTTATTTTCCTGTTTCTCTGATAATCATGGTAGAGTTACTTCAGTAGAATTTCTTGGAAGAAAACAGAAGATTTCAGCTCTTGACATGTGACTGGCTTCAACCTTTCCTCCACTTGCTTCTGAAGCCAAAATTAATATTTAATCCAGCACAGAATGTCATAGAAATAATTTATACTTATATCATTACCTTAATCTCAGGTCATAGATATTACTCAGCGTTAGCACTGTAAATATAAAAATATCCAGTCTCTTTGGAAAATTGTGCAAAATAGTGGAGGAAAAGGGGACATAACATAGCTTCTTTTTTTCTTTTTTTTTTTCTTTTTTTTTCCCCCCATATGACTAAAGCAGTATTTCAATGCACTCCTTTGATATTTTTCCTGAGAGCACTGAATTAAGTCAAAGAAGTTGCTGTGGATAAGCATACAGAATGTAAAGTAGATAAACTTCTTACTAGAACCAGCAGGAATACTCTCAATCTAACTATCGAAATGGCCCCTTCCCAGGCCTGTAGAGTAAACTAAACCAACGGATGATCCTGGATTTACAGAGGAAGGGGCAGACTGGGTGAATAGCTGTGGATGGTTCTCTGCCAGGGAACACAACACCATCACAGGAACTAAGAAGAACAAAACTACTAATGCCCAAGACAAGGGTGTGTTGATGGAAAGATTGTGTTAAAACTTGAGATATGGGTGGAGCAGTGGTGGTGGAAACATTATCCACCTCTTACTATGCTGGTGTTATTTTCCAAACCAATGGCGTATTCCCCTTTTTCTGTGATGTTTTCCATCAAGATATGAAAACACGTGGCGTGAATGGAGAGATGGTGATAGTTCTAGTGAAAAGACCATCAGCCCGAGGCTGGGCTTGTCAGTCACTGCAACAGAGGGTTATATGCCGTGCTCACCTCGGCTGCGTGATATAAGAGGGAGTGAGGAGAGGAAGATGCAGCCTCAGTCCTTGGTGTTTTGTTTGTGCATCCTGCCACAGTGTGAGCAGCAGTGTCTTGCCCACATCTATACTAATCAGGGAAGCTTCTGGGAGGGGCTAGGGGAAAGTTTTTGCTGTGACCATGACCGCAACATTGCAATCTTTGTCCATAGTTTCTGAAGCGTTAACATAAGTATGCAACATAATGCAAAGATAACCACATGCTTGCTTCTCCATGTAAAAACATTTAGAGATGATGAGATTTCTCTGAAAGTCTTTTGTCATTGTGCTTGAAGAAAACATTAGGGCTTTTTTTTTTTTTTTGAAAGCACATTCTAGCTCAGTAACTAGAGCTTTATATAACCTGCAATGAATGGAGTTGCACTTCAGGTCAGTATCATGTAAAGATGCTTTTTGTAACTGCTTTATTTTGTTGTTTTGTTAAGACTGTGACTGGGAAAAAAAAAAGGTGTAATGAGAAAGGACAAATATATATGTAAAATGCCAGTTTTCTGCACATGTTCAACCAGAAGAAAACAAGTTGTTTTCAAATAAAATGCAATTAATATAATCATTTTTCATGTACCTCTGACCAGGTAGGAACTTGTGCATCTTATGTGATGTGTAAATAACTGCTTTAATGGTTGCATGTGTGCAAAGTAACTGCTATGCGCACACTCAGAGCTTCATATGTAAAAAGAAAAAGGGAAAAAGGAAAAAAGGAAAAATAGTATTTCTGTTAATACTGCATTTTAACTCTGGAGAGTTTAATTTTTCATCTTGGCAGATGCCTATACTTCTTAATTTATAAAACTGAAATCAGAGAGGAACAGATTTTTTTTTGTGCGTAGTAGTTTGTTGTAGAAGATGGTACTACGGTTGGATGAATTATTGAAACACAGACTGAAGTTCTCAGTTTCCACAGAGCTTCCTCCATTCCAAGCGTACATTATAATCACCATAATATTATGGAGTCTACAGTCATCTTCTCCTACATATTCCACTGAAGGAAGATTTGAAATGGGCTTTTTATTACTTTTTTTTAAATATGAAGGAATTTCACAAAACAAATAACTGCCACTGTGTTCTACTTACAAGCAGTCCGAAGGCATATGAAGAAGTTGTACTCCTCAGCCTTCTATGCTGCTGAAAATAATGACTTTCAGAGTAGTGTTTGGAAAAATTGAATTAGTTGAGAAGCAGAGATTCTATCCACGATCCTTGAGAGCAAGGTAGTATCACAAAACTTGTATTCACACAGACAGCTCTTCGTCTTCAACAACCCGGTTATAGACCTGGTGAAAGTGATGGGAAAACAAATCTGGTTACAAACTACACAAACTCATTATTTGGAGACTATACCAAAATTTTTATACTTGCAATAGACAGAAATTAAAGCTACTTGTTCATCTCCTTTTTGGTTTATGGCAAGTACTCTGAAAAACAAAGCCCCATTGGTAAAATTCTTACAAGTCTTCTTCATTATTTATTAAACTGTGATCAAGGTGGTAAATTTCTTTTCACTTTTCAATTTTCGAAATGGAGCTAAAAAGCCCCTATTTCTCAGCAATTTAAAAAAAAACAAAACAAAACAAAAACAAAAACAAAAAATGACAGAAGGGCTGTACATGGTTTCTGGTTCCCAACACCTTACTGACAGAGTGTCCCTTGTACCACTTGCGGCAGAAGCATTCTCAGCTTCTTCACAAGGGGGAGCGAAGGGACAGGCATTGATCTCCTCCCTCTGGTGACCAGCAATAGAACCCGAGGGAATGGCATGAAGCTGTGGCGGTGGAGGTTTAGGTTGGATGTCAGGAAAAGGTTCTTCACCGAGAGGGTGGTCGGACACTGGAACAGGCTCCCCAGGGAAGTGGTCACAGCACGGAGCTTGGCTGAGTTCAAGAAGCGTCTGGGCAATGCTCTCAGTCATCTGCTCTTACTGGGCTGGTCCTGTGTGGAGCCAGGAGTTGAACTCGATGATCCTTATGGGTCCCTTCCAACTCAGGATATTCTATGATTCTATCACTACCTGGAAGAAAATATTCTATAAACAGTGTAACATCTTTCTCACTGCTTCCACTCTTTGCTACTGCTCTAGTCCTTGCAAAGGTCTACCTTTTTCCATGATGCGGCCTTTCGTACAAGTAACAACTAATGAGTCCTTCCTGATTGTCAGCCACCTAGAGAATTTAATATCATAGATTCATAGATTAACAGAATTGTTTTGGTTGGAAAAGGCCTTTAAGATCATCAAGTCCAACCGTTAACCTAGCACTGCCAAGTCCACCACTAAACCATGTCTTTAAGCATCAGATCTACACATCTTTTAAATACCTCCAGGGATGGTGACTCAACCACTTCCCTAAGCAGCCTGTTCCAATGTTTGACAACCCTTTTGGTGAAGTAATTTTTCTTTATATCCAATCTATATTCACATATATGAGATCCCAAACAAATCTTTGTTTGTCCTACTGTAGGGGTGTGTCCATCACATTGATTCTTATTTCTAACTAAAAACACAAGACAAATGAAAGTAAGTTTCTGCTTACTGCACAACTAGCACTTTCTGAACATATCTCCCAGTGACTTACTCATCTGACAGTGACACATAGAGGTACCTTACAAAAACTGCCTCCACCCCAAAGTCATCATGGCCAAAAGCCACCCTTACTTTGTTTGATTATATTCTCACAGTCTGCAGCTGTGTCAACACACTGAACTCGAGCTGAGCTCACTAGTTTATGTTAACTGTTTCTTTACCAACCTAGTAGAGACATACTATCTTCCCATTTCTGTTTTTTTGCTATTTTTAGTTTAGTAGATGAAACTATTCTGATGACATAATCAGGATTTTCTCTTGAGCATCAACCAGCTCAGGCTGTGGCTTTGAAAACAGTTGTTTCAATCCCTTCAGAAAATTAATAGATAGAGAGACCTTTACATTAAAAAAAAAATAAAATAAAAAATTAAAAAGTGTTTCTCTGGTCTTTTCTTTACTTTTATGCCAGTAAAAGAAGAAATGAAGAGCCATTCTACTTTGCAAAACAAATTTCCTCAGAGCTGGCACACTGTCATTTCCAGAACGTCAGTGCATTTTTTCATACACTCAGAGAAGGCGGTATTATACGTATCTCTCCTTTAAAAGGAGTCCTACACATGTTTTCTTGCAGTTGCCTATCTAGACAACAGAAACATTCCATGCACTCTACACCTACAATGGAGCCATCTAATATGAATATTGAAACCATACTTCTATACCTTGTTAAAGGTGACGGCTCTACTCAGTTAAAATGGAACTAAAATGGAAAGCAAGCCAAATGCAGTATTGGCAGAGAGAAGTGTATTTTTATTTCCAGCTAAATGATTTTCACTTGTATCCAATAAAACGGTATCAGTATACATGTAAAAATGCTGACTGATAAGCACTGTGCTTAAAAGTTACTACTCAAGCTTATGTAAAATATGGCTTAATTGAGACAGGTCTGCTGTGTTTGTATTCACATTCACATTTTTCTGAAGTTCTGGAGTGTTGAAATCCATGGATTTTGCTGGGTCAATGATTTGGTTTTGATGTTTACTCTTCTTTCTTCACTGTTTTTAAAATCCCTTTCTTTTCCATTATGGTTGTTTCTGTTCCAATAAACACTGTTTTTTTCCCTGTTTCTTCCTGATTCCCAGCCAACAAGACTTACTTATTTTATTTTTTCAAAAGCATCTGTGATTACATCATCAGTGATGTCAGTATAGTTCTGGGAACAGACTTTCTGAGTTAACAGTTCTGGCTACCACATCTCTACACAGAGAAGTGCTAGAGAAGTCCAGTATTTTTTAAAAGTTAAATTGTTCTCAATCAGAGAATAATGGATCCAGAAAAATGTAAGTTTATTTAAAAATCTGGAAGATATTTTCTCCCCAATTTTACTTAGGTCAAAACTGGGTCTAAACTACAGACATACATGCATTAAAAAGAAAACAAACAACAAAAAAAACCAACAACCCCATAAAACCAAGAAAACGAACAAAACCCCCCATGAAATACCAAGCCCAAATAAACAACCAAAACCCAAGAAAACCTTCCCAAGTAGAGAGGTCTTTGTTTCACTGTAGGAATGTTGACAACATTTTATAGTATATTTCATGTTTTTCTTAGAATCAAGAGCTTCATGTGGGTAAGAGCTGCATTTGTTAATTTTCTAAGAAGCAGCTGCACAGTGAAACAGAAATGCTGCTTGTAGGAGGAGGGAGGCAAAAGAGAGCAATAGCATTTATTTCCCCCAGGAAATATTAAAAAAAAAATAATAGTTTTGGTGGATCTCTTGCACTTCATTAAATTTAAATTAGGGGGAAAAAAAGTTTCAACAACTGCAGTGACTGGCCATCTGTCCAAATAACAGCTAGGAATAAAAATGTACTGACCCTTTCCTGTCTGTATTTGTCAATGGTTTGGGAGAAGGACATAATGCTGTCTCTCCGATTAACACTGAATGTTCAATCCATTTTCATTTACATAAGCTTTGGGGCAAATTCATGCTGATAAATAATTATTTGGCCATGGAGTCCATTATTTAATTATTTTTGTAAGTAACTAGGTTTTTCTATAATATTCATTTTAATAATTTGACTAAAAAAATAGCAAACAAAATGGGATAAATGAGTGTTTGTATCTATCATACGAATTTAACCAACAAATTGGAAAAAAGGGTGCACACAATGAGTGTATATTTTGCTCTCTGAAGTGATTTACCACAAGGAAAAAAACAGACAAATCAGTCATCTAGACTCAACATTCCACACCCTTAATGTATCTTCCTTATTTAGCTGTGACACAGACTGAAGTCCATCATAAGTGTAGGGGGTGGTACAGACTATCCCTTCCAGTTTCCGAGGATTTAGCAATACATTTCTATGCCCATGACACACAAGGGCTAAGGCATCACTAGCATTAAAGACACTGTAAACAAACCATGTGGGTGCAGGGTTGTTGGAAGATCTCAAAATCTCTTTTAAAGTCATAGTGTGAAAAGAGAGCTTTGGCTACCACTGTATTAGTTCCTTCACAGCTCAACACCATGTTGCTGTGAAGTTCAAGGTTAGGCTGACCCTTTGCAAACACAGACTGGATGATATTTCTTTGCCAGCAAGAACTGTTAAAGCCAGTTAGTATATTAGGGCATTATGGTCTGCATATACTTTTGAGTTTAAAGAGCACTAACTCATGGTTCCCTGAAAGCAATCAAAATAATCTTGCCAGTGCTGGAACTGAATTAGACTATTGGCAAAAACTAATAATAACAAATGGGAGAAGAAAAAAAAAGGAGCATTTTTGTGGAAGAGTTTCTTGTGGAAATGACATCTGCTTGTGAAAGCGCAGTAGGTTGTGGGGTTTTTTTTTGTCAGACTTTTATGATTATTTATTTATTTATTGATTCAGTCCAGATCATATATGGAATTTGTATGAATAGGAGTTGGGACCTAGGGAAATAATAGGAAAGTACTGTAACCAGATTAAATAACAAATGAGAGCGAAGATATATACTTCAAATTTTGACCATTCCTGCAAAATAAATAAAACAGTTCCTGAAAAATTATGTTAAAAATATATACTAATGGTTGATGGATAGAATCATAAAATTGCACTATTAGAGATTTATTTTATAATTCTCAGGGATATGCTGAAATACAAGAAGTGTAGGGCATTCTGTAGTAGAAGTATAGGCTGCAAAACAAAACCCCAAGGCTTCTGACATAGTTGAACTGACTTAAATTTGCACCCACTGAAAATTATTCTCTTAAGAATTCAGATTTTCTGCTAGTTAATGTTGTTTGAATCTGGATTTTCATTTCACATCTATCATCTCTAATTAGAATTGGAAACTGCAAAGATATATACCTCAGGATTTTTGTAGCCCGGGGAAATAAACTCTAGATATATGCTTTCTTTATTTTCATTTTTCACATTTTGTCCCATTATTAACAGATATAACTATAGTGATTAAGCAACAGATCAAAAAGGTTTTACTCACTGGAATTCTCTATTGAGCCAAAGCAACCATAGGCTTGATTAGATTGTATGGCAATGCCAAGCTGATATATATGTCTCTAGGTAGCTGATGAATGCAATGCAATATCTTTATTATATAGGTAGCCCAAGAGGTCACTCTCAGTGTGAAAATAAAATAAAATAAGCCTGAATGAAAATGAAATTGACAAAAAACATAATTAAACATTCATTTTTGTAACTGCTTCTGAGAAGAAGCAATTCTCTGGTAGCTTCAGAATGCTTTTCCTGTTGACGTAAAACCCTGTATTTTGCAGCTGTGCGAAAGTATATAAAGGTAACCACCCAAAGAAACAGAATCAATGCAGTAAAGCATAAAGTTTCCTGTTAAGGGTAATTTGCTTGACTTGGATTAGAAAAGCTTGGAAGGAGAGCGACTGTTTAGATTCTTGGTTTGGGTTGGGTTTTTCTCTTAACAAAGGATAAGGCAAATAAATACAACTCTAAAGCAGCTAATTTTTTATTCATTGTATATTATTTTACAGTATTTTTAGTATGTACCACTCTTGCTGTGAGCTAATCAGTCATGTAAATTTCTTTAGGTTGTATGCAGTACATCTAATTTTTTCTTTGAAGCTTCACATTAGTTTCTAAAACTGTTCCCTACTTGAACTTTTTATAGGAAAAGAACAGAGATATGAAACTTAGGGGAAAATTACTTTTGCACTTCTGGAAAAACAAAAAATACCTGGATATCCGTGAGTTAAGATGAATCTGTTTGTACAGGGTGTTATTACATTAGTGATTAATAATGTCACGTTGTCCTGCATTTTCAAACTCCAGTATGTTATAGTAAGAGGTTACAAAGAATAAGAGATATCATGGCGTTTTGCTTCATTGTATTAACTCCTGTATTACATATATTACATGTGTAAAATACATTACATTTTAAAATCCAGTTTTCCCTGATGAATGTTTATTTAACAAGGTTTTTCCACAGTTCCTGGTTATGTCTGCTTCAGAAAAATGGAGATAGATAAGCCTTTAAAAGCTAAAAAATAATTTTAAAAAGACACAGCACTTTAATGTAATCTTATACAAGCTTTATAGTATCTGGGATCATTAATCTAACTTCAGCTCTCCACAAAAGAACTAGAAATAAACTCTTATTTAGAACACCCTTCATGGGAAAATCCTATTACGAGTTCACTCCTAAAACTTCCATTTACTTAACTGAGTGCGGGATTTCAACATCTCCGTGGGGAGAAAAAAAAATTCCATAAACTCTGTAGGAGCTTTAAGAGCTAAAAGATTCTTTAGTTTCCACCTAAAGAGAAAAAATAGAATTGCATTCTTAAGGAGAATCAAAATACTTGTGAAAATTGTGTATGATTGTAAAACTTGAATGATCTATGTTTTCATTTTTATAATAATGTTTTATACTACGGGCTCACTCAATGCTACATTTATATGTCTAAAATTATCATGACAGAAATAGTCTTACAACTTGCAACCAATGTCCATCCAACAGAGCTTTGTGCTCCCAGCAACTAATTTACTGGGAAACGTCTTCCCACTCAGCATCATGCCTTGATTTATTCAAGGCTCACATAGCCAGAAGTAGGCCATTAGTGTTTCATGTTTAAAAGTATTTGCTAACTCTCCATACCTAGTCTAAATACTTTTGAACTTTAAAACTGTAAACATTTATTAAGTCTTTAAAAAACATAGTTATGCCTTCAGGAAAATAATTACCCATTTCCCTAAATCTGACACAATCAAATGATGCTCTGTACAACACAGAAAGCCCTTGAGGTACCCAAACTATAAACATCACTCTATGTGCAACTAGGAAACAATTTTTCAGCTGGTATAAAATTTACTTAAAATGACTTAATTCATCACTAAAATAAATCAGGCACATGTTGATTTTATCTATGTCATACTACAACCAGAATATGAATTGCAGAAAAGAGTAAAAAAAAATATTTTGCTGAGTAAATAAAAACTGGGACAAAAATTATGTTGGGGGTACATTTATATGATGCCATGGTATCACTTTTACAAAGTGACTTCTGCTGGAGGGACATTTTCAGATAAAGCATATAAATTAGGATGCCCCCAAGGCATAGTTTTTCATTCTATGTGAAACCAAGAAAGTATTGTCTGAAAGGAGTCTGTAAGGACAAACATGTTCATGCTTAGTTAAGGAGAAAACTGCCAAAAGGAGGGAAGTTAGATGCATGATCTTGATACCCAGCAGGGGCTGATATCACTAGTAATAAAACCCCATTCAAACTCAGCAAGTAGTTCAGTCCTTGGTTGGAAATGCTGCGTGACACTGATAAAAAGTGTTCCAAGGGTCATCTGCAGAACTGTTCAAAGTCAGATGTGACCTCTTTTAACTTGCTGTATCAAAGTTAAAGAAAGTAATGTAAAGAACAGTAATCATTTGCAAAAAAAAATAATAATAATAATTAAGAAGAAGAAATAATGGAAATCTATCTACATATGGGAGCAGTGGTGTGTTCTCAGTTATTAGTTAACTGAGTAAAGGTAAGTAGCCAGAAGGCAGACTTTGACCTCTCCACCCACACTTCAGGGAGAAATCTACTGAGAAGTATAGGATTTAAAAAAAATAATAATTAAAATTGGAGGTCCTGCTGATAGATTCAATAATGATTCTGAATTAAAATGTTAGAGGATGGATAGGATAGGATAGGATAGGATAGGATAGGATAGGATAGGATAGGATAGGATAGGATAGTTGTCCAAAGTGACTGCTTTAAGATTTGAATGAAAAAGAGCAGTAAAACAAATAAGCAATGGAAAATCTGAGAAATAATCCCATTTTAATTAGATGACTTCATATCTGAAATAGAAAATCCAGTGGGGCTATTGCAACCACTCCTGAAGAATTTGCATTCTTTTTTAATACACTCTTTTGCGTTTCTATGGAGAAGTTTCATTTTGAATCTTTCCAAAGTTTATTTGGTTTTAAAATCAATTTATGTTGCTTTTTCTTCTAATATTGCTCTTGCTTTCTTTTACCTTTGTCTACTTTTCTGCCTTCATTCTGTTCTTTCTCTTATTCATTCACAGTTAGCTAGAAGACTATAGAACCAAAATAGGTACTTTAGCTTTTCCTTCACCAGAAAGAGTATGTGGCATGTATTAAAAGAACCATTTTTGACTCCTATTTCTTCATTTCTCTAGAGATAAGGCTAAGTAGCTGCAGAGTAATTTAATAAGCCTGGACTGTTTGAAATCGAGGGTGTGTTCCAGTGTTTCATTTTATAGCCATAAACACTACTGTTTTTGACAAATTGTTTTTAAGAAGTGAAAGAATAACAGATGTCTTGCAGCCCTCACCACCAGCAGCTAATTTGGCTAGCAGAGTCAACACTGTAAAATCCCTTTGTGTCTATAATTATCTCATTCATGTGATTACTGGCATGGTCTGGCCAACCTAACCAAAGTCAATCATAGGAGCTGGGCACAACCTAATGGAAATGCTAATGAAAAGTCAGCCTTTGCTAATGTAACTTTGTCAGTCTCCAGAAATAACTTGAGGGTTATTGACTGTAAAAGCTGGGGAACATGAGCAGCCTCTGTGATGCTTGAGTTTAGCTGAATTGAAAAGTGTTAGCATTTTTGGAGTCTGTACAGATATTGCTGGTAGATCTTCATGGTTGTCAGAGGTGTCATTATGCAAATATATCTGAGTTAGGGTGTAGAAAACTATATGGACGGCTGAAATACTAGCATCAGACCCTGGGGTAAATACTTCTGTTGCTGGATCCACTATCTGCAATGACTAAAATAGTTTTGGAATCTGACAGTCTAATGCCAGCTTAGATTGGTTTGTATGAGCTGTGAAATCATACCTTTGCTAGCAATATAGCCTCCTGTGTATTTTCCAGTCATGGAAAGGTTAGAATCACCTATGTGCTTGACCACTATCCGTAAACATCTGTCTCACACAGGCAATTACATCCACAACTGTACAGTTGCCTTGAAGCAGACAGGAGTTTGTGTTCCAAAGTTTCTTTTGGCAGGTGCTTTTTCAGTCCCAAATTCACAAACATCCTGTGATTGAGCTCAGTGCTCAACATTTTGAAGTAAACTCCTGTAAGGCAAATCTTCACTGCATGCCAGTCTCACCATTTCTCCTACTCTCCTTTTGTAGGTGATTCACTTATAGTCAGTTGGGTATTGAAGAAAGGTTGTAATGTCAGCTGAAAGGCTATCTGCTCCTTGTGCACACTGCAGTTTTGCACCAACGCATAAAGCCCCAATCTACTGTAGAAGGCAATGTTAGATGTCCCTTCAGATTCATGCTTCCCCTGCAATGCCTGGCACTGCTTTCCAGCGTAAGCACAAAGTGCCTTAGTATGCAATTTCTTGTTGCATCTATCACCGTTTTCTCTGTTTCATAATTTGAAACAATATGGCCCACACAAAGATTTTTCCATGCCTTGTTAATGGCAGTGACCACACAGCTTAGGGCAGGATTGTGTAACTGCAGCCTTGCCACATCCCACTTTCAGATTGCCTAAGTGCTTCACATAAAAACAGGATTTTGATTTTTGTTAATTATCTCTTTTTGCTCTTTCTGATCAGACCAGTTTAGTCTATACCATCCATGTTTTTCCCTTCTTCATTCTTTTTTCTGTTGTTTGTTGATGGCATTAGCAGTTACATTCTTCTTTCATGTATTTACTGACAAGTACCTGAAATGGAAGGGGCTGAGTTGTGGAGGCTGCAAGTTCCCTCAATATAATTCAGTCTATGCTACGTCTCTCCTTTGCTCCCACAACTGTTGAATTCAAAAGGGACAAAGACAAAGCATTTATAGAACACTATGAAAAAGTAGAAGTAATTTGGGCTTTCCAGATAGAAAGAAGCAGCAGAGTAGCCTTTGTCTGGAATACATAATGACTTACTTAAGTCCCATGCCTTTTCTTTTTGAAAGTTTTTCAGGAAAATAAAGAGGAACAGACATTCCCAATATGGCACAATAAATGGAGCCTGTGTACCAAATAACCACTCAATGATTATGCTTATTACACTGTTTTGTGGTGCTGGTCTTGTCAAGTAACTCTGCAAAATAGAAAAAAAAAACATTAAAGAAAAAAAAAGTTATTTCATTTATCCATTTTTTACAAATGTTTTGATATGTTTCTCTGGAGATCGGTCCTGGTATCCTAGGAATTAATCCTGTGGAAGGGTGTTTAGTAGAACCAGGTGCTAACAAAAGTGTTTCAAAAAGGGCATTAAGGAAAATTAGAAGCCTGAGCTGTGCTGAGCTCTGCTTTCAGGCCTGTAACCGGTAAGTGCTTTCTACAGCTGGCACTTGGCTCTCAGCTGTCCAAATCATCACTGAAATGTGAGTTGGAACATTGTGGAATAGCACTGGGAAAACTGAACTGTAACTTTACGGCTACTATACTGTGTTGCTAGGTCTACAGTAACAATGCAGTGGTGCACAGTGGACACCTCGAGTGCATGACAAGCTACTGAAATTTGCTTTGGGCAAATTCCCTTAGTGTGGTGAGGTGGTCTTTGAGCAACACTGCAGGCATTATTGTGTATGGTGCAACTGTGAACATAATAAAAGGGTTTCATGATGCCAGATAGTACTAGTATTAACAAATTTTATAGCGATACAAAGCATCTATTTAATTCCAGTGAATGTATAGAAGGCAACTTTCTAACTGGTACCTGTTCAATATCAATGTTCATGCGGGGAGTAATGATACACTACCAATGTGCTGCTTTATTCAACAGCATCCAACCTGCCTGGTGCATCACTTACAGACAGTATTTCCCTTTCAAATTCTTACAGTCTTACTAAAAGGTGAAGTGTAAGGGAGTGATGCATGCCTGAAAGGGAAAATGAGAGAGAGGAAAAGGATCCATTATGGGGCCATACACATGGCTGTTTGTGTGCCATGATAGTTCAGAAGCTGTTATTATAAAGAACAAATAAATATGTACGCACATCTGCCTAGGTGTTTTAGCTTCAGCTTTCTTAAAGTCCCATCAATGAAAAATTGTCATGAGTCAAAACACATTTATCTCCCTCTCCATTTCATAATTTCAAAATCCCCATATAGGTCACCTCAGCACTTCCTCTTACACTATGCTGTTGCCCAGAAAAAAATTATGAAAACAACATGATGTTAAAACAAGAACAATAATCACTGTTATTCCTGGAGCACTAAGAATAACAGCGTTTATTGTCCTTGTGCTGACATTGTTTCTCTGTTACTGTTCTGACTTAATGCTTTGTGCTTTTGCTGCTCCCACCACAGTGAGCTTTCAGTGCACGTTTAGTTACTAACCCTTTACGGGCCAGAAGCCCTGATTTGTTGTTGCAAAATCTAATGCAATGTAAAATGAGGTAAAACACAAACCCTTTTTAGATCCCAGTGATAAAAAGGTCTTCAGGGGGTGCCTCACATTGTGCAAACTGTGGACAGATGGAAATTGGATGTAATGAGCGCTACTCCAGGGTAGAGTCTGCCAAAAATCGGAAAAAGAACAAGGAAATACATTTCAGAGGGGGAAGTTTCCAGACTGCACAATGTGCTTTGTGTGGACAAATAGATGGAAGTAAGGCGGTCCTAGCTTAGAAAAGAAGTTTGTAGAAACCTGCCATCAGAGAAAAATCGACTCTCTGGTGTCGTACACGGGAGAAAGGGATGCTAGAACAATAAATAATTTTCTTTCTGTCAGCCTCTCTAATGAGTATGAGAATACAATCCAATCACACAGAACAATATAAATGAGTGATATCAGAAAAAAAACGGCATTCTTCCTTTTCTCAAAGGCAGGAGCTATCAAACACCCTCATCTCAAAGTTAACAGAAATCTCTGGAGGGAGAAAGTGTTTGCTATTTCTGGGACTGATACCTCTGAGCCTGGTACTGGTAGCGTGGAACAGATCCTGTTACTGCCTCTCTTTTATCCCCTGGTTTCAGCTGGTGCGTGACACTGAACCCCTTTTTTCCCCCTTTTTTCTTTTACCACCCTTTCTGCCTTAACTGTTCAGACAGTAAGGCTTCTAGAGAAGAAACTCTCACCCTATATTATTCCTACATGTGGCAAATTGAGGCCTTTTGGCACTCCTGTGCCAAACATAAATATGTTCCAGTAGACTAATTACTACGTATTTATGTACAATAGTATTAAAAACATGGGATGAAGGTATTTCAAAAAAAATTGCATCAGTTCAGGCCCAGCAAATCAGAGCTTGCACTATTCCCTATTCACTGTTTATTTACTTTTGTGAAAATTCCTTTGCTTTGTTTCCTGCCAGCTGTGCAAAAAATCTACCAGTTTTAGCCCTAAAAATTTTTACAGATCAAAACTTATGGGTCAGATTGATACAGATTCTCACATAGAGCTGTGAGATGGTTGTTATTTCATGTTTTGACTTTTCATACCATTTAGAGATTAACGCTGTCGGAAGAGTGGTGTTGTAGATTAAAGGCTATTGGTGCCTATGTACCGCTGTGGGTAGAAACGTCAGACAAACTTAAAAGTATGTGATCAGGTTGTCCTCTAGTGGCTGCCCAAGAGAAGATCTAACCATAAATTTCACAAATGTTGCTGCAATGGAAATTAGTGTAAGTCCTTGCAACTTTTGTTTCTGTAAGGATTTGATAACCAGATCTGAAAATCATCATTCTCTGTGTGATTTCCATTCTAGTGGCAGACCCTGCAAACATTTTCCTTATCTCTTCCTGAATTGTGCCTTGCAATAACATCCTAAATTATGCTTCTGGAGGGTCTTTATGGGTAGAAAAAACAATTCCGTGCCTCTAGGCTTTCTTTGCAGTTGTGAAACAACCTTCTTCTGACATTCATTTTTCCTCTTCTACTCTCTGTGCAACTGGTTTCAGCACTCTGATCTCAGTACAAGTTTGTCTTCTTGGGAGAGAAGAAATGTAGTGGTATACAGAAGACAATTTCTCTCTCTGATTCTACATCCATTCCATTCTGATTCCATTCTGTCCTTCCTGCAGCCCACTGGTGTGGTGCAGATACCCTATGGAACCAGGGTCTTGTACCCACTGAAGAGCTGTCTGGCAGGGCTTTTGACTCTTCTACTGACCTGAGAGAGTTCTGAGGTTCTGAGATTTATTTGGAACAATGAGTTTTCTGAAAACAATGATATTGGCATTCAGACCACTGTAATAATTTGTATTAAATTATGTAATAGGGCTCTTTTACTCTGTTATTTAGAAATGGAAGCTCCATGTGTAAGACAAATAGAAAAAGAAACTATGTTTCTGAAAATAAAATATTTATTTATACGTGCATGTTCAAATTCCACACCAAAACACCCACAGGACTGAGATTTCTGAAGGCAGCTGAGAAATCTTTCCTGGTGAGACTCTCAGAGCTTATGAGGCATCCACTGGCCAGTTAGTAACAACTGGCATCAGAAGAATGGCAGCTGAATGAGGCATCAGACAGGCTGCAAGGCCTAGATTTTCTAAGGTTTTCTAGTATATAAATCTACCTGTTATTCAAGCCACAGTTAAGACGTCTCATTGTAAAGCAAAGGTAGCAATGGAAGTGTTTAATCAGTGTTCCTGAAAAGAAGTTAGGATGCATAGTTTCTCATCCAGCAATGGACTTCTTATCTCTGTTTCACAAACGGTCATTACTGAGGCAGAGAGCAGTTGCACAACTGCATTGCAAATGAGTTGCACAAGATCACACCTCACATCCCCACAGCAGAGGAGCAAATGCACTGTTCAGTTCTGTGTCCTCTGGACCACTGGTTGTCTTTCCCCAGACAAGGAAAGCTTGTGTGTTAGTGTGAATTTGTAAACAGAATAAAAGTAACAATACGTCAACCAGTGGTTACTGTACAAACGTATTCTATGTGACACTGCAAGATTAATGTTAATAATATTTGGAGTATGGGTCTGTGAAGCCTTAGTGTAGTGCAAAGCAAGGGAAAATAACAAGTTCACCTGAGAAACAAATGTAAGATTCCTCTGAGCCAACAAGTAACATGAAAGCAGAAGTTATATTATTTGTATTTAAGCAAGACTGTGCCCACCAAGAAGGCAGCATTAGTAGGAAGCAGAAAGTGTCGAGCAATGGAGAATGTCCTCTAGTCATTGAACATTGTTCCACAAATAAGCCAAAAGTACTGGAAATCTAGCTATTTATTCCTCTTTGCATAACCAGCAATCATGTACAACCACACATACAAGAGTGACGTAAGGTTTTAACCTTTTCTGTTGTAACAAGGAGCTATAGTTATTGCTTTCATTAAGATATGTTGATTTTTTTAGAAGATAACTTCCAAATTCTCCAAACATATCCACAGAAAAACATCTATACTCCCGCATATTTATAGGATGCTACAGATGCTACAGTAGGCAGATTGCTCCATCTGACATCAGCATGCAGCATAGTTTAATAATTCTGCAGTACCTCCTAACTACTGCTGAGCTATTATTCTGCTCCTGCCAGTTACGTCTTTCTTGCACTTTGCTTTCTCTCAACTTCAGCAGCTGGGCCTGTATTTGAGTTCAGGCCTCAGGGAGCACAAAGAAAGTTTGAACATTTAGTAATAGTGTTCGCTGAGAATTCCTACAGATAAAAATCTTCCCTCCTCCAGCTCATGCTCTGGGATGTTAGATAGCTGCTTACGCCCTGTACATGACATTGCTTCCAGCTGGCACTGTCACAACATGATCATCACTCTCTCCTGAGAGTACAGGATCTGCAAGATAACAAAACTAGTAATGGATTTCAAGACATTACCCTCCTACTAAACAATCTGAAAAACAAGTCTAGGAGAAGGTGGTTTTTTTTGTTTCTGTTCCCCTTCCCGCTCTCCCCCCAGTATGTTTTGCTATAACTGGAAAAAATGGTTTGTCTCCTTGGAAGCAATGAGCAAATAAGAATTGCTGATCTTTTATTTTAAACATTCACAGACTGATAGACAAGGAATATAAAAAATCATCACAGAAGTGGTATAAGGTTTAATGCAATTCCTTATGTATTGAGGAATAGAGCACAGGAAAATGAAGCTCTTAAAAACCCACAATACTGTGAGATCTGTTTAACCCATGAATTTACAGACACAAAAAGAGAAGCTGTATTGCAAAAGATACACTATGAAGGTGCACAAAAGCTTTAACAGCATAAGAATGGAGCTTTAAGATTAAGAAGCTTGGTTGGAACACTTCTGTCTATACCAGGTTTCAGTTTAAAAAACAGCTTTTCAATAAAATTCCTCTTTCCATCAAAATTAACTGTATGAACACTGAAAAGCTGATAGGCATAGCCTAACAGAGTATGTATTTGAAAATAATACCTTTGGGACAGTTATAGGCTTCATGCTTTATTGCCCCAGCCTGTGTGGACCAGTTTGGCAGCTGGACTTCAGTTCTTGTGTGGCGTTATGGCTAGACATTCCCATAATATGAAATGATAGATTAGCAAAACAAGAGATCATCACAACACAGAGTTAATAATGTCTGAGAAGGGAAACTAGTCCATAGGTGAGAACAGGGGCAATGGGACATTTAAACATTTCATCCATTTGGGCAAAGGAGAAGCTGATGTAATGAAACATAGTGGATGATATTTTAAGAAATTATGATTGGGTCAGTTAAAAGAGTTACACTTTGTGCTAGGTAGTTTTTGAAATGAGGAACAGTTTTATATAAACTTGTTTTGTTAGTACAAGAAAACTACTCATTTGTTGCTGAAAATAAAGCCTCTAGGGTAGCTTTTGGAAAATTTAAGTTTTGCTGAACTGACAGAAAACAAAAGTTGGATAAACTAGTCCAAAAAACATGAAGAATAAACTTGTCATTGCACATGAAATAAATCAATGCATTGTTGAAAGGCGTAATGTAGCTATTAGTGAGTCACTTAGTGACTGACACTTGGGAAAAGTAACCAGAGGGAATGAAAATATATTTATGCCAGTTCATTCTTGAAAAAAAGTTATGAATCTTTTGTAATGCTGTACTCTCTCAAAGGCCTTCTTTCTCATACTTAAACTTACTTTTCCTGATAATCTAGTATTGTTGGTAGCAGAAGGAAAAAACAGAGTAGGGAATATTTGATATCAGAAACCTCAAATTTTAAATACAGTTTTAACAATTTTCAGAAGCAGATGAAAAAATATCTAATACTTAAACTCACAAAATTCATCACCAGTGTTTTCATATCCAGATGATGTTGTGAATGACTGGCTTCCATATCTGAAAATGCAATTTTGTTATAGAAATGAGATATCTTCTGTCTGCAGAATGTTTTTTTATTTTGTATTTGTATTCAAAAATATTCCACAGTGTCATAGTAAATGGCTTTTGGGATGGTAAAAATAGATTGTTTAGAAAATTGGAAGAGAGTATGTTTTCATCAAAGATAGCATAAACTGTTCAAAATATTGGGCAGATATTCACAGAAATTGAAATTTTACAATTCTAGGAAGCCAAAAAGGATAAAGAAATGCTAGTGTAGTCAGTCAGTTTACAAAGTTGTGAGGCACACAGAGAAGATGAATAGAAAATAATTATTTGTATTTCTAATAACAAAATATCCCAAGGAACATCAAAAGAGAATTATATCAGGTGGTATAGTCAAGACAATCAAAATGAGATTTTGTTTGTTTGTTTGTTCATTACATGTGTAAAGTGGAGCAAAGTACTGTAAGATATCATGGATACTAAAACATGAATTCAATAAATTTCATAAATTCAAGAAAAAAGAATCCATCCAGGACTAGTAAGCACACAGCTATGATCAGTCATGCAGGAAGTGCCTCAAATGCAGATTGATGAAAGCTGGAAAATTATTTCTCTGAAGCACTATTATCATATGCTTACTTGTTCTTACAGTCCTTCCATAAGTATCTGCTCCTGGTCCCTGTCAGACTGAGACTGCTGAGCATGATAGACTTTGGTCTGCTCTATGAAAGATGTCCTTATAATCCTGCTTCCCATACATTCTATTTAAACAGCAGCCGACAGATTTGGAAATTGAACCAAAGCCTTCTAGCTGAGGAAATCTATTGATTTATCCTTTATAAAATGCCACATATTGCTTCAGGAAAACTATTTATAACAGCTAGTAATAATTTACCTTCTAATAATATTAGTATTAAAGAATCTAAAAGCCACATCTTAAATGACTTTGTTGCAATTTAATCCTTCCAAAATAACTTCAAGAGTATCTATTAAACAATGGTGGCATGTGCCAGAAATTACTTATCCCAGTATATCAATTCAGTTGCTACTACTCAAGATCACTGCTCCTTTTTTCATCAGTTAAGAATGAATTCAAAAGTGAGGGAAGTCACAAGTTTTTGATGACAGTTTAAAGATATATATTTTCTAAATCACATTTATGTAATGTACTATTAATTAATGATGTAAAAATTTCACTAAAGTTAAAGGGAGTGCTTTAAAGTAATAAAATAATAGGAAATGCGGTGTTATAAATTAATTTTCTCCTGACCTGTTTAAGCCTACTAGAATAAGGCCAATTCTGAAACCGTCTTGTGAGTCAGTCAGATAATGGAAGATAATAATTGCTTCAGTCACTATGGTTTACCTGATCAATCCAGGTACATCTGGATACAGACCACTTTGTGCTTGCCCATTTCTCTTTACAATTGTGAGGCAATAATTATTGAGGAGTTGGGGGAGTGGTGTTAATTAATTTCCAAGATAGCTGAAGTAAGGATAAGCAACAAGTTCAACTCCTTTCTCAGGTAGATTTTGCATTTTTAAGCTTCTGGAATTCTGAACTGACCCTATAGCTTTAGAAATCTTTAGCAATTAAGAAATCTAGTTCCTGTGCTTCACAGCATCTCTTCTGGGTGTATGTTCTAGAAGTTTTACAAACCAAATCTCATTTTTGGGTGAAGAAGCCTGGAAGCAACTTGGATATCAAAATGAGTAATATGCAGGTGACAGATGGTTCAGGTAGTGAGTTTGAGCATGGACCAATAAAATGGTGTTATATTCGTCTGCAATATAATCTCCTTCACAATGAAGATAAGAAACAGAAATGAACAGTTCTGAAGCTAGTAGATATTTTTTCTGTTATTTTTAGTATTGAAAATGAAGTCTCCTACATTACACAATACTTACACAATACGTTTATTTTCTTTATACAATAACTCAGAAATGTCATTGTTTATTCTGAAAGTTTGACTTAGTTTTTGATTCTACAAACCCAAATAAATAAAAGTTTGACTAGGCTAATTTCACTCAGGACAGTATACAAAAAGCACATACTTTTGTGCTATAAGCTATATAGCAAGTTTTAAAATCAAATACAAAAACCAGTCTAGAACTTCAGTTTAAGCCAGTACTTAAACACTATGTTATATTTGTGTGAATTAGGCCTTAGTAAATATGGTCACCTATAAAAAAGATTATTACATGTTGTTCAAGTATCAGTGAACTGTATTGTTTCACTCTATTATGCTAATATCTGCTTACAGGATTACAATAGTTTTCAGCCCAGAAAGCTCACTGCCATAGCTGAAAAGCAGTCCAGTATTCTCTTAATTTTATACCAAGAGAATTATCCTAAGTTTGCTCTGGTCAATATTCACACACAAGTTATATAATTTGGCACATATTTTGGAAATAAATACTTGTATTATCCAGTGCACTGTAAGACTGTATTAACCAGAATTAACTTGATAAACCAAAAATAAATGATACCTGAGACAGAGTGGTTTAAGTCACATCCAGAGAAGAGGTTATTTGCTTCACTCAGCTTAAACACTAAGTGTAATTCACATATTTTCTTTGATTTCATGTTATATTCTTTTTCCATAAGAAGTGATTTATTTCACACTCTAATTGCCCATGAAATTTAATTTTCACTTAAAAAATCAATTTAATTAGATCTTTAGCAGTACAATGAAACACCTTAAACGATTCTGTTTGTTAATCTTTCATTTTTATATTTCAAATAAAACAGCACCGTTAATTCGGTTTCATCTTTTCTTTCCCTTGTATTTCAAATAAAATAAAATCTATTCTTTGAGGGGAAATGGGGATGGTCAAGGGGGAATGAAACTTAGCATGCTATCTTATCCTGGAGAAAAAAAAAATCAGTCAAAAAAATTAGGGGGTTATAATGGATAAGCCTGAAGACCTTTTAACTATAGTTATAATAAATGGCATATCAAGCAGAGAGATCATGATCTCTGCAAAAAGCTCTCCAGTAATATCTTGAAGCTAAAGAGGAACAAGAGCAACTGATTGGCACTTTGTTACTTGAATGGTGGCCCCACTGATGAGGCAGAAAGGCCATTAAGAATGATTTCAACACTATCTAAAATCTGCCAGATGTCAAACTTAAAACTGTGAAAGTTATAATGCATTTGGGGGGGAAAAAAAAGAAAAAAAAGAAATAGAAGTGCCCAAACACAGAAAGCAATGCCTTTTCTAGGCAACCAAGACTTACATAAATGTCTTCCTTTTTATTACCTGCCCGTTATACTCTTCATCATAATGTCTCCTTTATTCTCCTTTTATTCTCCTACAAACCAAAGAATCATCTTCATTTATATGCAATACGAACCTACTGGCACAATATAAATGTGTTGCATTAAAAATTAAAAATATTATTTTTTACACTCCATCAAGATGAATAGTGAGCCTTCATCCTCATTTGCAGTTCTGCTTCTACACTGTCATCCTTCTTGTATTGTACTGCAGGACATGATTGCTAATAGACAGCCAAATTCCAACAGACCTTAAATTACCTCAGCTGTACTCTGAGCTTGAATCCACATGATAGCAAATACAGAAGAATTTTCAAAGGTGAGCTAAGTCAGTTGCTGTGCTTCACTGGGAATAAACTTCTTTGATCTAATGTCAGAACAATAGAGAAAAGGAATGTGTGGGGTGGTTTATCTTTCCACATAAGGCTCTTAAAAGCTGAAGGAGCCATTATTTGTTTTGGAAGCTAAGATATCCAAAAGTGACTCTTTCCAGGCAGTCTACCAATCTTTTAAAAAGTGAAATAAAATGCCTACTAGAAGTATATCTCTGGTATCCTTTGTCCACTTATTTTTTTTTATATTTTTTTTTCTTTTGCTGGGGTAACACTGAAGTCCACATTTGTGTTTTCAGAGAAATAAGGTTAACTTTCAAGTTGTCTGAAGTCCTGGCTCTGCTGAGCATTCTGTTTTGTAATTTGAAGGTTAAATTCTTCTCAGAGAGCCTTGCTGGAGTTGATGTTCTCACTCCCAATAACAGTAGGAGCTACCTGACCTTTGTAAGTGCAAGTCAATATTTGCACTGTCAGAACGAGCATCGTGGAGAGTAATCTTCACAATCACGAGGAGAAGCGCTTTGCCACAGGCAAATCAGGACTAGTGAAGAGGAATCAGTGAACAGTCAGATAAAACTGTTTTAACTGGATTCAAAGAGTTTCTTTTACACAGCTTCAGCTTCTATTCAAAAGTCTGCAAACCTGCAGTATCCACAGCTCTCCTCCAAATTTCAAGAAGATCAATGGAAAAATAATAATAAAAAAGGAATTAAGAGGGAAGCACTCTAAATGTTATGACCTCTAGGTCAGATTCTACAACACTACTCTCTGGCAAATTTAGACATACGTAACTGGAAAAGGTATAAAATAATTGCCTATTGCCTTTTTCTTCTACCCAGTATAAAACCCAAAGTAGGTTTAGTATCAAAATCATTTGGTAAAATACACTAATAATATACAATACCTTGAATACCTCATTGCACCTCATCAGCGTTTCCAGTTTTCCAATAGGACGCTGAACACAATATCAAACCAATAATAAATACCATCATGTCTTCTAAAAGCACTAGCAGTATTTCTGTGAACTGAAGAGGTGTCTGCAAAAGCAGAGAAAAAAAGTAGGGCTCTGTCTTGATGACAAAATACTTGAATGTGCTGGTATTATGCAAATATGCTCAGGTTTCAGTCAGCACTTACAAATAGATGTATACAAGCAAGGGAAAAGAGTGAATCAGGAACCCAGTCAAGGAAAAAACAACCCAAGATGCAGCACATACGTGAGAGTTGGTTATTTTTATGAAAAACAAAACAAAACAAAATTTAAAAAAAATCAAAAAACCCCACCACGTTACGAGCATTTGAGAGCAAAATGTACTTTGGAAACTCTATTTCACCCTCTCCTCTAGACATCTGAGGTTACTAGAAATCCCAAAATTTTGTAGAACCCCTTGCTCCAAAATAAATGTTTTGGACCATGCTTCTTCTCTTCTAAATTTTCAGTAAATGTAAAGTCTGTTTATAATTCAATGACAGAGAGTAAAAGACATCTGAAACTTGGTAGAATAATGTATACCGGGGCTTGCCTTACTCAGACGAAGTTTCTGGCTCTGTTTAAAGCAGGATACAAAGGAAGAGTCAAGCCAGTGGAAATTTTGTAACTTAGCTAACATAATAAGCGAAGATAGGGGTTTTTGTGGTATTTTTTTAAAGTGTTTATTCAGTTCTGTGGCTCATGACCTGGCTTATGTTTTGAAACATCTGTTACAAGCTGCAACCAAGGCAACCAGCAAACGCTGGAAATTTCATAACACTTAAGGAATGTTAAAATATTATTTATGGGATCAGCCTACAAGTCAAAAGGATTTTAACTAAAAACTGGTTAATTTTAGGCCCATAATCTACAAAGATATGTATGCATCCTTTTCAGTTATACAAGACAAGATCTTCACATATAAAGATACTATTCTGTCATGTATGTGATTTGAATATGATTGAATATTAAAAAAAAAATCCTGTACAAAATGCTTACATTTCTGTTTTAGCTTTCATGCCAAATAGGCATCTTTTGCAAGAGTTCCCATCCCATAATTTTCTCAGACTTTTCCTGACAAAAGTTTCATTCAGAAAGTTCTCGTTAAATTTCAAATGTTTTTATTTTTATAGATAATGATACTTTGGTTTTTCTTTATTATTCTGAAGAAATCTTTGTTTTAACTTGCTATACTAATCTGTATAGACCTCTTTTTCCATCATTTCTTCTGTGATTTCTATTCCAGGTTTTTTCTAGGGTTTAGTCTTCTTTCTGAAGTAGTTCCATGCTAAGAAAAGATGCATTATGATCATAAAACTCTTGTCTTGAGCTGTGTTCAATTTCTGGGAACACAATGATGTTCATTATGGGCACTGAAATCCAACCTTTCTGTTATATTGGTGAACTGGTATAAAATTGAGTGAGAAGACAAGAATGATGAAACAGTGAGAAAGGTCAAATAACTAAACTCAAAATCACTCAGAAAAAATATTTTGTTTTTGTGATAGTTTTAAAATGTCAATTACATAGAAAGTTCATTTTGCCAACACAAAATTCATAATCCTAAAATCAAACTCCATGAAATAATTACTGGGGAGGTACTATTAATTAAATTTATTTGACTTTTTAGACAGGTTTCACACAACAATTGTTCAAACAATATTCACGGTTGAAAACAAAGTATGAAATACAATAATAATCATCATCATTCAAATGCAGTTTCCTGACAATTGTTTTGTTACTTCATTTTAAGTTTTTTATCCTCTTTTAATTCTCCAGGAGGAAGGAAATAGATTTTAATGGTGCAGAGTTGCCTTGGGCAACAGATTATATTCTTCAGGATTTCTATTTTCTTCACAGAAGGAGATATTGTGTGGTACCAAAAGAATCACTTACATTTTCCGTGCTTGGGTAACATTTATTACAGCATTTTATAATGCCTTATTTTTTTCTTTTTTAAATCTGATCATTCTTTTGATGTCAAGAGTTGTGCTCATTATTTTTAGAGCACAGTGAGAAATTAAATGGAATATTCTCATATAGAGCAGATAAAAGCTACTGTCTCAATACTTAACAATGGTTTTAGCAGTAATTTATACTTTAACTGACATAACTTTCAGGTGATTCAGAGCAAGTTGATTTGTTCCTTTAAGCAATGAATCTCAGGAAGGGTCTGTTCCAGTTATTCCTTCTATCTTGCATCTTCGTATGAACCAGCAGGTAGGATGTGGTCTTGTTCCCATTTACACTGATTACTGGTAGTGGTATTTGGCACCCACAGATTTCTAAACTCAACTCTAAACTTTGTCTGAATTTCACAGACATGGGAGAAATAGCATATAATTTTACATACATGAATATTTCCATACCTTGAAATGCCATTTCCTTAGAAAATGTGCTTATTCTTTAGAAAATGTGCTTATTCTGGGAACTATTGATGAAATGAAAAAGGAGTCCAAGCGACTTCACAAAACAGGTAGTGAAATTCCTACAAAAATATTTGTAGGGAAATGAATCACTTGTTTTCAGTGTAGATCAGACCAGACCAGGCTAATTATCAAGGACTCTTAAGGTCTGAGTGAAGTTTGCAGATCATAGAATCATTAAGGTTGGAAGAGACCTCAAGGATCATCTAGTCCAACCGTCCCCCCACCACTTATTACCCCCTAAACCATGTCCCTAAGTACCACATCGAACCTTTCTTTAAACACACCCAGGGACGGTGACTCCACCACCTCCCTGGGCAACCCGTTCCAATGCCCGACCACCCTTTCCGAGAAGAAATTTCTCCTCATCTCCAACCTGAACCTCCCCTGGCGCAACTTGCAGTCATTCCCTCTTGTCCTGTCACTATTTATCTGTGAGAACGGGCCGACCCCCAGCTCACCACAACTCCCTTTCAGGTAGTTGTAGAGGCAACAAGATCTGCCCTGAGCCTCCTCTTCTCCAGACTAAACAAGCCCAGTTCCTTCAGCTGCTCCACTTATTATTTGTAGCTACTGAGTTCAGAGGTTTTAACATTAAAAAACAGAATTATATGAAAAGCAGAGTACTTCTTTGCAAGTAATTTACTATTTTATACTCTCACATCAGTATTTTTGGTGTCTTCTGAAAAGTGGTTGTAGCACAGGAGACACAAAAGCTGAAATTATTAGCTATTGTAACTGCCACAGAAGAAATCACTGCTTAAAGTATGAAGGAATAATTTAGATTTGGCTAACTTGTTGAATAAATTGCATGTCTAAATTCAAGTACAGAAATTTAAACAGTTTTGTTGCTAATAAGTAGTCTTGACAATGTTAGCACTACAGGGTATAATAGGACAGAACTTTATAGATGCAAATTTCCTGCCTGTATTTTTTGGCATTTATAATTAGGGAGATAGCTTTATAAAACTCACTAATTGAATGTCCGGGAAAATCTCTAGTGCTAACTACTTTACTGAAGCCAGGTTATACATGTTTATCAGCGATAACAGAGTGAAAACAATCTTAATTTTGTATTTTTCACATTCTAGGTCCTGTTCTACTGTGAAACAGGATTCTGTGCACCAAATGGCAAAAAAAGGAAATATAAAATATACCTTGTGAAAGCTTTTAATGCTTTTACTTCACTTGCATTTTAGTCGATGTGAGATTTCCAGTAGATTTATTGTCAGCTGTGGCCACATCCATTCTGTGGGTTTTTCTGTTTACTAGGGACTGACTCCAGCCCTTCCCTCTGCATGTTGCTATCTTGAGGTTGAAACTGAAGAAAAATTTAAGTGGTTGCTTATACTCAGTGAGTTACTATATACTGAGACCAATAAGTCACACCCTCATACATAGTCTCAGTCATGACCAAGAGTATTCACTCTGATAATCAAAACTGAATAGTTCCCCACATGTAGACATCACAGGAGATTAAGGCAAAATCAGGACAGTGTGCTAAAAGCTATTTATATTGCTATATATACTGTTTCACCCTACACTTCCTTGGACCAAAGATTCACTGTGGAATAAAAATAAGCTTTTTATTTTTATAATTTTAAAGTCATTTTTCCCCACTGAAAAATTAAAACAATAAATCCTATCCTAGAAAGTCCCATATCCCAACCAGCTTTCTTCTGGACAACTATATGGACTGAACACTTCAAATAAGTCTGCTGGATGTTATACTTCAGATCAAAATTCTAGTCTTTCTAGAATTTTGGAATAGAAGGTGCTTTTGAAAAGTGGCATTAATTAATATAATTTTCATGTTTTCGGGGTTTTTTTCTGTAGCTATTGTCACAGCTATGTCACAAGATTTGCAGCTATGCAACAAGGGAAGCATCTCTTGTTTTACTCTCTGCATGGTTAAAATTTGTAACTAGTTGTGGGTTTTTTTAAGTAGCCATCGTCTATTAGTATTTATTGCACAAATTCACTGAAAATGCATCCCAGTTGTTAAGGGGTGTTAGGAGTGGCCACTGTTTCCAGTAACTCCACGCCTTGGAATTCCTCCTGTCCTGCTGCTGGATCCCAGCCCTGGACACCCAGGGATCAGAAGGTTTCTGTGCCAGACTGAGGCAGCAAATTGCTGCTTTTTTGCAAGTTCAAACAGTAGCAAAGCTCAGCATGTGTACCACATACATGTATGGCCAGCTGCATGGGCTACCTCAGATAAGGTGCTGCCTTCTTCAACAGCCCATTGGATAAAATGTAAGTACAGACAGTCATACCGCCTTCCTCCTCTTTATCTGATAGAGGCTGAACTTCATGATTGAAAGCATTCACACACCATGCTCCAAATTCATAAAATTCACAAGGACATGCACATTCATGGCTCACCCTGAGTACTTGCACAGCATGGTCCGTCTGTCCATTCAATACCACTGCCTGGATTCCAGGCCCTATAAACCACTTCCCGGGTCTCCTACTCTTCCACAAGTTCAGTTTGATGCTGACCAGCAACCAGATACACTCACACACATTTCATAGGCACCTCGTACTCATGTGTTCCCTTGAATATCAGCACAGACCCTCTGCCCTGATACTCATTGCTGGACCAAGGGCCTTCTACCCACTGGCTGAAGCTTGCTAGTGAATGAGGCGTGCAAACCCCATCACACATCATTCTGGGGCAGATACAAATGCTTGCCCCCCTCCAGCAGTGAGCAATAGGCACATGGCATTACTCACATTTCTGCTCCAGCTGTTGACATTGAGCCTCACATTCCCTTCACTCACACCAGTCCCTTCAGTGGCTGGTTTTCAGGACACACAACATTCCCACCCCAGCAACTGGCAGCAGAGACCTTCACCCACTCCAGTAGCTGGCACTGAGACCAATGATTCTTTCCAGTTGCTGGCACCACAGGCCAAAGTTCCCTATGCCTCCACTCTGACTCTGGTAGGTGGCACCAAATCCACTCATGCTTGTTCCCCCAGTAGCTGGCACTCCAGGCACAAAATCTGCAGGACCTAATGAGACCATCTGGAGGGCTATTTTTTGACAACCCTGAATATAACTTCAATAACTTTCAACACAGAATATACCCAAATATGACTTCACTCTTAACATTTTCCCACCCTTTAAATACAGAGATCTGGTTTAGGTTGTTTTCATACCATATCCAATATTCTGCATCTTGTAGAATTGAGGTTGTAAGAGAGAGGTTTAGTGAAATTTTCACAGAGCCTTACGCAAGACCTGATGCGTAATTTCTTTGTAACTAAAACGTCAGTTTTGCTACCATTCCTGCCAGAAGATCCTTCTACATTTTGCACTCAGGAACCTTGGATTGAGCTGAGAGGTCTGTCTGCAAAAATCAGGGCATGAAAGCTGCCAAAATTTGAAAGAAGTGCTAAGATGATTTGGCCACCTCAAAAATGCTACTCCTCCTTTTCTTCTTCCACTACTTCCTCTGAAGAAGAAAATCATAGCTGAAATGCTAAGAGCTGCAACAGGAAAATTACATCTCTTAAAATATTTAAATCTGTCCACCCCCCCAACTGCAAATTGCCAAACAACAGATTGCAAAGGCAGCTTTGACTACTGTGCTTACAAGTTCCATACCATTTGCCTGTTAAGTTCAAGATGGAAAGGTAGCCTGAAAGCTGCCAGTATTTTTTGTTTATTTTTTGAGATTCATCTGTTTCAAGAAAGACTGAGATAAGGTGGAAAGAATGAAAACAAAAAATAAAATTAAAAAAAGTTGTTAGCTAAGAGCAAACAAATTACATATGCGTGCTACAGATATCCAGCACATATCACGAGTCCCCCCTCTAATGAATTCGTTGCTGCCAGACTGATGGAATATATGCACTGCAGGGAGTACCGTCAGACTGCTGCTATCTCAGGTCTGCCTATCTCAACTCTGGACTAGCCATTCAGCTCTGTTTTATGTCTTTTAGTGTATCTTATCTCTGAACTGAAGAGATTGCTCATGAGAGTTCTGTTTGTGCTGCTTCCTTCTTGGTTCTCTTTAATAAAATTTTCAATGAAAAAGTCAATTAGAGCAGCTTTTCTGATTTACATTTTTCAGTCCAAGAAGGGCTAATGTTGTACATTCTGTTCCAAAACTCTTTTAGTTTTGGATTAAGGAAAACAACAAAGACAATGTGAACATTTGTAGGTGGAAAAGTGGGAAAAAGAAATACATCTTCTCTTTGATAATGTGATAATTGACGCAGATGACTGAAGGAAACTTCCTTTCAGTCCCTCTGCAACTGGTACGGTGATCAGGGAGGTCTGGAAGTCTGACTTTCTCTCTGGAAGCTTCCCCTTGGAGATCATCCTTGCGGAAATAGCAACACAAAATAAATTTAGACCATATTCCTCGCTTTTTAAGGCTGTCATTTTAATCAGGATGGTTATGCCAAGTTACTGTTTACATATATTACCTTTTCAGTCCCTGGATTGAAGGAAGAAAGAGACACTAATTTCAAACTATTAATTAATCAGTCTTATTAATTAAGTCAGCAATCCCGAAAGCTGAGAATAGAACTTTTGTCTTTTAAGTTTAGTAATAAATTGATAAAAATACATATGAAGTAAGACTAATTTCCTTTTGACATTCTGCTTGAGTGGCCATTAGTAGAAGGAGTTCTCATTAAGAGGTTTACGCAAAAATAATGTTATGGAGATAAATAGCTGAAGCTAATCTGAATGACTGACCCAAGTAGGAGTTACATAAACAAGGAAAAGTGGTTCCGTAACTAAGGTAGTAAAGACCCTCTGAATTTAGAATTCGTTAAGAGACAGGAAATAAAGTGTACTAATAAAGTGATTATTGACAAAGATTCTGATAGATTGCTAAAGAATTTAGACCGTTTGGTCTAGCTATTAATCCAGAGCAGAGATTAGTATTAAAACAACCTAATGTTTAGACCTTAAATTGGTTTGTCAAAATGAGGGAGGATTACAGAATGCTTCTTAAAGATCAAATGAAACAAGATTTATACAACTTTTACAACTCTTATAATTTATTCATTATAATGCTGTTCATTATAGGTGTTTTCAGACTAATACAAGTTTAGAATTCTGGCATATAAATTAATTCAAAATTCTAGGGAATAGCATATATTTTATATACAATAAGCCTTAAGATCTACAGCACTGAAAAACTGCAGTATCTGATTTCTGTTGCAAAAATAGGTAAGATGCATAATACATTGGTATTTTATGGTCACGGGATATGTGATTGATTTATTCTGGCAACTGCTGTACACACTACATAATCTATTTAATAAAAAGCATGTATTTTAGGGATATACAATACTAATGAAATGAAAACCCTGTAGTACACTTGTATTTCTAACTTTTCATTTAAAACTTTAATAACTAATGGCAAATTATGGTAGGCTGACCTTGACTGGAAGCCAGGTACCCACCAGAGCCACTCTATCATTACCCCTCCTTAACTAGACAGGGAAGAAAAAAAAGTATAACGAGATGCTCATGGAAGTGATCGTTCACTAATTACGATCATGGACAAAACAGACTCAACATAGAAAAAAAATTATCCAGTTTATTACCTAGAAACCAGAGTAGAGTAATGAGAAATAAAATCAAATCTTAAAACACTCCCCCCCACACACACCTCTCCCTTCTTTCTGGGCTCAGTTTTACTCCCAAATTCTCTACCCCCTCCCTCTGAGCAGCACAGGGGGACAGGGAATGGGGGTTGTGGTCAGTTCATCACAAGCTGTCTGCTGCTTCTCCTCCTTCCCTCTTCATGGGAAGGACTCCTGACATTCTTAGTGTGGGGTCCCTCTCACAGGAGACAGTCCTCCACCAACTTCTCCAAAGTGAGTCCTTCCCATGGACTGCAGTTCTTCACGGACTGCTCCAGCATGGGTCTCTTGCACAGAATGCAGACCTTCAGGACCAGACTGTTCTACCTTGGGTGCCCCACAGGGTCACAAGTCCTGCCAGCAAACTTTCTCCAGCATGGGCTCCTCTCTCCACAGGTCCACAGGTCCTTCCAGGATCTTGCTCCAGCTGTGCTCCCTATGCGGTCACAGCCTTCTTCAGGTGTCTCCACCCGCTCCGGTGTGGGGTCCTCCATGGGCTGCAAGTGGAATCTCTACACCCCATCATCCTTCCTCCATGGACTGGGGGTAGACAGCCTACCTCACCTTGGTGTTCACCACGGGCTGCAGGGGAATTTCTGCTCTGTAACCTGGAGCATCTCCTTCCCCTCCTTATGTGTTAACCTTGGTGTCTGCACAGTTTCTCCCATCTTTTCACTCCTCTCTAGCTGCTAAGCTGCCACTTTTTTTGTGTGTGTGTTTTGTTTTGTTTTGTTTTCCTTCTTAAATATGTTATCACAGAGGAGCTACCACTGTTGCTGATTGGCTTGACCTTTGCCAGTGGTGGGTCCATCTTAGATTCGGCTGGTATTGGGTCTGTCAGACCTAGCAGAAGCTTCTAGCAGCTTCTCACAGAAGCCATCCCCTTAGTCCCTCTGCTACCAAAACCTTGCCATGCAAACTCAAAACACAAATTATTGCAACTGTATTGTTTTTCAAAAATCATAAGTAATAAAGTAAAAAAAAATAAAATTCTCAAAAGTATGTTGATGATCTCTTCTCACGTGTTCACACAGCATTCATCCAATACTTAAAAGATAATTTTAGACAGATGTTTTTATTATCGTCATTTTTATTCACGCTTAAGTAAGGATTTTTCCATGTCTCTTGTAAATTTGCAGTATGTTTTGTATCAGCAGCTTGCAAAATCTTCTACAAAATGCCTTCTTTTGCTAAAGTATATTCAAGATTTTCAAGGTTTAAGACATAGCAAAAACTACTAACAGTTCTGAAAAAACACTCCTTCATTTCTTTGTTGCGGTTATCTATCATCATCACCATTGTCATCACACATCATCTGGTAACATTTTCACTTCAAGAGGAATTTTGCATATCTCATTTTTAAAGTTCAGAATCAACGATCTTATAATGTTCTCATGCTGACAATGCACTTCAGTAATTTTGCTGTATAGCAAATATTTCTATGTGCAAGTTTTAAAAAGTTATTCAGCTGAATAATGCCACAAATCAGAGGCTCTATTTAAAATGCCAGCGTGTTCTTTCCATTAATATCTCAGGAATGAGACTGGCATTATTACAGATTCATTACAAATGAGACTCAATGAGTAACTGCAAGGCACATTGCCCTGTGTACAGCTGTGCTATCATAAGTATAAAATTTTATTCACTACTTTGTGAGACATACATTTTATAAGATAAGATAATCTTCTTTTGAATATGACAAACAGGAGTCAAGGTAACAGCATGCCAACCTCTCTCTCTTGCATAATCAAAACTCTTTGCAAAAAAACACTAAGCTGGACACTGAAATCATTTTTAAAGGCTTTAAAAACAGTCAGTCTTTTTTCTGAGCAGTTGTATCCAATATCCACAGGAATACAGATATTCATATATCTGTCATATAAGTGAGCTGCTTCTGTGTTCCACTCACTCATGCATTGTCTTCTGCAAGCTTTGTCTGCTTATGATTGCAAGACCATCAAATCAGCTCAACGTCTTTCTTACCCTAGCCCTAAGAAAGACAAGGTACATAGTCTTACATTTCAGATTTCGCTGAGCAGTGCTCACACAGCGTCAAGGCTTTTTCTGTTTCTCAGGTTGCCCAACCAGCAAGTAGGCTGGGGGTGCACAAGAAATTGGAAAGGGACACAGCCAGGACAGCTGACCCCAGCTGACCAAAGGGACATCCCATGCCATAGGACATTGTGCTCAGCAATAAAAGTTGAGCAAAGAAGGAGGAGGGGGAGCTTTTGGAGTTACAGTGTTTGTCTTCTCAAGTATCTGTTAAACTTGATGAAGTCATGCTTTCTGCAAAAGCGGCTAAACATCTGCCTGCTGATGGGAAGTAGTGATTTCTTTATTTTGCTTTGCTTGCACATGCAGCTTTTGCTTTATCTATTAAGCTTTTTTGAATCTCAGCTCACAAGTTTTCTCTCTTTTACCCTTCTGATTCTCTTCCCCATCCCACCTCAGGAGGAGTGAGCGAGCAGCTGTGTGGGGCTTATCTGCCTACCAGGACTAACCCCCAACACCCGTAAAAGAAACACTTGAATAAAATATTTCTCACCTATTACATTAGAACATCTAGACAAGCAACAGGTTGTCTCTAGCCAAGAAAGTCTTTGATTTTTTTTTTCTGTGGATAGCAAGGAAAAGCTACGTCATCTTGGCTGTCAGTAAAGTGAAACAATCTTGATATAAAAGTTGGTACCTAATACAGTGTCTTCAAAAGAGTTAAAAATAGACTCTAAATGACAAAAGAAGGGTTTGACAGGGGAAATTTGGTGACCAATTTTTTTTTCACTCCTTGAGATCAGATGACTTCTCAGTCAGGTTACATTTTTTCAGGTTTTGCTTGTGGAGACACCCAGCAGAACATAGGAAGGAATAATACATCAAAGACTGGCATGTCAGGAGCTAAAGCAAGGGGCTGTGTTAATAGCAAAGATTCCAGGACAGAAAGTTTAATGTGTGTTATAAAATGTCTACATTGAAAGAATATGTTTCAGTGTCTTCCTATAATAGTAACAAATTAAGAAAAAGATTATTCAAATGTAATGCATTATGTAGTATTTTTTTTAAAATTAAATTGTCTGACAAAAAAAATGCCAGAGGTAGTCTTTGAAGTACAAAGACTTACCAGCTATAGTGATTTTTATTTCTCCACTAAGAATGAAACTCGAGAATGAGAGGTTAGGTAGAACTCCTTAATAATCATACTCTATCCACTGTATTCAATTTTTACTATTCAGTGTTATCTGTATTTGATTAAATTATTTGTATTTAATTTGAAGATACACTCCACTGTTCAGTCAGAAACATTCTTTCTTTGATAAACTGACATTTGAAGACGTCAGAAGCACAAATTTGTTTAGACTGATTTCTTTTTTGAATATATGTGTGAGCATAAAAGATCAAAAGCTTCTTGAACGTAATTTGATGCTCCAAGTAACTACCACAAAGTTACTGCAGAAGAGGCAGTACACTGATAAAACAAGTGGTTTCATCAGTAAAATCAGCCTTGATAACTGAAATGGAGATACGTAACCAGCAAGAAATTGGCAGCAATCTCAAGAAGTTCTCTTCTCGCAATTCATACAACTTATCAATGAAAACAAAAATAAGTAAGTATATAAACTCTGAAACAATCTCATTATTTTCTTGGTAGTGTCATTCAGTGCTATTCAGTATAAAATATGCATGCATTTAACTCAACTTACATGGTTTAAAATAATTTCACTTAATATAAAAAGTGATCAAGCTGATTTCTAATGTCTTTTTTTCAGACTTTCTCTAAGTTGATTTTTCCAATGAGGATATATTTTAAAAACAAACAAACAAAAAAACCCACCACCAAATCCAAACAAACAAACAGAAAAAAACCCCAGACACACACACACACAAAACCCCCAAACAAACCACAAAAAAACCCCACAAAAACAAAACAAAAAGAAGACCCCATCTCCTTAAGCAATGATACAATGTCGCTTATTCTTCTTTTCTCCTTATATGACAGTTATAGCGTTCAGAAAGACATAGCAGCATAAACTGTCAAAGAATAATTTTCTAAATAATAGGACTTTTTTGTTTTTTTCTAAAAAATTCCTACTTAGTAACAACTCAATTCAAACAGGAAAACAATAACCTTAAAATTGTGTATCTCTTGAATGAGAAAATAGGATTATAAAGCAAACAAGTTTTTTAAACTTGAGTCATGGCTAACAGCAGAAAAATATTTGGACTCTCCTTTTAAGCAGCAACCCTTACTAAATGGCAACATATGCCCTTGCTCAATATCCAGTGCATAAGTCCTCCTAGAGTACCATGAGCTTCTCCTTTTTCTGTTTTGTCTGCCGTTCAGATTACTGTCATTGTCAGAATCTGTTTCAAAATCAGCTTTGTCAGTCTTCCCCAGTTTGTAGAAACACACACAGCGGTGAAAATCTTGTTCTCGATAGGCTCAAATAAATCTTTAAAACTTGGAAGAGAAGCAGGCACATATAGCTGTCTATTGCATCCTATTATTTTCTTGCAAGGTGGGGAGAAAAGGGTATTTGTTATTCCATGTTCCCTTGGTGAACATCTGAGCTTTCCTTTTTGTGACAAAATCTGCTTCTGTGCACAGCGCCAGCTCACTGTGACAATAGGACTTGCAGCCCACTATGAAATCCAAAATAGTTTTTTGAATTACATAAGAGGCTTCCAGCATACGGGTAAAATTTTATTTTATAGAGTAAAACAGAAGGAAACATGTAACCTTCATGATTGTCCTGGTTTTGCTGGGATAGAATCATAGAACTAATTTTCTGCACAGAAAAGCTGCATTTTAGAGCAGACTGCAGCACTTAATTCTGTGAGAACAAGGTCGATAAGACACTTTGATGTAGTTTATGGCCAGCTATGGAATGCAGGTTTCCACAGTGATCAAAGTCTTGAGCAGTTTTGAGATAGCCAGGTGCAGAAGCGAGGAGGGGAGAAAACCAGGGCACCTGCCCCGAGCTGGCCAACAGAGGTATTCCATACCATAAATTAGGAGATTCTCCGGGACGACCCTCTCTCTTTGATGGCTGCTGTCCCTGGAGGGTCTCACCCGCCATCCCGTCCCTGAGCCCCCCTCTGTGCTCCCAGCCCTGCCCTGCCGGACACAGTGACTGTCGCGTTCTGGCTGGAGCTGCGCTGCTGGCTGTGTGCGGCATCAGCACTCACTGCTGAGAGGGTGCAGCTCGCCAGCCCTGTATTGGCTGAGTGTAACCTGCTGTATTTTATACTAGTATTGGTGTTTATTAAGATTTTTACTCTTTTATTAAATCTGTTTCTATTTCAACCCCCATGTTTCCTTTTCTTTTCCCAATTTCCCCTCCTCATGTGAGGTGGGGTGGGGTGGGGGTGGGAATCAGGAAATAACTGTCTAAACCACGACAATGATTTTCTGAAAATCACAATTACCTAGTATTAATATGATTATATTGCTTTTTCCTGAAATGTCCTGAACTTTCTTTACAGGGTTAAATTTCAGTATAAGAAGCTTCACAATAACACCAATTTTTTATCATTAATATATGCTGATAAAGACTAAAAAGTGACAAAAATGATTGCAGTAGTTTACGAGAAACCTTGATCCAAGTATAGAATTTCAATTAAAATAGTTGCAGAATGGGAGACACAAGTGACCATGTTGGCAAACTCTGGAAGAGTGGTAAAGTAGAGGAAAAGGCAGACTGAAAAAGTCAGAAACACCACTGCTACTGTATGTCTCAAAAATTTATAGCAAGATCCCATGACTGCCATTATTAAATGCTGCTGAAAGGTCAAGTAGCACTAAAATAGTGTGAGGGCCATAATCAGTAATTAGGAAGAAGCCATCAATATCTTTTGCCTAAAGACTTCTCAGAACCAAACGAGACCAAATGAAATCAGGCAAGAACGTATCACACAAAATGTCTTAATAATAACAGGGAATAGAATAGAATAGAATAGAATAGAATAGAATAGAATAGAATAGAATAGAATCATTAATAACTGTGTGCTTTACTTCTCCCTTTCCTCTTAATGTGTTATGAAAAAATAATTATAGTTCAAATGGATAATGGAATAATATCAGTCAACAAAATTATTTAAAACATTTTTAATCATTATCTTTTTATTTTTCTTTTTAGTTGGTTGCTTTTTTCAGTCAGTTTGTTCTACAAGATGAGATTTGAAAGATCCATTTTCTGTATGAATCCCAACTAATTGGGATTAGTTAAACAGAGTGGTACCATTTATATTAAGTATAATGGATATTAGAATGTCAGTATCTCAGTGAGTCAAAAGTAATTTTAATCTTTTCAAGGCAAACTCACCATCATACTATTAACAGTATTTTATATTATTTAACATACAAGCTTGCTATATCATGAGAACTCTCAGTATGCAGTTAGGTGTTAGATACCTGAGAAAGAAGGTATAATTTTTGTAAGTGCTTCAGGAATCAGTCAGAAACCCAAATCTTATGTTCAGAAGTGATTTGAGAATATTCTAAAGTAGATAAGTACTCTGATTCTTTATGGAGCCAGTCAGTGGTACTGAGGTGCTTGAATACCTCAAAGGTTCTTGGATGTATATATATTAATATTACTTTTGAGAGAGGACTTGATGCAGCAAGATGTATGATTTCTAAAAATAAAACAAGCCACTAAAAAAAAAAAAACCCAACCAAAAACCAACCCCAAGCAAACAACAACAACAAAAAAGGTTATTCTTGCTGAGCACCTGTAGATTAGTAGTGTAACACTGTCTAATTGCTCCATTTGTTCGTGACTAACTTCGCAGTCCTTTATTCTCATTTCTACATGCTCAGTCTTGAAAGCTATACATAAGCAGCTGAAATTCCTGGCAACATAAAATGATGGACTGTAGCTTGCAAAGGTCAACTGATATTGGTTCCTTAAAACAGACTCCATGTTCCAAATATGTGTCATTATCTACCTTGATGTGTTCTGATAAGAACTGTAACACATACCTTTAGGCAGTTCAGTAAGACACCAAAGTCATCCAGAAAACGTTAGTTTAAAACTGTGTTGCAGATTACATCTTGCTATCATCATGACATCATGTCATGTTCAGTGTATTCTGATTGCAGCCATGGTTTTATTAAGATAAAATTATCACAGAAAATATACATCGTTGAGGGCCACACGGAAAGTACTTTAGTGTAATAATGACTGTCTCTCATATTTAGGGCATTCACGTGACATAAATCAAAGGATAAGTTGAGTTAATGATAATTTCCAGAAGATATACAGTGATTCATCTACCAACATATCTTCCTTAAGTTAAGGAACAACAAAACCTTTTCCTTGTATAGTTCCAGTATGATAATATCTGTGTATGATAGAAACAATAAGAAGGTTTTTGTTTCATGACAGGATTTTAATAATGAACCTTTTAAATACACCTTCATGCACAAAAATGTATTTGTTATAATACTTTCGGGGAAAAACTTGTCAAATTCATGGTGGACATCTCATTTTGGGAACAATACTACAACATGTTGAAAAGGAGAAATTTATCTTTTTCATGACAAAGTAATTAAAGTGAATTTCTGCAAGTTTCAATTAGGTTAACAAATGAGACTATGAACTTGTATCTTTGTCCTGGTTTCAGCTGAGACAGAGTTAATTTTTCTTCCAGTAGGTGGTATAGTGCTGTGGTTTAGATTTAATATGAGAATAATGTTGGTAACACAGGGATGTTTGCGGTTGTTGCTAGATAGTTGTGGTGTCTACACTAATTCAAGGACTTTTCAGCTTCCCACACCCTGCCAGGTGCAGAAGAAGCTGGGAGAGCACGGCCAGGACAGCTGGCCCAGCCTGGCCAAAGGGATATTCCCTACCACAGAACATCATGCTCTGGATGTAACTGGGGAAGCTCGCCGGGAGGCAGGATTGCTGCTCAGAAAATGACGGGGCATCTGGTTGTTTGGGTTTTTTTTCTTTTCACAGGTGGTGAGCAATTGCATTTGTTTATCACTTCTTGTTGTTGTTCCTATTGTTATCATTCTCTTTCTTTGTTATCCTTTTAAACTGTCTTTATATTAACGCATGACCTTTTTTCATTCTCCTCCCCCACCTTTTAACAATTAAATAAGATGGCAGATTTATATTGAAAAATCATCCTATTATCTTTAGCAGATTTATGTTTGAAGGACTTGCTACTAGAAAGCAAAGGGAACTCTAAGTAATACTGAGGAATTTAAGGCAAAGATTAACGAACATCTTTTTTTAACAAAACACATTATTTGTGTTCCTTCAGAAAAGGGTAAAGGATGCTCCACACGATGATGCAAATTATGACCTCATAGAAACAAAACAGGGTCTCCCAGTGACCATTTGATCTAATGTTCAATATAAACAGTACTAAAAAAAGACCAAAGCTTTAGTTTTACATTATTTTTTAAAAGCCATGAGTAGCTGAAATACATCTGACACAACTCAGCCAAAGACCTTACATGTTGTCTGTTAGAATTTACTATTATGGAATCATCTGCGGTTTGTCATTTACCGCCTCAGATTCTTTCCTGATGAAGTCATGATTTACAAAAGATGCTTTGATTTAAAATAGTATGCATGATGGAGAAAGATTTGTTTCCTTTTATGAGAGCATGTACTATCTGAATGATATCTGAGGATGATCTTCCAAAACACGCAGCTGTTGTCTATCTAAAACATTCATCAAATTAGATTTGTTCTCTTTTCCTGTCTGTAAAACATGTATTATGAAGCATTACATCATTGATATGTAATGAAAATAGAAACTTTGCCGTCACTGAACATCTGGAATTGCACTGGTGATGAAGTGCAGCTGTTGCCTATTATGTGAACGGTGATACACAACTACACAGAGGCATTTACTTCATAATCCGTCACTTATGAAATAATGTGTGACCGGAATGTGCATTACTAATTCATCCTAGACAGAGTGTTCAGAACACTATCAAACACACACAAAGATATACATGCAATATTTCTAAGGTAAGTTGGCAAAGTATGAAATCCCATCCCTTTTAAGATTCCCTGAGAATAATTTATCTTAAATTATTATGAATTACTGAGAAATTCAGTCACAGAAACTTGCAAATCTGGACATGAATTCAATACTGATAAATAATTGGCATGAAATGGATCAAATACCTGATGCACAATTATTAATGGTTTTTTACGTTCTTTAGAACATCATTTATTTAACTCTGTCCAATTTTCTTTTCATGTGACAGAATAGGCTGAAATTTGAAGTGAAAATTTTTGTCTATATTTTGTATTACTTCTCTCTTACACACAGCATTTAAATTAAAATTGAACACCCCTACTCCCCAAAAAACAAAACCAAAACCAGAACAACCAAATATAAAACCACCTGTAGACAGATTGTCTCAGTAAAGTTCGCCTTTGTATTCAATCTGGTCATCCTGTCAAATGCCAGTTGTGCATAATTTTTATAATGCCTCTGAATGTCAGACAAATAATCACATTCTAGTCTCATAGAATATAGACTTATCTAAACAGTTTTCTCTTCCCCTTTTGAGCATATTCTTATCAAGCTTGCAGGGAGTTTATTAATATCCACAGCTTATCCCACCATACACTCATGGCCTTTAGATGATAAATGAATGAAATTCAATAATACTTCCTCAGAGCCCCATCTACACAATACCTATTACTTTTTTAAGTAATCTGTATAAAGCTGTATATTTTAAATGAAATATCAAACATCTCCACATATCTAAATTTTTTGAAAAATGAACAATAAAAAGTGAAAAAAAATGTTTAATTTCCTGACACAGAGTATAATTTACATTTCCTGATTAAAAAGCTGAATTGCTATGTACTTTTCCTCATTTAGAGAGACATAGATTGGTTCCCCAACAAACTATTACTTCTTGTAGACAGAGCAGTCCAGACATTTCCTATGATTGGATGGAGCAGAACTTCACAAGACTATATCCCCTCCACTACCATCATCATTAATACATCCTATGAATGCCTTACACATAATTACAGGTGCAATATGAGAAGCAGAGTTATACTAACTCTATACAGTGTGATGATTTAACCTTGGCTAAATACCAGGTGTCCACTAAGCTGCTTTATCACTCCCCTCTTCAGCAGGGCAGAGAGAGGAGAAGAATAAGATCAGAAAAACCACCCCAAACTCACAGGCCAAGATAAAGGCAGTTTAATGCAACAAAAGCAAAAGACTGCACACGGAAGCAAAGCAAGAAAAACAAAAGATTATTCTCTACTTCCCATCAGCAGGCAATGTCCAGCCACCTTCCAGGAAGCAGGGCTTCAGAACATGTAGTAGTTGCTCCAGCAGACAAAATGTTGAAAAAAACCCGAATGCCCCTCGTTCCTCCCCCTATCTCTCAGTATCCTATTACTGAGCAGATGTCATATGGTATGGAATATCTCTTTGGCCAGTTTGGGTCAGCTGTATTGGCTGTGTCCCCTCCCAGGATCTTGCCCACCTCCAGTCTACTGGTGAGGGGGTGGAAGAAATGTTGGAGAGAGAGAGCCTTGGTGTGTGCCGGCATTGCTCAGTAGTAGCCAAAACACCGCTGTGTTATCAACACCTTGCTGACTACCAATGCACAGCACTGTAAGGGCTGCTATGAGGAAATTAACTCCATCTCAGCCAGACCCAATACATAGTCAACTGAGAAAGCTAGCAAATTAAAGGAGATCACTCAGTCATACAGTGGCACAAATTGCTCTTTGTCCCTATCTTTCGAGTATTCTTTTTTGAATTTAGTTGGATGCTTAATGCTAAGTGGGATAAAGCTGGCTGTGAGGCCTCAGGACACAGTGGGACTGACACTTCAGCAGGGACATTTCCTTAGCTCTTGTAATGATTCAACCCTTTTTGCTCTATTTTTGGTTTGAAGTATGTGAAACATTGAATAATTCGAGTGTATACAACCAATACCAACAGTAAAGAGACCTAATTGAATAAGGTTTAAAAAATAATTTCATTCCAAACAATCGTCCAATATTTTCTAATTTCTTTATTTTCTAATAAGGAAAATTCTTCTTTATTTTCTAATATTAGAGTAATAAAATAAAATATTATAGCAAGATCCTGCTGAAATCTCCCAGGAGGTACAACTTGTGAAGATGTTATAAATGAAAAGATGGTTTTTACAATTGTTTTTCCTCACAATATGTCATCAGCCTTTCAAAACTGTAACCAGGGTAACAAAAAGTAAGATGCCCTCCACAAATATGTTAACCAATCTACAGATTTTCTGTTAAACCTTGGTGAAAAGAAAAGATCAAGTTTATTTTCTATAAAGGGGTGACCTGGAAGGTGACTGTGCTATGAAATGAATAACCTTATTTTTCACTATCTTGAATTTTATACTTAAAATACTACTAATTTAGATCTTGACAGTTCTACAATAAGTCCCTGCCCTTTTTTCTGTGAAGTTGCATAACCCTGCTTGAAAGCCCTGCTGGAGTAACTAGGACACTTTTTTTGATTCCCTCCCCATTATCCTCACCTCTCATTTTCAAAGTAATTATGCATGAGCATAATTGTAAATAGAGTTTTCTCCATCTCTGTGCCAAAGTGCCATAATTCTGCATTAATCCTAATACCTTAAGATATAGCTCAAGAGCGAAAACATTAGCAACAATAAATGGATATGGTTACACCGATGGCAAATTATTTCCCAAAATCAGTCAGTGTCTGAACATTGTATTTGCTCTAAAAAAACCCCTAAAATCCAGAATTAAATTTTAAGGTCCTTAAAGTTTATTATAATCTTGCCTTTATTTAGCATTTGCTAAACCAACTACATATATAGTATTGAAAGAGATTCTTTGTTAATGACTTGCACAGACCAAGCACTTTCTTTCCTTTCTAACCCTTGGCAGAAATTTCATGTCAGGGAAACTTTTAGTGACATTCTGTATTCATTTATAATAAAAGGAATGTGAGAGGTGAATTTTCTTCATTATTAATATTATTGTAAGTAGAATGCCATGATTATTGTTGCATGCTGTCTTGGATAGATAATATGTAGAGACATTTTTTAGTCACAGCTTTGCATTTTGTACTTTGAGTATACCCAATTTAATTTTACAAACCTCTGGTACTCCTTGATTTTAATGAGATTGCTGAAGTAATAAATGAAAATTTTAGTGTTTACCATGTATCGGTTTGCTCTGAGCCACTCCCAAAGTTGATAAACAAGGAATATTCTTAAATCAAATTTGGACATACCAACAATGGCAGCAGGTACACTTCCCAGAATTCTTTTTGGCACTTTTGCAGTATGGGTCATGATAATCCCTCGTTATGCCAGAATGCCAACATATTAACCTCCAGGATGAAGGAAGACAATTGCAGTGTGTGTCTGATAGTTCATATGAACACCCAGAGCACCAAGCCTTTCATCACCCATTTGAAGCCTGAGGAAATAACATTTATGAAAAACTACATTATGTTTTCTATAAATACATACAGTATATTTTATAATGACATTCAAATAAAATAAAGATAAATTTGACGTTTAACAAGAGCAAGTGCCGTATTCTGCACCTGGGAAGGGGCAACCCTGGCTGTACATACAGACTGGGCAATGAGATGCTGGATGCCAGGCATGCGGAGAGGGACTTGGGGGTGTTAGTCAACAGCAAGTTGAACATGAGTCAACAGTGTGCCCAGGCTGCCAGGAAAGCCAGCTGTATCCTGGGGTGCATCAAGCATGGCATTGCCAGCAGGTCTAGGGACATGATTGTCCCACTCTACACTGCACTGGTGCAGCCTCACTTCGAGTACTGTGTGCAGTTTTGGGTGCCACAGTACGAAAAGGACATAAAACTATTGAAGAGTGTCCAGAGGTGGACAACAAAGATGGTGAAGGGTCTAGAGGGAAAGGCATATGAGAAGAGGATGAAGTCCCTTGGTTTGTTCAGCCTGGAGAAGAGGAGATTGAGGGGAAATCTCATTGTGGCCTACAGCTTCCTCACAAGGGGGAGCGAAGGGGCAGGCGCTGATCTCGCTTCGACAGGGGAGGTTTAGCTTGGATATCAGGAAACAGTTCTTCAACAAGAGGGTTGTCGGGCACTGGAACAGGCTCTCCAGGGAAGTGGTCACCTCACCGAGATTCACTGAGTTCAAGAAGCATCTGGACAACGCTCTCAGTCATCTGCTCTGACTGGGCTGGTCCTGTGTGGACCCAGGAGTTGGACTCAATAATCCTTATGGGTCCCTTCCTACTCGGGATATTCTATGATTCTATGGTTGAAAATCATAGAATCCAGTCTCGTCGTTTTTAATGTGCTTCAGGATAGTGGCACAGATGATGAGATTTTAGATGTACAAATGTACTGGCAAATGCTGCACAAGATCCAATGGGATAAATAGCACTTGTATTAATCTTGCAATTCACATATGCATCATATTTCTGTGAATATTCAATAGCAGATTTTTAAAAATATAGACATTTCCAAAACCAGCAAAGAACACTTAAAAAAATAAGCCAAACATACGTTATTTCTATTGGACAATGACATCTCTATGCTGAGCACATATACTTATGTAAAGAATAGATTTCAAAGATGTCAGCTGTTTGTTGCTATACTCAATAAACTATATCACAATCCATGTCTTTTTTGCTGCTTTTTCAGTGTCACGATTACATGAAGTTATGAATGTGTGAATATTTGCCTTTTCTGTATATGGTGCCAATGGGCTTTTCCCAGGAAAAAGGTGACTTGGGCTTGCAGAAAATAGTTTGGAATTAAGGTTTTTGTAAACACTGCTGTTCGTATGATGGGTAGAGGTTGTCAGAGTTCGATACTCTCTGACTGTCACAACACTATCTGTCCACACTTGCTGGGAAGGAATACATGGGTTGAAGCCAGCTCAAGCCGATTCCACTCTTCAAAATTCTTTTGCTAGCTGTCTAGTTTTTATACGCTATGTTGGACTGAACCACAGATTCACTTCCCCCATGTTGGTCTGACTACCTCAGAGAGATATTCATGCTCTTTTAAGGAACTCCGGGGAAACATTTACACCACCAGTTGATTCACTCAACTGTTGATAGCTGTTTGAAAAGAAGACCATTCTCCAGTCCCCTTTGTGGTGCACAGTCATCTTCTTTGCAAGAGCTGTGGTCAGACATCCTGCATTACTCCCTCAGCTTCACAGGCTTCACATCATCCTTGCCCATCTCCTCTGAGCTTTCCTCCATTTAAGAGATTTATTCAGTAAGTCAAGTTCTACTGCTAGGGGCTTAGTCAGTCACACAGAGGGAGGCCAGTAGTGTTTTCATACGCATCTACCAAAAAAAATTAAATCAGTTATCACATTTTTAACCAAAGTTTTTGGGAATCTTGAAGTTATTGTTCTAAATAAAGTGCTGTAAATTGAAATCTCATTTATCTGTATCTATGAGGACTAACCAATACAAAATGCACAAACCATATTAAAGTAATTTGGAAGACTTTAGAATAATTCAGTGGGTTCCTAATAAATTCTTCACTGAAGTATTGATAAAGAAAATGAAGCAAAACCATTGCAAAATGTATGTTGAGAAACACTTAATTTCAGTTAAATCACTGGACTGATGAGGCAGAAAGCAGTGAGTTCTACAGGTGATAGAAATAATAAGTCTTGAATTCATGAGAAAACATACATTATATTTCAGTTCTTCTACATTGCACATTGTAACAGAAACTGCATACTGCAGAGGGTGACATAATAAGATTTTTCTCAGTATGTTCATAGTATGTCAGTACATTTTTAGGAAATTATTAGAGAAAGAGGTCCAGGTTCTCCTGTAATGTGAAATACATATATATATAAAAGATCATGTAAGCATGTAAACCAATATTTTTAGTTTTAAACAACATTCAAGAATGTAATTGTTGTTCTTAAAAATTATTGGAGCAGGAAATAAGGATAAAATAACATTTTCTTTTGCTGTGAAAAGTCTTCCAGCTTTTGAGCAAATATTATACTTGACTGATATTTAATAATTTGTCTGGTTCCTTAAGGAATGCAAGCAGTGATTACTTCCAATTATTTGAAAAGCGTAATTAATATTCTACTTAATGAATGCCTTAAGAATGGATAGATTAGCTTTCTTACACTTGGTTGCCCTTTAGAACACTAAATCTTTATGCATTCTTCAAAATGAAACAAAACCTCCTCAGAACAAAGTTCATCTAAAGAGCTGTTCATTTTTCCAATATTTTGACTCATCATCTCTGAAAGTGTAGGACACCACGATCTGCCACTCCCTCTGGTCTATCCAAACTACCCCTCTAATCATAAAGAGGATGAAGGGCTTTTTCCTTTCCTCTGAAGATACTAAAATTCACTGTATTGGTTTACAAAAATACTTAGATTAGCAGTCTCTACAACAATCTGAATTTCACTAAACTAACAACACACAAGGAACACGCCATCTAAAAATTCTACAAAAAAATAACTCCTCATTACCCAAAATTATGTAGAAACCATGATGGAGATATAAATCCTACACTGCAAAAATAAATGACCTAATGGTGGAACAATTACTTCTCCAGCTGCAGCTAAATAACTGATTAGCAACAGCTGGGATAAAATCCTAACAATAAGAGGATATTAAGTGTCTGCTTCTAGAAATGTTGAAGTTTATTTTATGAAAAATTCTTTGGTATCAAATACCTAAGAGCCTGTGTCCTGGTTTTATCCAGAAACCTACTCAGGAGTTGAGCAAACAGACTGGAAGACAGATGAGGGGAAATCTTGTTGCTTTCACATAAGACAGGGCTGATCAGGCTCAATGGTAGGACTTTTCGATTATTATATACAAGAAGTAAAATGTCTTGATACAGTCCTGGAAATAATGATGCTTATTACACTGTAAAATGGGTGAAGTAGCAAACATCTTAAAAGGGTATAGTAAAAGCGGGATATTAACTGAAGTGCTTACAAATGGATCTAGGAAATTTCCGTGAAATGATAGAGTCTGATCAATGACTGTAACAGCAAGATGTGATTTTACAGAAGCAGAAAGAAAGCAAAACCAAAAAGTACAGATAGATGTTGGTGATTCTACTTTTCAAAAAGTAGCAATGTTTCTCAGTGAACTACTGGCTCTGAAGGTCCACAGGAAGAGGAAAAAGCAAAACCTCCAGATATTGTTAGTAGCAGTTCAATACTGGTAGCTGGGAACCTCGTTCCAGGGCATAGCGTTGGCCTGACTTGAAGCTCGTATATAGGCAGGGGAGGGACACTCTGTTAACACAAGAAGCCACTGTTCTGGAAGGGAAATTAGTAAATCAGTGATTAGCTGAATCAACCACTCAATTCTGTTTTCTTGAAAATCTACCAAACTCCTGAAAATAAGAGATTGCAACTTCTTAGATGCAGAAAAATAGACTAATTGTTCTGGTCCTAGAGAGAAGTACAAATAAGACAGGTTTTCTCACAGACTTTTTGAGAAGTCTAAAGCCCTTACAGATCAAGTTAATCTTGGTTGAGTAACTCATATTTGAGTTTCAAATGCCTTTCAATTATTATTGGGAATTCTGTGCAGCATTTCCTGACTGGGAATGAATCCTACCTGACCCAATATTTATTTATAGAATAGAGAAACATCAGCTGGGTGGGGAGATGAGATGTGCATTCCTTCTCACCCCCGAAGATATCAGGAAAACAAGATTTTGCTGCCTAGGTTCAGCTAAGTTTCTGTGATTGCTGTAAATGAAAACAAGTGCATTTTGTTCATTATTGTCTTCATGGTAGAAGTGGAAAAGAGTTTGTGCCTCACCTATTAAACTTTCAAAACAATTATATAAGCCGGTATAGGACACTCTTCTTATGCCTTTCTAAACTACTTGAATGGTGTTTAATCACTTTTAGATTCAAATAGAGTCCACTGATTTAAGTCTTTAACCTAGAAAATGTAACTTCAATAGTCACTTTTTTCTATGCTGCTGGTAGAAAGAAGAGAAATGCATGTTATATAATAGATGGTAGCAAAAGGCCTTATGCTTTGTAGTTACCTTTGTAACTTGGAAGGGTAAAATAGGCAAATCATTATAGGACAGTAAAAATATACTCTGAAAATACTAGTCACAAAGTGCACTATAAAAGCATTCATTCAAGAAGATGAGAAACAACCTGTCATCATTAAAATGTCACAAAATTTGCAGAGGCCAGTATTTCTTTGTGTTAGAGGCTATGAACATAACGATTATGCAGTTATAATGCTGGGATAGCTGCATAAAATATTTTTATTTCACATGACTGTTTTTAGTCTTTCTGTGCTGATTTCAACTTGCCTTCCAAAAGAGCAGTCATTCTCATTTTGAGGGCAGCCAAGTAAACCAAAAGGTCAATCTAATTAAAAAGGAAGAGAACTTCAGCCCACAGGGAAAAGGGTCCAGTAAAATGCCAAGGGACTTTGTATTAGAGAAGTACAAAGTAAACAGTCCAAAACAATTAAAAAAAATCCACATTGGTGTGAAAAATATAAAACCAAAAGAAGAGTATGTGACCTTTTCCTACATTATAAATAAATGGTCTTGTCTACATAACAGAGAAACATTATTTATTAAATAAAAGGAATACAATTTTCAGAAAATTTTACTACCATTTTCTCAGAGACGCAGAAATATTCTATTTTAATAACCACTTTGAGGGGTGGGGGAATTAAAATAAAACCTGTTTTGAAGTTGGTTTTTCCCCAAAAGACATGCTTAATGAGTTTAATATCAATGTGAGTCATCCATCATTCCAAAAGCCTCAAAGAAAAGATACAATTTTAGTGCCTTACTGCAGTTCGGTTAAACTTACAAAGAGCAGGAGATTTAAACCTCTATGGCCTTTGCAACTTCTTTAGTCAAACAAGAATTTACTAATGAAAATCAAACTTCCTCTGCATTCTATTGAGTCTGGCTCATGCATTGGAAAGAAGAAAGTGAATTTCGGACTCTTGAGTTTTCTGAAACAGTTCATAAATCATACAGAAAGGCACAGAGAAGCACCTTACAAAATCATCAGAAAAATAATCATTAGCGGTTTCCCACTACAGAAACTCTGTTCTGCAGCATGACCCCATCCTTCAGCTATTTTAATTACTGACAAAAGTTTTGTCTTTGGAAACTCTTGCCTCCACCTTTCAGTGTGAGCTTTTCATAAAATATGAGTATATCGGAGTACAACTACTGTACTAGAAGCACGTGCATAAAGTACAAACACTTAAAGCAGACGGTGTAATAAAATGTGACTGGAGGTTCTTCTCTTTGTTTGGTCAGTGATTTCATCCCAGAGTCATAGTTACCACATGGCCTAAGTGGACATTGGTGCCTGATTCTTTAACAGACATGTTTTGCAAATTAGCCGTATCTTACAATCATAGAATCATTAAGGTTGGAAAAGACCTCAAGGATCATCCAGTCCAACCTTCCCCCCAACACCTATTACCCACTAAACCATGTCCCCAAGTACCACATCCAACCTTTCTTTAAACACACCCAGGGAGGGTGACTCCACCTGGGCAACCCATTCCAATGCCCGACCACCCTTTCCGAGAAGAAATTTCTCCTCATCTCCAACCTAAACCTCCCCTGGCGCAACTTGCAGCCATTCCCCCTTGTCCTGTCACTAGTTATCTGCGAGAAGAGGCCGACCACCAGCTTGCTACAACTTCCTTTCAGGTGGTTGTAGAGGGCAATAAAGTCTCCGCTGAACCTCCTCTTCTCCAAATTAAACAAGCCCAGTTCCTTCAGCCGCTCCTCATAAGACCTGTGCTCCAGACTCTTCACCAGTTTCATTGCCCTTCTCTGGACACGCTCCAGGGCCTCGATGTCTTTCTTGTAGTGAGGGGCCCAAAACTGGACACAGTACTCGAGGTGCGGCCTCACCAGGGCTGAGTACAGGGGGACGATC
>VWZZ01005346.1:438083-470872 GCA_013399095.1 Psophia crepitans | reverse complement strand
GATCCAACCTGTCCAGGTCCCTCTGCAGAGCCATTCTACCCTCTGGCAGATCGACACTTCCCCCCAGCTTGGTGTCGTCTGCAAACTTACTGAGAGTACACTCAACGCCCTCACCCAAATCATCAACAAAGATGTTGAAGAGGATGGGCCCCAGCACCGACCCCTGGGGAACACCACTCACAACCGGTCGCCAGCTGGATTTCACTCCATTCACCACCACTCTCTGGGCCCAACCATCCAGCCAGTTTTGAACCCAGCAAAGAGTGTACCCGTCCAGGCCGTGGACCGCCAGCTTCTCCAGGAGAATGCTGTGGGAGACCGTGTCAAAGGCTTTGCTGAAGTCTAGGTAGACTACATCAACAGCCTTTCCCTCATCCACCAGGTGGGTCACTTGGTCATAGAAGGAGATGAGGTTGGTCAGGCAGGACTTTCTCAAGATACAGTAGAAACCACTAGTCACAACTCAGCATTTGTTAGGTTTCTCTCTTCTTAAAATTATTGTATGAAAATAGTATTGAGGGACCTCACTAGTCAATGTCTCAGTGCTATCAATTTGAATTCTTATTAAAAAAGTGGAACTTGCATTCACACATCCTGTATGAATAAAAAGAGTTTTGTTTTGAAAGACTTTTAGAACTCTCTTATTCATCTTGGAGTTTAAAAATGAATCTTTGACACATTTGTTTTCATACCAATAATAAATAAATTCTCTTCATGTGTGTATGTGTGAAAGGCATTATTATCTGTAATGAATAAGCGAAACAGGAGGAATCTGGGGCCCTGCAGTTAAGGCTCTGTTAATGATTACGTTGATAACATTCACACCTGAATCAAATTTCTTTCAATTTTTTTTCTCTGCAAGCTAAAAGGGCGCTAACAAAAATAACTGTTATTAAGAAGATAATGTTTTGAACCCAGGGTAAACAAGATCTGCTGAACAAAAAAAATAAATAATTGTCCTGGCTCTGGCCAGGCCGGGGTTAATGCTCAGGCCCGGGCCAGGTGAGCCGGGCCGGGCCGGCCGCTATTCCGCACCACGTGACGTCACGCCCCTATAAAGGGACTGGCCGGGAGGGGCCCGGGGCTGCTCCGGGACGGTCTCGCTGCGGGCTGCGCCTCTGGTCCGTCTGGTCTGTCGGGTCGTCGGTCGGTAAAGTACTGCGTTTGTTACCGCGGTTGTTTACATCCCGGGATAATTATTGCAGCCCTATTGTCGTTTCCCCTCTCCCTTTGTCGGCCCATTAAACGGCCGTTATCTCAACTCGAAGCCATTTGCCCTTTTGTTGCCTCACTCTGCCCCGTGTTTTGCTGCCGGGGCGGTGAGCGAGCGGCTGCGTGGGGCTCGGCTGCCGGCTGGGGCCGAACCACGACAATAATGCCTTTCCTTTGTTAGTTAATGAATAGAAGCTTTTTGACCCATTAAAAAACCTTTTAAGTTAGGTTTTTAATTAGGTTTTTTTTTTTTCTTTTTTTTTAGCAAGTTCCAAATATTTTTTCTGTTGTTTTATTGTTTGGAGATCAAACGGACCAACATTTATAGTAATACATTTATTGTTAAGAGAAAGTAGTATTTTTAGTATAACTCAATACCCTTTATACTAATTTGATTATTAAAAAATAATTTGGAATATAATGACTATTAACATAAAATGTAATTTTTTAATATTTAAAAATAGTTATTTGTTTGTTGAGCAAAACCTGAAGGACAAAGACCTAACTATTTTTGCAAGTTCAACTGTCAGTGGGTATCCCATATATTCCATATACTGAAATTCAGGCAGCAAATCAGAATTATTGTATTTTGTTAGGCTAAAGTTTATTCTGAGGTTTATAGTAAATTATAATTGTCTCTTTGTTTTCCGTGATAAGAGAGGAATACTATCCAAAGCTGTTGAACAGCTGTTATATTGAATCCCAGAGGTGGCTGCATTTCTGTAGTGGTTGACAGTACTTCTTATATACCATACAGTATGGAGTATTATTACATGCTCTCAGGTTAAATGTATTAAACTCCCACTGACAGTAAAAGAATTTATGCTTGCTTCCCTCAGTGACGGAATTTAGTGTTTGAACAAAAGAAGCACCTCATAAACATACAAGGTGAAAACCATGGTGTAAACACAGGCAAACCCATCCTAGCGACGTGACATCGGCTGTTGGTCCCTCCCCTGATTTGCACTGCGTACATAATAGAAAGGAATCTCAAAGGCAGAGGTGATTCAGCTCCCCTTCTGCATCTACAGTTGTGTTAAGCATGTGTGGAAGTGCTTTTTGAAACAAAGCCTTACAGTGCAAGTTGCAGCTAAACAAAGCAGACACAGAAATTTACTTTCATGTAGATTTGAAATGCTGCACACGTAGATTCTTTTCTGCAGTTGCCAGCTCTCTTAGGATAAAACTCATCTCCCTGCAATATAATAAAGAATGCAGAAACTTCGGGTTTCTCCATAACAATAAGACTGCTCCTTAATGTTGCTATACTACATCAGCTATGCCTTCTTTCTGCATCAGTGGAGAGACTCTTAAATCTAATCTAAGGAGGTACCCAATCAGTTATTTTGAATTCTGTATTGCATATGTGTGTATATAACTGTAGATTTCAGCACTTTAAAGTATTTGTGCAATCTATTGCTAAAATACTTGGCAAGTTATCAAAACATGAGGTGAATACTAATGATGTTGATCTGATTCTTTCTTCCGTGCATAGGGGTTTAACACTGCTCTTCAGAATTTCATAAGAGTACCAGAAATACACTCTAATTGAGCTTGATATTCAGTAAGATTTAAAGCTAAGAACATTTTATTAATCTACCAGAATAATAAAACAAAATGAATAAATAATGACCAAATTTTGGGATGCTGAAACTTATTATTCGAAGCTTAGTAACTAATAGCCATCAGAGTTTCCTAATGGTTATTTCAGGACTTATATTACTCCACAGCCTGGGTTGGAGGAAATAAATTTATGGATTTTGTGCAGAAAATGTCACAAGCTGTAATTTAATTCTATTCTTGGAAATCCCCATTGGCTGCAGTATGAGCTTTACATTATATGATGGAAAAATCTGAACTGGATTTTAAAGCTATCCATAGAAAAGCATGGTTCAGATATGTCCATACCAGTCTGACAGTGGCGAAGCCCTCTAGGTATAGCTATCTGGAAGAATGCCATACTGTTCAGAGATACTTGAGCTACTTCCAAACAGACTACTTTTGGAACTGGAAATTGTAGAACCATGGGATTATACCTCAAATAATTAGTTCTGCTGAGAAGCTATAGATGTTAGCTACTGGAGGAGCACTGTGGTCATTCAGCACACTGCATCCAAGTCCGAAAGAATACTACTCTGTGGGATTGTGGTATTGTATTCAGCCACATAGATAAAACTAAAGACATGATTACTACCTGTCAGCTTTCCTGTTCTTCCAGTCACACCTGATTCCTGAAACACCGTTCCAGTTTTCTTACCCCTGTTTGTTTTTCAAGAATGTGTGTACATTGGAGGCAGAAACTTCACATCCTTCGTCACATTCCTGTGACAAGGGACATCTCAGAAGCAGGGACAGAATAAGAAATGACATAGTAAACATGATTCATACAGCAAAGCCCATAGCTGTTTATTGCAGATCTACAATGAATTATGTGACCATTTTCATTAAAACTACTTCAGTTGCTATTAGCTGCATATGGGTCGGGGCAATCCCAAGCACAGACACAGGCTGGACGAAGAATGGATTGAGAGCAGACCTGAGGAGAAGGACTTGTGGATGTTGCCTGAGGAGAAGGACTTGGGAGTGTTGGTGGATAAGAAGCTCAACATGACCCAGCAATGTGCCCTTGCGGCCAAGAAAGCCAACCATGTCCTGAGTGGCATCAAAAGAAACATGACCAGCAGGTCAAGGGAGGTAACTCTCTCCCTCTAATCTGCTTTCATGAGACCTCACCAAAGTATTGTGTTCAGCTCTGGGGCCCCCAACATAAGAATGACATGGACCTGCTGGACTGAGTCAAGAGGAGGGACACAAAGATGATCAGAGCGCTGGAGCACCTCTTCTATGAAGACAGGCTGAGAGAGTTGGAGTTCTTCAGCCTGGAGAAGAGAAGGCTTTGGGGAGACTTCAGAGCAGCCTTCCAGTACTTAAAGGGGCCTACAGGAAAGACAGAGCAGGACTGTTTGTCAGGGAGTGTAGTAGTGATAGGACAAGGGGTAAGGGCTTTAAATTAAAAGAGGGGAGATTTAGATTAGATATTATGAAATCCTTCACTATGAAGGTGGTAAGGCACTGGAACAAGTTTCCCAGAGAGGTGGTAGATGCCTCATCCCCAGAAGTGTTTAAGTCAAGTTGGATAGGGCTTTGGGCAACCTGTTCTAGTGGAGGGTCTCCCTGCCTCTAACAGGGAAGTTGGAACTACATGATCTTTAAGGTCCCTTCCAACTCAGGCCATTCTATGACTCTATGATTCTATTATTGGGACTTTTCTAAAACAGCATCACAAAGTAAAAATATTATCAATGGACGCTATTTTTAGCACTTCAGAGCAAACACTTCTATGTATTTTTCAGAATTTTCTTAATTCCATAGAAGAGAGAAACAAAGGAATACACCTGCTGAAGGCAACTCAGTAATTTCATTGAAGATAGTCCCCATGTTCACCCAAGCCAGATCAGCACTTGTGCCCTAGTTCCATATCTTTCCATTATACCAGCTAGCACTGAACTCCAGCCACTCTCTTGACTCTGTCTCCTGCCCAAAGCCATAATTTCCCCTGGAGGGAGTAAGGGATAGACAGAATCTGCCAGAAACCTGAGGGCAGTTTATCTTTTTCTTTTTTTTTTTTTTTGTAACCTCTGGGTAGTTCAGAGAAAATCTGCTGCACAGACTAGAAGCAAATGTTCATAGACTATCACATAGTCTATCACATAGACTATCACATACTAGACTAGTATGTGATATAGCTGGTTGACTCTAGCAGATTAATAGCTCAAGCTATGCATAGCGGTCACAATTCAGGTACCAAACTGAAATATGACGACTTAAATCTTTCCTTGAAAAAGAAGTGTTCTATTTTGTTATAGTCTTGTAAAGCTTTTCTAAGCAAATGTAGATTTCATATTTTTTAAAAGTCTAATTCCAGTGACTAATTTCTTTTATAGTAAGAAAGTGAAGTTCTTTAGTGAAGAACTAAATCTTTTAATCTGCAAATTAAGCTGATTATGTCTGTCCTCAGTGGATGTAGAGAAAAAAAATGCATCATTGTCCTGTTTATTTTTTTCTGTATGAACAAACGAACTATTTGGAATGAGTAAATATTGACTCATGTTTCATCATATGCTATACATTGAATTAAAACATTAATTGAAAGAGAAGAACAACAGAAAAAGGCTAAAGTATCAACAGGCAGCTAAATCAGGCCATACATTTGAAAATTCATATTAAGTCCTCTGCAGTCCCTTTTGGCTGGTTCGTTGTCTGTTTTCTGGTGTTTTGTTTGTTGTTTGTTTTTTTTTTCTTGAAAGGGAATTATTCTAGTTTCTCTATTCTTTGTTCTAAGGTCATGTTCTTCTGTTCTCTCATTATGACTGTTAGTCTTTGCAATTTTTCCATTTAACTCATAGGCCCTATATAAAATTATATCCTATGTCTTACATATTAAAATCCTCTTAATATATCCTCCAATAAGTTGTGACTTTTCTGAGTATTCTTTCAACTGTGGGTTTTTTTCCAGTTTATGAACTATTATAATCCCAGAGCTCCCGGAATCTTCCCTTCGGCTATGCTTGTTACCTATTATTTCCCTTTCCGTATTCATGCATATTTCTCCTTTTAATTACAGTTTGCTCTAGTATTTACCATGTATTATTTCTAACCTTCCTCTGCAAAGTGTTTACAAATCCTCAGATTTTGGTGTTGCCCATAAATTTTAAAAATTGGTGGTTGCTATTTCTTCATAGGTCTGATGTTTACTACTCTGCAGCTGTACTTCAAGTATACTTCATTATCATTATTCAGACTCTGAAATTCACTGTTGTGGAGACTTGGTTCAAGTCAAAACTATAGTATAAATGAAGTCCAGTACTAATCATTGAAGCATTTTTAATAAGTCCTAAAAATGAAATAAAGTGGAAAAAAATAGACAATGCATTATTTTATTTTTTTCTTTGTCTGACAATGTAAATGTTTTTCAAGGTAAGAGGAAGTCATAAATGTCATATGTTTAATACAGTCAGACTTTAGAGCTACTTCCACTTAAAATTCTTATAGGAAATACTATGTAAATAAAGACCACTAAGTGAGTTCCCAAAAGACTATATTAACAATTTGTTGAAAACTGTTAAAAGTTATAATTTTATTTATGTCTTTCATTGTAGCACCCAAATTGCTGATGAAAATACTGATTAGCGTTTGACTGAAGACAGGCATGAAAAACATTAAGCTTTTTTTAAACTGGAACAATTACTCTGGGAAGTTCTGTTCTCCTAAAATCCCATTTACATATTAGACTGCTAAAGTATGTATAAATCCTTCTACATATAGCATAGCATAGCATGGAAGAGAGAAGAGAGGGGAGGGGAGGCGAGGGAAGAGAAAGGAGAGGAGAGGAGAGAAGAGAAGAGAATATTTTCACTTGGAAGGGTTCTACAGTGACAGTCTAGTCCAACTGCCTGACCACTTCAGAGCTAATCAAAAGTTAAAGCGTATTTTCAAGTGCATTGTCCAAATGTCTCTTAAACACTGACAGGCTTGGGGCATTAACCACCTCTCCAGGAAGCTTGTTCCAGTGTTTGACCACTCTCTCTCTAAAGAAATGTTTCCCATTGTCAAGTCTGAACATCCTCTGTTGCAACTTTGAACAGCAGTTTTTGAACAGTCTTTGAACAGAAGAACAACAAAAGTCAATTGTGCTTTAGGTCTAGATCTGAGAAATCTCAATTCTACTCCATAGCAACTTATTCTACCCTGTTATTATCCTAGAAAAATCACTTGATAAGTTGTTCTGATTTTCTTTTCCCTCCCCAGAGGTAAAGCCTGAGGCAAACAACTGCAGAAATTAAACAGACAAAGTTCAGGCAAAATAATTTTTAGTCACTTGAAAGCTGGTAATGAATGTGAAATCTTAAATGAGGAGGACTTGAAAAATGTGCTTAGCAATCTATATAATATCCTGGCTTAGAGGAAAAAAGTATTTTTCTCAAAAGAGATCTCTGAGGCTGGAGAAGTACAGTCTGAGGACATTAGCTTATTCTTAATTGTGTCTGCTATGCAGTACCTTAGAAAAGCTGATGCAGTGGTATCAGAGCAATGAAATTTTATATATTATGACAGACTGAACAACCAGTAGGATGCTCAGCAAAATATTGTAAAACCAATTTTCCTTTTAGACTATTACATAAGCTATAAAAATCACTTTTTAAAAAGCATAACTCTGTCCATGTCTGCTCTCTGCTGTGAAATAATATTTTCTATACATTGGTCCTGCATCACTCATACCTCATCTGATAAAATGAGACAACATAAGATGCTCCCTGAAGTGCATCACTAAATCCATATTTTTGCTTCCACAAAATGTAGTGGTGACAGATACAGTATACTGGTCTAAGTCTGTATGTGCATTCACTCACAGAAAAATAATTTCTATCAGATTATTTATTAAAACCATTAATTCTGAAAGAGTTTGTTTCAGGTTATTTTGCAGATCCACATATCGTCGAATTAGTCTGTGTATATAGGGAGTCCCCCTTACCCCATCTGAAACAGTAGAAGTCCATCTAAACAGCTTAACTTGCCTCATTTTTTTTTATAACAAAACCATTAAAACCTTTGAAAGAAAGTGATTTGCTATGGATTTCTCCTTTAATGTGAAAACAGAGGAACTGAAATATATTTCCTCGGAAAAAATGGAAGTAATACTTCTTGATCTCTCTGAGTAGGATTTCAGTGAAATCATAAAATTAGTTTCTTACTACTTCTAAATGGTTGTGGAATAAGCCAAGCGAAGTAGCTTTCCTGATCAAACTCATAGGACTACAGTGTTCAAATATTACTGCAGATACACCACCAATAGCAAGAAGAAAAGCAATTATATGTTAATGAGACTTAGATTGTATGCAGAAAATCCCCAATCCTTGAAATGAACCAATTAATGAAATGAAACATTATGGTCTAATACATAGACATTGTAATAGCATCACATTTTTTTCAGAATTCTTGTGCTTATTCATCATATGATCTGGGTTTACCTGAGCAGATGCATTGCCTTGTATTAGCAGTAGTTTTTAAACCATAAAATTTAGGGAACTTGTGCCATTTTACTTTTTTTTACTGTCTTCATGTAAGAGTTTCTGCAACAGAAGTAAAAATTGGAGACTTGCTTTAATGTGTTGAAAATTGAAAATGTTCTAATAGAGCTAATTTCTTCAACAGAAGAGCAAAGATAGCCCATAAACTAATAGTTTTGCAGTAAATTTATCTTTGCTGTTTTTGTTTTATCAGCAAGATGCCTTTGTTGTACAGTTCTTGGCATCTTTTCTGTCATGAGTAACCCTACACTCATTTCTATCCTATTTAATTATCCACTCTGGCTTAAAACATAATCAGCATAAAACCAGCTGTGCAACCTTGAAAGAACACCATTTCAATAATACATTGATAAAAAAAGAGCAAGTAGGCTATTAATTTTAATAGGATCCCTCCCTTCTGACTATAGCCTGGACACCATTTCAGAAGCTGTATCCATCTACTGCCAAGCAGTAGCATCCCTGGTGCACTCATTAGAGCAATAGATTCCATTCATAGCCTGACACTGTGACTAGCTAGACGGCCATCCTGGGCCAATAAGGTCACCTTTGAGGTGTTGCCTTCCCTGCTAATACAGTGGAATGAGTTGTGGAAACACTAATCAGTAGCAGAAGGAAATGTATGTAGTAAATAATGGAGTAGCTTAATATAATTTCAAAATGTTTTGTCAACTAAAAATCTGCAGTGAGAAAATTATAATTCAATGCTCTAAGATTCTTAATCACTTCATCCTGTCAGTTACGAGTTCTGACCAGAAACCTTAAATACTAAAGAAGTCAGAAATTAATAACAACATATATCCCCTGATTCCCTAAGCGGCCAGGATATAAAGCAAAAGTCTTAAATGAAATACCTGGATTTAGACTTGAATTCTTCTATGACACTTTAAAAACCTATCTATAGGTGCTGTTATTCAGTGGGCCAAACCCATCCTAGTGAAGTTGCACTCAGGATAAGCAAAATTTTAAAAAATAATAGCATTTTTCTATTCATTGTATTTGCCACACACTAATACAGGCTATCCAGGTGGAAACTTTACTGATCCCAAATTCATGTTCCTTACCAGAATGACCTACTAGATATGTGCACAAAGAACTGATATTTGCAGTACCATGGCAACCAAAACTTCCCTCACTATCACCTACAGTCACTATATTGGTGTCACGAGCAGTATGCACTGTGAATTCTCTCAGGTTTAGTAACCTGCTAGGCCTGCTATACATCACTAAAGAGTTTATGCACAGTGATGATCATGACATTTTGCTCTTTACTCTGGTGAGCAGTGAACTTACAGAAAGTAGTGCTGATAGATTTACAGAATCGGTACTTGGTTTGTTTTGTATGGTGGGAGTACTGTAGTCCTCTTGTTTAGGGGTAAAGACCTTTAATTCTGAATTAACTGCAGCCATAAATTATAAAGCATGCACATACTCATTATTTCGGTATTAAAACACAGTATGATCTATAGGTCAACACAGCCATGAAGTACATTAACTCCTACATTTCGATAGAATTTTATTTCATACAGGGCCAAGCATATATAAATTAGCCCAGATGCCAAAAGTGTTAATGAATTTCTTGTTAAAATAATAAAACAATAACTTAAATTAGCTCAAAAAAATCTTTCTTTATGACATGTTTTCAACAATCTAGGTATTTTAGATAGACATTTTTCATTAATTTGATTATAAACTCTGTGGTTAAATCCCATAGAATGCTTTGAAAATAAGCTTGAGAATAATGCTTCTGTTGCAGTCAGAACATAACTTGGAGAATATAGAAACTATTAGATGGGAATAGAAGTTTTATTTTGGCATTCTTGTTAAAATCTACTCATAAACACCCATTTCTAATGGAAAAACAAGTAGAAGCTTTGCTGTTCCTACAAAAGTTTTATTTTAATCATATGGTAAAGGCTGTTTATTTCAAGCTTAACTAGAAATCCTTGATCCTCCCACAGTGGTAACTAAGATGAAAATTTTGACCCTTAAGAGTGTCCTGTAAATTGCTGTGTAAATAAGCAGGACTTTCTCATTCTGAACTTGAATACTAGCAGTAAGTCTAGCCAGAGGAGCTACAGGAAAAAGTTTACAATGCTCCAACAAAAACTGAGAGGGATATATGAACTAAGTGATTTTGAACACATTAAGAAGTCTGATGCCATCACTGCTCTCTGAATAAAACTATGTGCAAAATGCAATAATGAACATTTTTTTATAAAATCCACAAACATTAAATAGACACTTTTTCCATCTATTTTGGTACAACTGCCTTTTCCTGGCTACTTCCCCATCTCATAAACAACATCACTCTTCCTAAGGCTGTGTAATTGACCTTATAGATGGCTTAAATGCAATTCTGATCCTTAAAGCATTTTGAAATAGCTCATTTTCAAATCACAGAAGGTACTGTCGGTCTCAGCTAGACTGGCATAGAAATGCAGTGATTTCTTATGACTAGTTTTGATGTGATGTGTTTATGAACTGTAATGAAATGGCTGCTAACATAAACAATGTCCTCAGGCCAAAAACTGTGAGCAACTAGAGCATTTGTGTCCCTAGCCAAACACCAGTACATATTTCCTGATGGCCTATACCTTATTATATTCTTATTTTCAGAGCAGATTGCTACAGTACAGGAAATATGACAACAAAATACACAAAATTAATATATCTGGGCATATTTCTGGAGTTATATTCTCCACGGTATCTATTTTTCTGAGATACCTCTATCCAACACGTTAGAGTTCAGCTGAAAGGTATCAGCTGAAATCTTACCCTTTTTCCAATTGTAGTTAGAGTTATCCAGAGTACGTATATATCATTCTTTTGTGCTAGCCTTACCCAAAATATTTTATATGAAAAAAAGTTACATCAATTTGAACAGGTTTAAATTTTCTGTCTCTATCCCTGAGTGAGAAAAAGTGGTTTTGTTCCATTTTGTAAAACCAACTAATACAATGTTTCTAGCGGGCGTAAAAGGAATTGCTGAGAAAGCAAATTAAATATATAAATAAATAAATAAACAAATAGATAAATCCTCAACTGTTGTTCAGCATACCTGCACTCTCACCCCAACCAATTCCCACTGAATGCTTGGTATTACTAGAGCTTTACGCTGTGCACTGTGAATCAGACTGAATGGTGTAGTTCCACTGACTTCTCTTAAGCTACAGTAATTTATGTTAACACATGATTCACTTATTATCACTTAACAGTATACCATTTTTAAATGCTGAACATATTTTTGAGCTTCATATTATGATATGGCATGTGTTTTGGTGAGTATCTGCACATCTTGGGAGGCTACAGACACTTCACTTTGCTGTACATAGAATCATAGAATCATTAAGGTTGGAAGAGACCTGAAGGATCATCGAGTCCAATCATCTTCCCCCCACCTATTACCCACTAAACCATGTCCTTCAGTACCACGTACATCTGACTATACTCCCAAATTGTGCTGATGGCCGTAACAGCACTACTTTCTTGTCATGTCTTACAGCTTAAAAGCATCTCAACACATTTATGCCAGCAAAGTAATAGATTATATCAAGTTAATCACATTTTTTACTCTGTACTTTTGCATTTTGGCATTTGTTAAATATGTTCTAAAGTTTAATAAACCATAGCAATATATTCAGAGATGGGTAAAATCTACAGATTGCTGGGGTTTTTTAAAGCCTAATGGAAACTCATATATCAAAGTTGTGCTTACAGTTATATTATTTTTATATTTCCTTTTCTTGTTACCAAAAAGAATAGAAAGTAGAGAAAGAAATAATTCTAGTGAAAAATGTGCACCATGTTGGTCACTGCCTTTGACAGCCAAGTTTACAACATTTTCTGCACTTTTAATAGATATCATCAGCTATTTTATTTCATTCTGATCATTACGTGTTCTCTCTAAACAACATTTAAGTTTATTTTTCAGCTTGCAGTAAAATGGGTTGTGCATGCAGATGCCTGAATAGCAGCACTGCAGAAATATAACAGCTTAATGTCAAACTATCCTTAATGTCATACATCTGTATTATATAATATCATAATACAAATTCAGAGTTTGTTTGGGTTGATAAAACATTTTCCTCTTCTTAGGTGCACTTTATTGCTGGGCTTGTATCAGCCATGGAAGTGCCTGCTTTGTTTTGTTGTCTTGAAAATAAAATGAGAAATAAAGTGAAAAATTGCAGGGCACTATAAAATAAATGCTGCAAAAATTTGAAATGTTGATTAAATATCAAACAGTAGGCAAATTAATTATCTAGGAGCTGTGCAATCATTTCTAAGCTTCATCCATATAAAAACAAAATAAACAAAAAACCAAACACCTAATAAGATTCTAAACTTTACTTGATTTTGCTTACAAAATTTTAATAAACAGACAATAAAAAGGAAAGAAATTTTAACATGTCCAACAGAAGTTTGCATTTCCCACATTAGATGTTCTAAGGAAAATCTGGCAATTCTAATCCATTATACTCTCTCAAAATTAGAAGGCAATCAAATTTAGGTTGTAAAAAGGTGACTACAGACGTAAAAGAGACATGAATGATATTTAGGATATATAACAGCATTGGTTTCAACGCTGAAAGTGCCAACCAAAACAGTGCTATCATCCAAAACCCAGGTATTATCATAAAGGGAAATTTATTAGACTACAAAGCAGTATGGACTAGAATAATCTATGCACTACTGGGATAAAGCACTTAACTTTATAAATAGAGACTGAGAGGGAAATAATCTAAATTAATTTCATTTATTTTCATCCTTACTTTTCTGAGCAGATATGAATGGATTTCAAGGATGGAAGCCACTCTAAACATATATTTTTATAAAAGTAAACTTTATGCTTGTGATGAGAAATTGTTATTTCACTGTCTTCAAAAGTCTAACTGTTCCTTAGTAATGCTAAGTCTTAGTAAGAATCTCATTTGCTACTTGATCTATATGGATTTCACCTTTTCATGGGATAAGTATAAAGTAATTCAAGTCATTGATTGTTCCTACACAGCACTGAAAGAAGTAAAATATTTTTGAAAGCAAATCCTAAATTTTAAATTGTACTGCTTTTCATGCAATTTGGATTACCCTTTTAGCTCCCTGGAGAAGATCAAGAACTGTAAGAGATCTGCAATCTTTCTAACCAGAGATTATTTCATACAGTTTTAAAGCAAAAACTCAGTAAGATTTTGCAACTGTTAAGCCACTGCTTGGCACTAAATAAAAAGCTCTAACTTGAGCTATTCCTTTCAATCCATAATTGAAGAAGTTGCTGTCAAGTTTTCCTTTGCCACACTTTTACTTTTGCCAAATAACACATCCTTTCATTCTGGTATTTTTCAGAAATAATGTCTCCAGTTTAGTCAAAGAATTACGCTATCCAAACTTTTCTGTATCAGTTAAAGACTGAATAAACTCTGCAATATTTTTCCTGCCTCATATTATGCTAAGGCCAGAAGAAATTATTGTTGTTATTAGCAGCAGCACTAATTTCTATTTTAATCTGTAATATTAGCAATATTTTTAGTTCAAATAAGATTATTGTTCATCTACATTAGTAGTTGCCAGTACCATTTATCAGGAATTGTTCACTAAAAGAGATTAAACATTCCTGTCCAAGAAAATTCCTAGTCTAATTCCTAGATGAGCAAGGCTATTGAATAAGAGAATGAAAATGCTGATAAAACTTCACTACAGGTAGAAATTAGAATGCTTAGTGTTGCAGTTATGCAGATATATGACAAATTCTCCTGAATGAATCAGTGCCATGGATGAACTGGAATATTTTAGGTAGTCAACAGTTTTTCCTCCTTAGCAGCCCCATACAATTCTACAAAAGGTTACACCAAGCTGCAAGAAAAATTATTGCTGACAATTAATCAGAATATAATAGTACTTCAGAGATTTAGCTATGCACGTGTGTCTTACCAATAAGAGAAATTAAGTCAGTCTCTGTTGATCATGCATAATAGGCAACAGGTACTTGCTGCTGAAAATAGTAAATCTATGCCTGTGTATAAGGCACAGTGACTTCCTTTTAAAAAGTTAACACTCCAGCAGTCAAATCAATTGAAGTATCACTTAAATGTTTTACACTTTTCTTTCATTAAAACAGTATTTTCAAAGAATCACAGGGGGATATTTGACCAGCTAAGAGAGACATATTATTGCAAAGATCCTCATTGAAATTCCGGTCCTATCGAAATTACTGAGAGTTTTGCTACTGATTCCAATGTGGCTATTATTTCAGCATAGTCCAGAACACCAGGCTTCAGAAAAACACAAATTAAACTTTGTAAAGGAAATGGTAAGTCACCCTTAACAACCTGCGATGTACTGAACGTGACGCTATAATGATAAAATTTTGTTATCTGTTCTGCATTATGACTATCGTGGACAAGGACAAAGCTAAATATTCAGTGCACTTACCATCAGAGACAGGGGAGTTTAACATGTATTTGATTTTCCCTCATGTTATGCCATTCTTATTCCTGCATTTCTTTAGCCAGAACCATGTTTTTCATTGCAAAGTGAAATAGATAGTGCCTTAACTTTAAATTAGGACTTTATGCGTTAAAGAGAAGACACAGGTATTTTCAGGATGATTCCTGTGTATATTAGCTATTTTGTCTAGGTGAAGAAAAAGGCCAAACTCAAATTCACTTCTAATGAACCATGTGTTAATGTCAGGGTCTCTGCTGTCCACTTAAATGCCATAGAACACATCTGACTTCATAATGAGCCAAACAGTTGTCTCTTCATAATCGCAGTTAGCCTTCTGTTAGGTATCTGTTTCCAAATTTTACAACACTATAGTGGAGGTTGTGTGCTTTCATGGCTAAAATCCAGTTGAAGATGTACTTGTTCTAAAATCTCTCACATTTTTTCAAAATTATTGGCAAGCGGTTGCCTTCATATCCTTTGCAGTGAAAACATTTGACCTTACAGAGTCCAAATGGCTTATTGCCTAGTTTTGATCTACTTTGTACACTAATGGGGAAGAGATCAAAACCAGATGACAGACATCAAGGCAAACGGCCAGTGGCAGAATGGTTGGCCTGTAGGCAGAAAACTGAAATAAACCTGCCAAGTATTATTTATCTCAGGGGAAAACTACCTCAAGCTGACCGCTTTTATGATTAACTCCTAAATGGTTACTGAGAACCACCAGCAAAATATATTTTGAAATGTGACAGCTTTAATATTTTTTTTCTCTTCTAAAATTGATATTCTTGCATAGATTTTAGAAATAAATGCAGAAGAACCATGGTTTGATAGCTGCACGTAAAGGCAGACATCTTGAGAAAAAACAAATATGGCTGTATGAAGGACACGGTAATAAAAATAAGTAACTTTCCTACATTTTTCTTTGAGCAAGGACAGTGTTAAGCAATTTCAGTTTCATGGCACTTTAATCAAGTAGGTTGGTAGTGCGGCTGCTGGATTATTCTCTCTAATATAACCTCAAGCAAAAGGATTTAACTACAGACATGGCAAAGGAAACCTATTAAAAACCAAACTTAATAAAGCTTTTTCTTAATGAAAACAAGTGAAGTTAGACTATGTTTCTGCTCTATGATTGTTTATCACTTCTACTGGCAAACAAATTTTACATGCAGAATAACAAATAATAGAAGGCCTATACAAAATTAATAGCTTAGTAAATAGACGTTATTGTCATAATTAAAAGTCACAATTCAGTCTCCATAAATTACACTTTTTCTTTAAGTATGATAGCTTTTATTTCATAACTCCCTTAAACTTGTTCATATTTAGATGCTGAAGACTACAGCACAGCAGATTGCAGTAAAAGAAACCTCAACAGCCATTACTGTATTGTATTGTTCTCCTAGTAACAGAAACAAGGAGTAAAGCATATCACAAAAAACACAACCACAGCACATTGATCCAGACATTAAAAAAAAAAGGATGAATAATTAGCCACTGATCCCTGGGAGAGAGGTGTGATCAGCCAGTTATCCTGCAGGATAAAGTGAAGTGTAGTATTTTATGTGAATCCAGAGCTCTCAGCCCCTACCCCAGAGTTCAAGGTCCATGAGTCTTTAAAATGCTGTCCCTAATCAGAGACCACCATCCCCAAAACAGCTCTCACACCCTTTTTGTTTGTGAAGACTGACCCTTGGAGATCCAGCTGCACGTTTTACTGACTGAAACAAAAACTAATTATCAGCAAACATTAACATCCAATATCAACACTTGTTTACTTGTAGACTCTGTGAAAGTAGCTTGCGGAGGTGGAATGGTGTGGAAACAGTAGTCTTTACAATATTCTTTGGGTATCTAATCCTATGCAGAAGCGCCACTGGAGTTCCTGATATTCCACAGTTTAATTATATTTAAAATATTGCTATAGGATTTCACAATAATCTCCTGCATAAACTACTGATAATTTTGGTCTCATACTATCCTCAAAGTGTAATAATGCTGTGGCGGAATTTCTTTGTACTACAGGTAATTTGTTAAGTGGCAAAAGAAGATTACAATAACAATGACACATAATAAGTACTAACACTTCCGCCACCATTTTTATTGGTATATTTTAAGTTTTACTTATTGACGTGACAAAATATACAAACTTGTTTTCTTCTTTATATTCATAAAGGAGAAACTTGTTCCCTTTCTAACAACTTTGTGGCTGTTAGTTGATTTTCAGTCTCCTCCTTCCATATTTCATTTCCTTTTCAGTACATTTGGAAACAATAAAATGTATAGTTTAGGAATATCTGTTCTTGTTCTGAATGAGATTACAATAGTCACAGTGAAGTGATACACAAACCTTGTTAGCTTAAATTGAGACTTTCATCAAAACTGTACAGAATTAAGGTATTCTTTAATGGCCCTGCATTGCGCCATGTGAGGAGCGGCTGAGGGAACTGGGACTGTTTAGTCTGGAGAAGAGGAGGCTCAGGGGAGACCTTGTTGCCCTCTACAGCTACCTGAAAGGAAGCTGTGGTGAGCTGGGAGTCGGCCTCTTCTCGCAGATAACTAGTGACAGGACAAGAGGGAATGGCTGCAAGTTGTGTCAAGGAAGGTTTAGGTTGGAGATGAGGAGAAATTTCTTCTCTGAAAGGGTGGTTGGGCATTGGAACAGGTTGCCCAGGGAGGTGGTGGAGTCACCATCCCTGGGTGTGTTTAAAGAAAGGTTCGATGTGGTACTTAGGGACATGGTTTAGTGGGTAATAGGTGGTAGGGGGATGGTTGGACTAGATGATCCTTGAGGTCTTTTCCATCCTTAATGATTCTGTGATTTTATGATTCCATGTAGATCAACTCTTGCAAAAAGATTGTAAATCTATCTAAACGCATAATGAGACAACAGTAACTAAACTAAGATAATTTCTGGGAGGAAAAGCGACTCGTGAATTTCTCTGGTGCACTTCTGAACTTAGCCTCACCATGGTGGTGAAGGGGGAAATGTTACAGTTAGCAATTACAGGATGCACAAACCATTTGACTAGAAAACATGGACAACAAAACATGGCATTCACCTTTTAGATAACAAATGAACCTAGGCTAGGACTGGAGTTGTTTCTCACATAAACCTGTCACAGAGGTGTACAGTTTTGCTTGATTAAAACAATTGTTACAAGTTGGTCAGAAATAACTCTCACCTCCTTAAAAAAATTTTCAAAACTTTTCGTTTTGACACCTTTAAAAAAATGTTTCTATTTTTAAATGTTACTTTGAAAATTGCTACCTAGTTTACTTAGGAATCATTGAAAATCCAAAAAAATATTGTTCTGTTATCCATAGAGCTATCTTTTATTTTATTATATTACATTTTTATTTAAATATTATAAAACTTTATAAAATAAGAGGTTATATGTACATTTTTAATCCAAACTAGACATAAGCCGATCTTGTACGTTATGCTGCTTCATCCTCTAGCTTATGTAGAGAGAGTTAGTTACTCGCTCACATGGGGTTCCTGATTATATCTGAACTCATAGCCAATAAAATACTTGCCACTAATGATTTGGAATACAGTTATTGTCTCCCCTATTGTTTGTAATTGAGACAGCTTTGACTCCCGTGTCCAGCACACAATACATTACTGCTTTCCATGAAAGAAGTGCAAACATATCCTTTAAAAAAGAGGTAAAGTCTCTGTGGAAAAGTACTATCCACTTCTAAGAGATTTCTATAAACTACTAAATGGCAGCTGCTCCAGCAGCATGTGTAGGGAATGTGTCACTGTTTAAAATTGCAACATACACAAAACAAATCCAGGCAGATATACACTCCATAGGACACAAAAAAAAAATAAAAAAAAAAATTGGCAGCAAGCTTCTACAGAGGAAATACTTTCTGCTATTACTTCAAATTACCTTTTTAACAGTATTTTATTGCTATTCTGTTATTCTTAATAATCAGTTTCCAAGATGAAAGTTCTGTTCTTCTGCATTTTGCTAGTCTAGAGTAAAAAGATATCTTTTGTTTCTTACTAATTTTGAAATAAATTATGTTTTCAGTAATACCTCTCTCATTGCATAAACCTCAATAATGTGTCACAGATGAAAGCATCTCAAAGACTAGCATTCTATCCAAGTATTACAACAGAAGGTTGCTGGAAAGAGCAATACCATGACTGATTAAAGAAAGTGAAACTTCCATTTACTTGTTAGAGAATGGTAAAGTAAACATTTAAAATGCTGAAAACTGGTATGCTTAATTGGTTTGTTTATTTATTTATTTGTTTATTGTAAATATTACCCTACTTTTGAATGAGACTTTTCCTGTTTGTTTGAGCCCTCAACAAGTGTCACCATTTTCTCTTAAACCTAGTGTTACGTCCTTGTTCATTCTTTTTTCCACATTTTTTGTTTCAGTGTCTTACATCTTGTTTCTAAAGAATTGATTTTGTTGGAACATTTGTTATTGCATTAACCAGAATACCAAAGAAGAATCAAAATCTCAAACCCAAAATATTTTAGAAAATGTATCATACTTCCATATTTGTACTAAATCCATTGCCTTTCAATAGAATGTTAAAAAATATTCTTTTTTTTTTTCATTTTCACTCATTCATTTAATTCAAATTTTAGGAATGGAAAAGAGTGTGTTATCTTCCTAGGTAATAAACTACACAGTTTCTTCATAACACCTTTCACATGATGCTTCTAGCATTTTTGCATTTCCCAAAACACCCATTTTGCATTTTGTAGTCTTTGGTATTCTGCTGTTGAAAGATAGGATTTTTTTTTCTCCAAATCTTTTGTGTTTGATGTGTAAGCATAATCTTACACATCAAACAAAGCATAATCTGAAGATACACATTCCTCCCTTCTCAATCGTAAAAAGTTGGCTGAATTATATGATACATTAAACTGAGGGGAAATGCCAAAACATCAGAAAAGACTACAGATTTTTTTATGGACAAGCTGGATTCTGTAAAAAAGATACTCATGCCATCAATTTAATTAGACAGTACAGTCCTGGGTCCTTGTAATTTCTTCTGTCCAGCAACGATGAATGTTTATCTTTACATTTCATTTTTAGTTAGTGGCTAATTGTCACTAACATGTGGATTTACTTTAATTCTAGGATTATGTGAAGAGAAAAGCCAAAGGGAACAGTTGTAGTAATGTATTTTCCAGTGACATATTCCTCAGTCTATGTACAAATTCCTAGTCCTTTGAACACACTGGTAAGATATTTTTTAAGCATTATGTTAATCAATAAAAATAATGCACAAAGTCTCATTAGTTTAGAAAATACTATAAAATTTTACATAATGTTGTTCAAGAAATGTTCCTGAAATATTTTCATTTTCTTCAACTATTATAAATCTGATTTCCTTTTTTCTTACTATGTCTTCTATGTCTCCCCATTTCTAAACAGCGGCATATTATAGTACATTATTACGGTATAGAAGGTGAGACTTCTCTAATACAGAAAAAAAAACATATATAGTTTAATGCTACTTAAATAAGTGTTTCAATGCAATTTCTTAGGAAATCTCTTTCTACTGAAAAATGAAAACAAACAGATTTCTTGTTTGTCCTCAGCAGCAAGGGAGATACCAAATTTCTGAGTAGCTGTAGACTGCCTATTTAAAGAATAGACATTTATAAATAGAACAGGGAAGTCGATGGTACAAAGAATGCTGCGCAGACTTGGACTTGTTTGACTATAACAAAACTGGAATATTCAGAAAGACAGCTCAAGGCTTGCCAGAGATGAGAGAAAACGTACATTTTGCTTTCCTAAGAATGGGAACACAGTCTCTATCTTAAACAGGGTAAGAATAAAGCCAAAAAAGAGTTGCACATGGCAGGGAGTTCTAAAGATTCAATTTCCTGTGTTACTCCCAGTGAATGAAACAAAGGAGGAGAGAAATATGGGAAAGCTCGGAGTAGAAATGGAGGTGATAAGTGATGCTGCTGGAAAAGGTTGTCTCAGAAATAGACTCTACTCCACTCTTAGTGACCAGTCTGTCTTGCCAGAACTCTAGCACAAAGTTTACTTTTCATCATCTCTAGTAGTTTGACGGTCTCTGTGACTCTTTTTTGCTCAGTTGTCCCTGCTCAGTGCCTATGAATCTCTATGAGAAAATTAAAATGTGATTCAAATTTAACCTCATTTTCTCATACACTCTACATGCTACTCCTTTGCAAGGTACACAAAAGACAGAGGGCAAAGACCAAGACGAAACTTTTAAGCAAAAGAATTCAGCAATGAGTAACAGTCAGTTTGTGACCTGAGATGAACTGCCTTGCTGGAAGGGTTAGATCATCTGAATGCTATGCTTACAAGAAGTAACCTATATTCTTCAGCCCCATGTACTCCAGGGTTGCCTACACAAGACCATATGTAGACATATCCTTGTCATCTTTAACCTCATACAGTCAGTTTGTAATATCTCTGTAGCTAATTAAATGTTTTGTCCTTTTCTTTTTTTGACTTGGTCATAGATGCCAAAACAGATTTCAGAGCACATGCCAAACCTGCGAGGCATGAAGAGTTTCTCACAACTTACAAATGGGAGGTTATTCTGTGGCATTTTGGTGTAAAAACAAGTTAAACAGAGGATGCCATCAAGCAGTTGTAGTTCTGTCATTTTTAAAATGATCCAGTAAAGACTGAGAGAGCTCCTAAGTGCACTCACATCTGAGCTATGATATCTGAGAATGATTAGAGAATCTAAGATCTCTACCTCACTTTATTTCTGACAGTGAATGCCCTTGCCTCTTAATACTGTCCATCTGTCTTGGGTTGGTGAAGTAGTCTTGTGATCTCCAAGATTATGCTAGTATAGCAACAAGCTTGGAGAACATTTTTTATAGATACTAAATAGATATTCTCCTGTTTTTAGGACTTTGACATTGCTTTAAAAAAAAAAAAGCTGTCTCTATAATGAGAAATTAATAACACTTACAATTTCTAACTGGAGTCATCAATTTACATTTTTTGCTTCACACACTGATGAATGTAACAAAAACTCAGTATACTGAAACTTTTCTTTCAGACCTTGAATAATATTTGTATTCATGGTTTCCTTTTGGTTCTGGAAATTGTTCTAAATCCATTCAGGCATTATGCAACCTTTTGTCTTTGAGACTTTTGTGTTGAAAATATCCATTCTAAGACTGTTAGCTGCATCGTATTAAAGGATTCCCTCATGTAGTTCATCTTTCCCATATGTCTTAATATTGCATCAATACTCCTATTCCTAAATTTAATTCCTGTATTTAAACATGAGTAAATGTAAGCATCTGAAAAGACATATTTAAATAAAGGAAATTACTTACAGTGAGAGCTACACTTACTGAGCTAAACAAAGCATTAAAATATAGAATGTATTACATATATGCAAGTACATTAAAAGACCCTTCATCTAGTGTATTTGTTTTATGTAATAACTGAAAACCCTGTTCTTTTCCTTGTATATTTGTTCTAGTTTCATTTGTGAACATTTTTATACTGTCTTTAAGAAAACAATTTCTAATCAAAATTTGTGAATGTATGTACTTCAGAGTTCTGGGCTTTTCATTTTTTTTTAGAGATATTGTTCATGTGATATCTGTCCTAATTTTCAGATAAAATCCTGAATAAATGAGAAAAGCTTTTAAAATATGTATTGATGTAAATATGACTCATACAACAATCAGAATACAGTGAGAAAACATCCCGATGTGAAAATAGGACTGTACAGTGGAAAATATGTGGTACAAACATATATTTGCATCTGGTAACCACTTTAAAAGGGCTTTGAGAAAATACTAGGCATGCCATTAAAATGTTCTAGGTGGGCCATTTAAACCAGCACATTGTTTATTGTCACTAGTAATTCACTGCAAAAAAATGTTTCCTGCTGATCACCTTAGCAAATGTTTGTGCTATTTGTAAGGGTTCCAAAGAAAACTGAATTCCACTGCTGTATATTAGCCCCCAAAACTTAAATAAAGGTGATGACAGCTAAACCTTCCCAAAAGCTCCTACCTCCCAGAATTCCATGCTAAGAACTTGCTTTCTCTCCTTTGTCAAACATCTGTGTGACCTACTTTCTTATTATTAACTACATCTTATTCCGTTACTGGGGATTGGTAGTTACACAGCACAGGAACACTCTGCTCTATTTAAGACAAAAACCTACTGTTGAATTCAATGTCACAGCAGAGTTTTATAGCAGTGAGGAATTGCCTTGATAAATGGCCCTGACATTAGCGTTTTCATGAGTCTACCTTCAATGTCATCGCATTACAGTGTAGAGTGCTAAAGTAAGGCCACTGCTACCTTCCAACAACATATTAAGTTGAAGCTCACTCTATCTCTGGATCCCATAGGCACAATAAATGGAGAAAATAACACATTTACAAACTGATAAAACCCAGCAAAGCTAATAAAATCAGACACTTTATAGCTTGGCTAATAGTGTCCTTTGAAGGGCATCAAATAACACATCATGTACTGCTCTGGGGGAAACCAAATTAGATACAGCAGTGCTCCCTCTGAACTATGCATTTGAATAGGCAGGAGATACTAAAGTGAATCAACTCATAATAATAGAAATTTTACTATTAATGCCCTGTTTATGCTGTTTTGATAAGAGCAGTGATCACGTATTGAATTGTTCCAATTTTAATAAGGAAGTTCTTTCAAAATTTTAGAAATAGTTCAGCTGTTACACTCTCTTTCCTAACACTGTGTGTGATAGTCCATTGGAAGGACATCATCATATGTCACCTCAGCAAAGAGGACCTTTTTTGTTATTGCCAGACAACTGCAACAATAGCTACATTATTCATTTGTTCTGGCTCAAAAAAAAATTAATACAAAGCCTCTTTATTTTCTGATAACACATTCTATGCACCCATAAAGAAAAAAAAATGCATTGCCTTTGTTCTCATATTACAGTTTAAAATAATATCTCAATTCCACTTTTAAAATCTGCCACAGCTGGATTTCACTGTGTTGATCTTAAGTAACAAGCATCATATCTAATCTGTGTTGAGATTTAGCTACTGGTTCTAGCTCCCTTGATCTCTGACCATTTCCCTCATTTTAACAATGTCCAGTCTGCAAGGAGTTCAAAAACTTATGAAGTAGTATAGAAATGTAGTCCAGGGTGCCTTGAAAGGCAGTAACACTCAGTTGTGCTCTGATTCTATTAGATCTGACAAACTAATCAAGGCTAACCCTGGAGAGTAATAATAGAGGAGAACTGCAAGGATGAGCTAGACTTAGAAAGGTAGTACTCTTCCATTTTTGTCATTATCTCAAAGACTATGATGTCAGACTGCTGTAGAGCAGAGAGACCTGTTTGATATCACTGCTAAAAAATATAAATATTCTTAAAAACAGTCAGCATGTGTTCTTGATCCAAGGAATTTGCAATAGAAAAGCATAGCAGGTATTTCTGTTGAGCACAGTAGATGATTTTTAAAAAACAAAACCACCAAATGGTGGTTGTGAATAATGTAACTGGCTGTCATAAAGGGTAAGTGATATGGAACACGGAGAACCTTTTCTAGGATTCTGGGTTCATATGTTGTTGCCATATTCAAGTTACATCTACAGATCTGTCATCTACAGTTTAATCTCATTCCATGAGAAATAGTAGTCACTGTTATGAACTCAGGAGCAATTTCTAAAAAATTCCGTATTATTCCATCACATATACAATAAAAATACATTGTCGTGAGACTGAACAAATAACTTCCTGGTTTTAGATAATGAACTGCTTATAAGTAACTGGGTATGAATATCATCAGGTAAAGTATAGTCCCAACCCTCGATTAGCCGTAGTGTGATTGTTGTTTGTTGTCATCTAGCAATTACATTCCATCTCTGAAATAGTTGCATATCTCAGGTATGTGATAGAATAGAATAGAATAGAATAGAATAGAATAGAATAGAATAGAATAGAATAGAATAGAATAGAATAATTAAGGTTGGAAGAGACCTCAAGGATCATCCAGTCCAACCGTCCCCCCACCACCTATTAACCACTAAACCATGTCCCTAAGTAATCTTTATTTACAGGAAATGTGATACATTTCTAAGAAAGCTAATATCTATATATAAGCTGACAGATCTCTGAAGAACATGGAACCATACCTTATGCATGGTAAAAGGTTGCTCATGTAATTTCTGGCAGTATCAAGGAAGTTTTTTGCATTGGATAGAACTGACAAAATGACAGTATTGGCAGTCATTGGTAGGTCAACTCAGTGATGTCAACTAAAATCTTAACACAATATTAAAAAACTGTCTTTTGTAGTTATGAGGGGACTTACCTGAATTGTCATATTTCAATATGACTGTGTTTTCACATTTCCAATAGATATATTGGAACATTTAAAGAAACATTTCTTGACTAGTAGGACTCTCTCACTCTCTCTTAGGATCCTCTCTTCAGAGAATCAAAGTAGCTTTGTTACAATGGTTTACATTTTTTGGTTTGTTTTTTACAGGAAAGAGAAGGGAAAGGAAAATATGATTAACTGTTTCTTAATCATGAGTTCTTTTCACTTTTTTTCACCTTTTGAACTCTTATGATTTCTTCCTATATATGGGGCACTGACACACCTACTATAAGTAAGCAGTTGGATTTGTCACATGAATTAAATGTTCCTGGCATGTTTTTATAAGATCATAGTATGTCTTGTTTTACCAGAAAGATTGCTGCATCCTTTATGGTTGTGTAATATCTAGATTAATGTTGTTCTTCTGATCAAAGACTGACCGACATACCTTGGAAGATAAGAACAAGGATTGCAGGAAATGTTATTTATCCCATCTAATAATATGTCTGTTACACTCTTAGTCATTCTAATTAAATGTTGATCTATGTTGTACTAATGTTAGATACCAATATAATGAAATCGGTCATTCATATTCACAGTAGTTTATATGTCCTTTAATTAAGGACAGAAAGTAAGTTTGTGCAAAATAGAAGCTAAGAATTGAAATTTCTATTCTGTAGTGAGACAATTGATCATGTAAAAATTTTGTGAATATGGCTCTAAATACAACTGGTCTTCTAAAAATATTGGGTACAATAAAGAGACAGGAAAGCTAGACCTAATAATAAATTTACCTCCTAGAATGTTTCATGTACTGTGTGGGGACAATCAATACAAGAAGACCACAAACTTTTAAAACAAAATCTAATATTTCAGGAAAAATGAAGAGAGATTAATTTCCAAGAATTTTCTGCAAATTCTTATTTTCTATGTAGGGTTACTACTTGGCAGCTGTTTTTAGTTTCGCCTGTTCTGTGTCCATTTTCATCTGATCTGTGTTTCAATGCATCTTCGCTTGTTGCTTTTTTTCATTGTTTTGTGTGTTAATTTAATACTGAACCCAGATCTGTTCATCTGTTCCTAGTGGACCGTAATCCTCTGCCCTATTGTTACAGTCCTTGTCTAAAAGTTTCCACCCTTTTTTTTTTTCTTTTTCCAGGCAGTAGAAGGTAATGTCTCACGGGAAGCATGTGTGTCCGTGGTTATACTGAGTGGGATGAGAAGGCTTCATTTACCCTCAACTTTAACTTCTTAGGAATTTAAAGTCATCTTATATATTAAAACCAGAATGTTTACATGTCAAGTACAGAGAGACCAGGTAGTCTTTAGTTCTCTTATCCACAGTCCTGCAATGCAGGGACACGAGCCACCACACCGACAATCCCCTCCCCACCATGTGACATGATATTATGAGGGCAGACTTACCTGTCTTCTGCTCACCCTGGCATCAGGATTTCATTTGCTTCTATTCTACTCCATTAGCTATGGTGAAACATTGACAGATAAACAGTTCTCTTGTCTATTTTACCATTGCCATCACTCCTTCAGCAGTTAATGCTACCAAAGAGCTCTTTCTATGCCCTTGTGGCATGCCTTTCTATGCCTATGCCTTCCTTCTTTGAGAGGTAGATCTAATGTTCAGATTTCCACCTGGCTAAGACTTCTTAAATTCCTTAACAGTATGCAGAATAAAGTGGACAAAATATTCATTGTCTGTTAAGAGGATGTTATCATAAACATAATTTTAAAATTGCTTTTGCCGTTAAAGTTCTTGTCTGAATATGCTCCAGAAATTCTAACTTCTAAAAATTAATAAATATTAACAAGTGGGGGTTTTTTATAATATTTTCTGGTTCTCGTAGTGACTCCTTGTGACCATAAAATCCCTAGTTGTTGATAATTGTACATGGTTACATTCCTGGCTTATATTCTGCCATGCAGATTTTTTTACTGAGCACTGACATCTGTACAGAAGACTTTCCTTCTAGTGCAACCCTGATACAGTTCTATCTTGAACTATGAAAAGTATCTTTCTTTTTTTTAGTACAACAGGATTACTGTCCTATCACTGAAATCTGATTTATACACCATCTCTCATCAGGCATAAGTGGGTAATATCTTTTAAAACTTTTCCTTTTCTTGAGATTAACTTCAGATCCTGTTTGTTTTCTTGTATTGGTTTTGTTCAGTGCTTCGTCAGACTGTGCTGATCCTCACCCTAGAAATACATGTGTTACATTCCTTTTTGAGCTCCTTTGAGTAAAATTTGTGCTATTCTGTAGAAACTTGAATATAATTTCAGGAGTTGGACTTTCATATCATTATTACAGTATTAGGGTACTATCTCTTTCGTTTGTTTTCAGCTGATGTATTATGAACATCAAACCTGATGTTCTTTGCTATCATCAAAAAGAAGAATGGATAAATAAAAGAAAACAAAACAAAACAAAATCAAATCTGCAGTATGAAGAGATTAAAACCATTTATTATTCTATTAGCAGCAGTGTTACAAGAGTTACAGGTAGCAAATGGTATTTTTTCAATGCAAAGGATTTTGCACTCTGATTCTCTTCATGCTGGACAGTTCACCTGTACACAATGACTTATTCTTGTGTTCATTTTATATCTGTTGAGCAAGATGTCTTCAATTTTATTTCTCCCCACCCCCCCACCCCCCCAAATACTGAAAACGAACTCCAGTGTGGTGACTTAAATCTAGGCTGGTTGTCAGACCCCCACCCAGCAACACTCTCACTCCCTCTTGCAAGTATTGCACCTAAGAGGTTAAAAACACAGGTGTCCACTTATCTCTTCTGCAAACATTGTGGATGGAGACCTGCAAGGCTGGCATGAGAAGCAGCTGAAGGAAGGAGTCTTATGGTGGCAAGACGGCTCTGTTTTGGCTAGAAAATCTGGCATAAACAGATAAACGATTTCTACACAGACTCTTGAAGGCCCTGGTGCCCAGAGGGAGAACTTTTGCTTAATTATCTGTGAAATTAATATTAAAATTGACACCCCTAAGTATGAGAGTTAGCTATCTATTCAGTATGATAATTAGTATCCATTTGATACTTTCTCACAGTACCCTTCTGGACAAAATGGCCAGCATACAGTTAGGCAAAAACATAATACGATGGGTGGGTAGTTGGCTGGCAGGTTGTGCTCAAAGAGTTATAGTTAATGGGGTTACATCAGGCTGGCAGCCAGTCACTAGTGGGGTGCCCCAGGGCTCCATTTTAGGGCGAGTTCTTTTTAACATTTTCATAAATGACTTGGATGTGGGACTAGAAAAAATCGTGAGCAAGTTTGCAGATGATACTAAATTGGGAGGAGCTGTGGACTCCGTTGAGGGTTGTGAGGCCTTGCAGAGAGACCTGGACAAATTAGAAAACTGGGAAATCACCAGCCACATGAAGTTTAACAAGAGCAGATGCTGGATTCTACACCTGGGTAGGGGCAGCCCTGGCTGTACATACAGACAGGGGGATGATGCGCTGGAGAGCAGCCACGCTGAAACGGATCTGAGGGTCTTGATTGACAGCAAGACGAGCAAGACCCAACAGCGTGCCCAGGTTGCCAGGAAAGCCAGCTGTATCCTGGGGTGCATCAAGCACGGCATTGCCAGCAGGTCTAGGGACATGATTTTTCCACTTTACACTGCACTGGTGCAGCCTCACCTTGAGCACTGTGTGCATTTTTGGGCATCACAGTACAGAAAGGACATAAAGCTATTGGAGAGTGTCCAAAGAAGGGCAACTAAAATGGTGAAGGTCTAGAGGGGAAGATGTATGAAGAGAGGCTGAAGTCCCTTGGTTTGTTCAGTCTAGAGAAGAGAAGGCTGAGGGGAGAGCTCATCGCAGCCTGCAGCGACCTCACGAGGGGGAGCGAAGAAGCAGGTGCTAATCTCCTCCCTCTGGTGACCAGAAACAGAACCTGAGGGAATGGCAAGAAGTTGCATCAGGGGACGTTTAAGTTAGATATCAGGAAAAGGTTCTTCACCGAGAGAGTGGTCGGGTCCTGAAACAGGCTCTCCAGGGAAGAGGTCACAGCACCAAGCTTGACTGAGTTCAAGAAGTGTCTGGCCAACGCTCTCAGCCATCTGCTCTGATTGGGCTTGTCCTGTGTGGAGCCAGGAGTTGGACTCAACGGTCCTTATGGGTCCCTTCCAACTTGGCATATTCTATGATTATATGATTATATGACTCTACAAGATGTACATGCTAAACATATATGACTATAATACTCAAGCCTCCACCCAAACCATGTTAAACATCACCCAGGGAGGGGAACACCTAAGGTTAGGGTATAAAGGATATTAAGGAAGTTACTTCTGGTGGGAGAGAAGAGATTAAGACCCCAAAGTGGCAGTCGATGGACTGTCCTCCTTCTCCACCCACAATAGGAACACCTTCTTGATAGGCATTGCGACATCGCTGTTTGGTGAAGTATACCCAGGATAGCATTTTGCTGGCATTATAATCATCTATTAGCACTGTTACAGTAACTGAATTTATCAACACCAGTTCTGAACTCTTTATATCTGCTTCAATGTTGGAAAACTGCCTCAGTGAAAGTCCTTTAGGGGGCTCTGACAGGCAAGCATTGACTCTGGTTCAATATATGCATAATCCTTTAAAAACCATTGACCAATTCTGGGACTAAGACTGCAACTGTGCTCGTCTTTGAGAAGTTTAGAAAGCAAGGGGGTCCTTTCTGAACCTCATGACTCAACGGGAGGGCCTTCCTCAGCAACACATCAGACTCACACACTTTATGCGACACCTCTCCTCAACAGAGAATAAATAAAATGGAAAAGCTTGTGCATCAAGATAAAGACAAGGAGATGCCTTACCCGCTACTGGCAAAACAGACTCAACTTGGAGAACATTAATTTAATTTTTTTGCAATTAAAAATACAATAAGATAGTCAGAAATAAAGACAAAACTAAACCCACTTTCCTCCCACCGCCAACCTCTTCCCAAAGTCAACTTCACTCCTTCATTCCCAACACATCTTGTCCTGGCTGTGGCCAGGCCGGGGTTAATGCTCAGGCCCGGGCCAGGTGAGCCGGGCCGGGCCGGCCGCTATTCCACACCACGTGACATCAGGCCCCTATAAAGGGACTGGCCGGGAGGGGCCCGGGGCTGCTCCGGGACGGTCTCGCAGCGGGCTGTGCCTCTGGTCTGTCGGGTCGTCGGTCGGTAAAGTACTGCGTTTGTTACCGCGGTTGTTTACATCCCGGGATAATTATTGCAGCCCTATTGTCATTTCCCCTCTCCCTTTGTCGGCCCATTAAACGGCCGTTATCTCAACTCGAAGCCATTTGCCCTTTTGTTGCCTCACTCTGCCCCGTGTTTTGCTGCCGGGGCGGTGAGCGAGCGGCTGCATGGGGCTCGGCTGCCGGCTGGGGCCGAACCATGACACATCTCCACCTTGAGCAGCACAGAGGGATGGAGAATGGGGATTGCAGTCACTTCATACCACCACATCTCTGCTGCTCCTTCCTCCTCATACTTTTCCCCTATTCCGTCCCATAGGATACAGTCTGTCATGAACTACTCCAACATGAGTCCTTCCTACAGGCTGCAGCTCTTCATGAACAGCTCCATCATGGGGCACAGTCCTTCAAGAACAGACTGCTCCATCATGGGTCCCGCCTGGGCCACAGTTCCTACCAGAAAACATGATTCTGCATGGGCTTCTCTCCATGGGCTGCAGTTTCTGCCAGAAGCCTGCTCCAGAGTGGGTTTGCCATGGTCTGCAGCTTCCTTCAGTGCACATCCACGTGCTGCAGCGTGGGGTGCTCCACAGGCTTAAGTGTGGATATCTGCTCTAACATGATGCTCCGTGGGCTGCAGGCAGATAATCTGCTTCACCATGGTCATCTCCACAAGCTGCAGGCGAATTTCTACTGCCTGAGGCACCTCCTACCTCTCCTCCCTCACTGGCCTTGGTGTCTGCAGGGTTGTTTCTTTCTTTTTTTCTCACTTATCTCTCTCTCGGCTGCTACAAAGTGATTTTACCCTTTCTCAAATACATTTTCACAGAGGTACCCCCAGCTTCACTGATGAGCTCAGCTCTGGCTAGTGGTGGGTCCAGTATGGAGCCAGCTGGAACTCACTATGCCCAAGACAGGTTCTCGTCTCACAGAGATCACCCCTGCAGCCTAAAATCCGGCCACATAACTCCAATACAACTGGTTTTCAAGAAAGGAAGGAAGTCAAGGAACTTCTTTTACCAAGAAGATGACATTCCTGAAGGTTCATCTTAATAAAATATCTTCACTAGCATTATTTTTTTTCAAGAAAATATTAATTTCTTTTTCAGACTGTGGTTTTAGTTTCTGATCACAACACAAATCCAGCTCTTGAAGGGTCACATAATGCAATCTAATATTTCAGTGAATGGAGTAAAGGAAAAATGAAAATCAAGGTTTTTATGCTATTCTGTAGGTAGGCACTTATTCAGAGTAGGGTACTGCTTTATCACACGGTGACCTTTGATATACTGGGATCAAAGTACTGGAAGTGATTAAATTCTTTTCCTGAAGTTAATTTATAATTTTTAATACCACAGACCTTGAGAACAACGCCCCATCTTTCACCAAACCTAGTTATACTTTCCTTTCTGCTTTCAAACTGGGATGTCATGAACATTTTCCTTGAGATTAGTGCTTTATTCTGCTTGCACAGTTTTAGATTGCTTAGATTTCTTTTTGCTTTCCTACCATCGTGCTTCCAACGTATAACTCAGATCCAATGTACTTATGTTCTTGTTTCCTTCTCAGTTCTGAATGTGAAAAGGTCTTCATGTACATGTTTAAGTGCATACCAAAATCTCTGTAATAACTGTCAAATAAATCTGTTATGAAAACCGGTCTCTGCCACACATCCAAATTTCAGTTCCTTATTTATGCATCTAGTTTAATAAAGAAATGGGTTTTGCTACTATTTCTCCACCTTTCTTTCTTTCTTCACCCTCCTATATTGAGGTTTGACTTGATCTACTAGTAGTTCCTAAAAAAACCCAGTTATTGCTGAGCAGTTTCCAATCATCTAACCTCTGGCAGCTGCTCAAAAGGATATGGGATTATATTTGTACAAATGTTTTGATGTTACCAGTGGGGATCTAAAGAGCTCTGTTTTTCAAATAATGCCCGTATCTGTTCCTATTTTCCTCTGGAAAATGACAGTGAGGCATCACTTGCAATTCTCTATGTTGGATGTAATCTACAGTATAAGTAATGCATCTTAATTAGAGTGACAGCTCTCATCAGATATTTTGTGTGCTAGAATCTAGCAGCAAGTGAAGCAGTGATGAGGCTTGGAGCATGTCCCAAATCTGTGAGGAGAACATATATTTCACTAGTTGTTCAACTGGCAATAGCCTATGTGAAGTTGTTTGAGCACTCACTTTAAATTATACGGTTATGCTAAATGAAACACTACCTAGTTAAGTTCTTAAATAACGTATTTTAAAGTTATTCTGGGCTCTTTGTCAACAACTATCTGGTTCATAAAACTAGCATAATCTCCTTGTCAAATGTCTCATATACTTTAGGATCAATAACTGAAATGTATTTTACAACAGGGACTTAGGATCCTGTCCTCAAAGATTCTTAGATGCCTCACTCAGTTTCAATACTGCAAAGCACCTTTGGCTTTTGGGTTAAGTGAGGCCTGAGTGATAAATTGGCCTTGTCTTTTTTTTTTTTTT
>VWZZ01005346.1:169494-430594 GCA_013399095.1 Psophia crepitans | reverse complement strand
GAGATGTTCCACTCCCTTGATCATCTTCGTGGCTCTGCGCTGGCCTCTCTCTAGCAGTTCCCTGTCCTTCTTAAGCTGAGGGGCCCAGAGCTGGACGCAATACTCCAGATGCGGCCTCACCAATGCAGAATAGAGGGGGAGGAGGACCTCCCTCGACCTACTGACCACAGCCCTTCTAATGCACCCCAGGATGCCATTGGCCTTCCTGGCCACCACGGCACATTGCTGGCTCATGGTCATCCCCCCTTCCACCAGGACCCCCAGGTCCCTTTCCCCTACACTGCTCTCCAGCAGGTCAGTCCCCAACCTGTACTGGCACATGGGATTCTTCTTTCCCAGGTGCAAGACCCTACACTTGCCCTTATTGAATCTCATCAGGTTCCTCCCCGCCCAGCTCTCCAGCCTATCTAGGTCCCGCTGAATGGCAGCACAACCCTCTGGTGTGTCAGCCACTCCTCCCTTTGGTTGATTGACCAGATATCTCTTTACATTCCTATTTGTGTATATACTAATATTTAAAATATTTTGAAGAAAATCAAAGAAAACTGTTAAATGAAAAAGAGCTTCATAACAAGATTTAAACTTTTTCATTAAAATTCTTTTCATTTTCATTAAAATTAGTGATGTAAATAAAACATGCAGGAGAAAGTTCTAATTCTCAGATATCAAAAATCAAATTTAGCAAACTGGCAAAGACACTGTGATATATGATTTTGATTAGCTTGATTGAGGTGAATACAGTGGGGCAGAGAAGAACTTTGCTAGTAGATGTTTAGAAATGGCTCTGTAATAACAAATACTAGAAATTTATTTTTCTATATATGCAATAATTCTATTATATAGCCTTTGGATTAACACAATGTACAGCAAAAGTAGAGAACATACACTCACAAATTTTTCCTTAAAATGTATTTCATTCTGAATTCTTATTCTATGTTTGAGATATACGTAAACTTTTAAATTCTAGTACAAGAAGCAAATTAATTGTAAGTAATACAATTTTAATTTTTTCTACTCATAACAAACTTATTCACAAATTCAACTAAAGAAGTTCGATAAATTTTATATTCTAGTTCAGTAACCTTCATTTTCTATGGGACTGGTCCTTCACACTTTAAAAGACAGTGACAGCCCAGGAGCTTAGTATAAAAATGGATTTCATATGGTTTGCATTTCTTTTCACCTTTTATTATTTTATTGCAAATGCAATATTTTTCCAATGAAAAGGAAAAGAAGATTTTGTTCTATTCATCCTTTGCAACCCTACCTTTCTTGAGACTTCTTTGAAATAAAGATATTTAAAATGAAATGTAGGGCTGCTCTAATTTTCTGAAGAAAAATTCTTTAAGATTTGGGAAATACTCTTTTTAAATCCTCTTGGGAACTGAAAGATTAAAAAAAATCTAACATCAACTTATTTTTTTTCCTCTCTGAAGCAGTATGGTTTCTGACTTCTACTGCATATGTAAAACTTGTAGAATAATCTATGAAATTTTAAAGAGGTTCATTACACAATAATAGAAGTGTATTTTCCCATGAGCACAACATTCCTAATAACCTTCTGAAAATTGTCCTCAGCATAGGTAAAACATAACTTTCTTTGGAAGTTTCATTTTCACTGCTGTAGCCTAGATATGTGTTGCAGAAAGAGAAGAGAAAAATTAAGACAGTAATCATGAAATGGAAACAAAGAACAGATTCAGTTCATAACAGAAAATTGAATTATGCATATTAAATACAGGGTTAGACTCTAAATTATAAATTTTTTTAAGATTTTCATGAAATACAATGCTATCTAGAAAGATATTATTACAAGTTCTAAGAAGAGTGTCTGTTGTAAAGAAAGGATAAGTGGCAAGATCAACTTTCTCCTCCTTAATTCAGACTTATTCCCTGGCAACACCATCAGAGCCCCAGTTGAATTCCTTTAAACACCACTGATGATGTTAGCAATTATAGAGGCAGAAGAATCTCCTCCACCTATATTGATGTACACATAAACATGTTGATGCTTCTATCACGTTACAACTGTCATTTTCCCATCCACTATGATGCCACAACTTCATTGAGAACATTGCTCTCTGCAGAAACCTCCACAGCTTCTGCACCTTCTCACAGCATACTTATGTCATCTAAACTAAGCCTCCATGCTCAGGTTTTCACACTATGGTTTCCTTCCATCTCTGTGCATTCAGGTATATCTCCCCAAGCTACAGTCTTGTCTATAAGTCTTCAGCTATGTGTTCTCCCCCGCTGCAACATCAGTTCCCTTACATCGGAAGCCACTCACTTCTAGATAAATGGTCTCAATAAGCTTATCTTCCATCTTCTGTTCCAGGGCTATGTGGAGCCTTGGCAGGACTCAGTCTTTTCTGTAGATTATTTTAGAATCACTATATTGGGACCTTCAAAACCCTTTTGTTGAATCAGCATATACTAAAGTACATTTTGCTGTTATGAATTCATTCAATTCACTCATGAGGTAAGTCTTCAGTTAAATTTTGCTCAGTTTGATTGATTTATACCATGGGTACAATGCTATATTGCAAAGCTAATTTAAGAAAGACATCAAGGCCCTGGAGCGTGTCCAGAGAAGGGCAACGAAACTGGTGAAGGGTCTGGAGCACAGGTCTTATGAGGAGCGGCTGAGGAAACTGGGCTTGTTTAGTCTGGAGAAGAGGAGGCTCAGGGGAGACCTTATTGCCCTCTACAACTACTTGAAAGGGAGTTGTGGTGAGCTGGGGATTGGCCTCTTCTCACAGATAACTAGTGACAGGACAAGGGGGAACGGCTGCAAGTTGCGCCAGGAGAGGTTCAGATTGGAGATTAGGAGAAATTTCTTCACTGAAAGGGTGGTCGGGCATTGGAACAGGTTGCCCAGGGAGGTGGTGGAGTCATCGTCCCTGCGGGTGTTTAAGGAAAGGTTAGACGCAGTACTGAAGGACATGGTTTAGTGGTTAATAGGTGGGGGGGGACGGTTGGACTGGAAGATCCTTGAGGTCTCTTCCAACCTTAATGATTCTATTCTGTTCTGATCTGTTCTGTTCTACTCTACTCTACTCTACTCTACTCTACTCTACTCTATTCTATTCTATTCTAAAGAGGTTGTCAGTCTCTCTGTTTCCTGTTTGCTTACCATCCCACAACAATTGAGTATCCTGTCAATTGTGTTGATACCACTGTTTGAGATGATATGTTATAAACTAGATTAGTGAAATCATCTAGAAGGAAATAATCAAGCAAAGGAATTGTACACAAAACATTACATTTTTTTCATAAAACAAATTTTCCTCCCAATATTTTTGCTGTGTTCTTTAGATTGCCTCCAGCTAATACAGTTTCTTCTGCTATCTAAGTATTTGAAGGCTGAAATAGTTATTAGAATTGTGAAAGCTTGGAAAGGTCCATTTTAAAGAACCTATCTGGTTTATACCAGGCTAGTTGTTCAGATCGTAGCTATTTGACTGCTATATTATGCAGCTAGGCAGTATTGTAGCTGTTCACTGGCATTTTTGATTTCTAATAGAAGTGCGGTAAGTGCAGTACTGCTAAAAAATGGACGTAGAATTATGTAGTACAATGGACATAAAAATACTTAGTTTCCTTAATTGTTACCAGGCTACTGCTAAAGGAAACTTATATCGTACTGATAGGTGCAAGGAGAACTGCTATCTGTGTTGCTTGGTGGCTTGTATTCTTCTCACCTTGAACCATTTTGTGTATAGTTAAAAGATTAAAAGAATAGTTTTACATCTCTTAAAGTATTTCTCCAAGTATTTTATTTCACCCACTAATCTGTTAATGCCTTTTTTGCTTGTTTATTATGTAGAATGTGGAAACTTTCCACTGTGTAGGTCTACATAGGCCTAAAGTTTCTCTGTGCAAAAAAAAAAAATGGGTGGGTCCTAAAAATAGTTTCATAGATGTTGCATGAACTATTGTTCCCTATTTAAAATGAGTTGTTAAAATGATTCCCTACAAATGCCATGTTTGCTCCAGTGCTTTTACAGCTTCATTTTGTTGGAGATGCATGAATCTGCTCAAGTAATTGACCAGGAAGGTTTATGACAACGTAGTTTTCTATCTGCAAAGCAGTCTTAGAGTGATCACAGTGACAAACTGTGATCATGATAGTTTGTATGTCAATTAAGAGGCCAACCATTCTACAGTTCGTGCATCAAAGACTGCTCTGCTTACCTGAGGCTAAAATAAAACCACAGAGTTCATTGACTCTTGAGGTACAGTTTCATCACCTCCTCATGAGAAGTCTTGTATTTCCCCGCTTTGGCTCTCATTGCAGAGCAGTTTCATATTAGAAAAATTAGGCTTCCTTAGTCCAATTTGGTTCCTGGAACTAAACCAGAAGATGTGTTTCAGGAGCACATATAATCTGCTTGGTAATGTTTATTTAGTCCATGGGATGATACTATACATAGTCCAAAATAAACTTTTCATGCCTGATATATTGCGTGCTGACTTTTCCATCCCAACTGTTTTTTTCTTCCATTCCACTGCTATTGCATCATACTGCTTGCTAATATATATCGTCTTAAAAGTATGCAGGAGAATTAATAGTGGGATACTTCTGGCTTATGAGAGGATGGAAAAGACACTTTTCTTAGTTTTAGTCCCAGGGAATATTTTTAGGGTCCACAATTATTGTCAGAAAACACAGTTTAATGCAACTTATAAAGCTTAATTAATTTTAAAACTTTATTAAATTATTTCTAGGGTAATTTATAAGTACTTTAATTCTAGGTGCACAATACACTTATGGCAGGCAGAGTGGAACTGAGTAGTGATTAACTGTTCAAGTTCTGAGGTGCAGATAGGTGGCTTTTATAATCACTAGTCTTTACGTAAGTGTTTTTTATTGAGATTTCAACTGCTTTGTTTGTTCTTGCTCATTTGCAAGTTTATGTACGCAGTGATTATGTGATGTATATATTGCGCGTGCTGAAGTTCAATTTAACTGACAGACTATTTTCACATAACTAAAATCGCTCTGTTTTTCTAATTGCTACAGCTAGATTTCAGCAGAATGTTCTATATACCATAGCAATATAGTTAACTAAAGTCGTCTCCTCTTATTTTAACTAAGGTTATGGTAACTTGTTTCAGGCAATATTAAATTGCTTTGGGCAATGTCAAGAAGTTCCAGCCAGGTTGAGATTTCCTTGTTTTGTAATTTTTTTCCACAGGTTTTCTGGCCTATGGTCATGGTCCCTGATAATTATACAGGAATTCTTAGATTAAATGTTTGTTATTTTATTTGCCTTAGATATCTTTTTACTTCATCCAGAACAGATTTTCAGAGCCACACTATTTCCAGACATGGTATTTTAGCACGGTTCCAGCAGATGCCGGTTTTAAGCAGAATACGTATCTGTACATAAACATACGTACACACGGAGATATACACATGGATTTCCCTTTAGAAAGGTCTCACCAAAGTACTTTTATCAGAAAAGCATTGCTGTTTGGATAGGACAGAGGATACTAAGTCTACACTAAAGATGCACTAATCTGGGAAGATGCACTAAGGACTGCATAGATATATAGACTCAGCAGATTTGGAAAGAATGGGAGCTTCTATCTAGCACTAAATAAACAGAAGTACCAATCCCATAAACAATATCTATGAGAATAAAAGAGTAAAGACCTCATGTGAACTCATGCCTGTCCCAATGAGCAAGGCTGGAAAATGTATGACTGATGTGGTTCATTAGTTCTTATTGGATATTAAATGTTTGTGTCACGTTTTAGTGATCTTGGTTTAGTGGCTTACAGTGAAAAATAGGTTTAGAGATGCTACCACTGCTCCGCATATACTGGAGGAAAAGAGTGTCAAAATTATAAAGTGCCCACTACAAAGGCTTTTGGAATTTCAGCAATATACAGTACTGCTCAATTAGAGCATGGCACCAGTAAAACTCAGGTTGTCACCCAATGACATTTTGTTCAACATAAAATTGAAAGTAAGAGTGTCTGCCCCCTTAGTTGGTCATGCATCAATGAACTACAGGTTTATAAAAAGGCAAATATAGTGTAAGAATATACAAATACATATGTTCTCAATAACTCCATCACCTTCAGAAGAAGCTGATTATTCTTAAAATTAATATTATTCTATGGAGACTAATTTCAGTAAGCTTTTTCTGTAGTCAGTGGATACCGTTCTCACATGGATAATTCAGAACATATAAGTTGGATGTTTTTGTGAGGCATTTTAATATAACTGTTTTTTCAATTAACTTGGTTTTTTTCTTTTTACCAGGCAACAAATGGAGACCATTATCTATAAGCTGGAATATTTTGTATTTCTGTGGTAGGAAACGGCAGTTGTAATGTAAGAGTAGATATAGATAGATAATTAAAAGGAATAAGCTCTGATTGGGCGATGACACAAGGAACTGTTTAGAGTGCTCAGAGAGCAGGTTATGGAAACCCTTAATGCCCTTAGAATTTAAGGACTTTTTCTTTGCAAATGTTTCTCAAAAAATTAAGTAGTAAAAATGAGCATGTAGACCAAGAATGTTCATTCCTATTCTTTAGAGACTTTAATCTTCATAAATTCATGAAGAAATAAGTTTAACAGAAATAATTAAGACTCAGTAGTTTTTATCAAGACCACGACTAAATACTGACCAAAAGAAAAAAGCTGGGAGAAGGATTTACTAAACACTTCTCTGGATCCTTTGTGAAAACAGGAAAATAGCAGAGCATCTAGTCTTACTTTCATTGTGTTTACCATCTTCATAATGCTACAGTAACAGTAAAAATCCAAGCATAGTAATTTTAGTACTTCCAGATTCCCAGTCTGTTCTGCTTGTAAAAAATCCTGCATTTTGTTGAAGGTTAAATACTTGTAAAACAGAGACTCATTTGACTGCTTGAATTCAATAAAGCTTTCTCAGCTATACCCTGAAATCTCCCAGAATTTAAATAAAAATAATTCTTTCTGATGTCTGACTTGGTGAAACTTCCTCCTCTCATGATCACTGGCACAGAATGATTCAAATCTGCAAAACAATCCTCCATATGTCAGTGACCTACCTGTCCTTCTTACTGGGTGTTTGTTTATAGAATGTATTAAGAATTTATTCCTTTGCATAATTCTGTAACTATGCAAGTTTGTTGCTTTATCACACAAACCACTATATTAGAAAAATATTGTATAATAAAATTGTTATATAGAAAGTGCCAAGCCAAAAAATTAAACAGAACTGCTCAAGAAATTCTGCTGATCTCTTTACTGAGTTTCACTAACCTCATTTACCAAATTTAGTACTGTCGTGGATAGCTTGAATTTTGAACCTTCCTATTGTCTAGCTTTCAAGTACTATCTCAATTCTTTTCACTGATTCAATCAGGAATGTACTTATTACAAAATATTCTACCTTTTCAACCTATTGCCGTACTTCAGATTGAAATTTTCTTCTTCAAGAGACAACCCCTTGATACTTTATTTATTGGTTCATAAATTTAGCTGAAATGATAGATCTTTCATTTGCTTCTACACAGAAAAAAAACCCTCATTTTCATGACATCGGATGATATAATACAATTTATTCAGATATCTTGACTATTTACAACAAAGATTTGTTATAATGGAGATGATGAGAAAAAAAAAAACCCTAACTACTGTTACATTAACAGAACATCTTGATTATGAAGCTTCCATTTATTGAAATAGAAGCTAACTGTTCTTCAAATTTGGATAAGAATAATATAAAAGTAACTATGAAAAGAAAAATTATTTTAATGGTAAAGAAGTTGCTTCCAAATACCAGTTTTATAGTACTGAATCTTGGAAAAAGACTACACGGAATTAGTTAATTAAAAGTATTCTTGGGGTAAGCTCACTTCTTTAGTTGATGAAAAAAAGCTGGTCTGGTGTACTTCACTGTGCCCATGAGAAGCTGGGAGTTTATTACCTCTCACTTTCATACTGGATTAGGTGCTAAATGAGTATCAAGGAACTCCATTTATATGCAAAACTCAATCTTTCATGGGTAATGCTTCTGCTACAAGCATTCTAATTTCATGAGTAACAGACTGAGTGGGGTGCTATCAGTAACAGACTAACTTGTTTGAATATTGGAAATTGTGATTAATGACATTTCAGAACAGAATGTAGATCAAATTTAAATGTCGTTCTACAGAATGCTGCATGTTATTTTCGGTTTTGGTTTGTTTTTTCTTTTTCCTGGGAACAGCAATTTGCACTTATTTCAAAGAGTCAGCTATTGGTGGAAAAACTTATTACATAGGTAGAACATATTGTTATTCCTGTGCCTGTGAGCGCTTTGTTTTCTTCTACGGGCAGGTAATTTGTTTTCAGTAGGGGGAAAAGTAGCAACCATGGGGTAGAAGTTGGCACATAATCTGAACAAATAACTTAACTGTAGGAAAAATTGTGGCAGAGTAATGTCCTCTCATGCTCACAGTAACAGACTTTCAGTTCATCTCCATTTTCTGGTAACAAGATTCAGGAGGGGTTTATGTGTACAGCAAATTAAGACTATTTCACACATACATCACCCATCTACTGATGGATAGTGTCACACAGGGCAGATTTCTAGTACCTTTCATAAATATGAAATTCAGTTTTTAGTTCAGTAAATGGAATATTTCTTTATTCATACTAATGTCCTTTTTTAATCTCAATATATATTTATTTACACAGAATAATTCCTTATTAATTGAAAAGTTTAAATTATTTCAGCAGCTTTTCACTGGACTTCATTTAACTCTAGCAAAAACAGTATAATCAAATTGACAATTTTTTAAATAGTAAATCTTTGCTGTAAAGTATGAACTATCTAGAATCACTATTAAACAGCAGAGCTAGGAGAATCCAGGCATTAAATTTGTGATATGTCTTCATTTTTGAACCTATCTTGGGACTCCACTTTTTTGAGATTTATGACCTCTTGCAAATTTTCCATACTATTATGTTAACCATTCTCAAGTGTGATTGTAAAGGAGCATTGTATGTATATTTTGAAGGCATCTAAAATAGGAGAACAGCAATACTCAATTGAAAATTTGAGGGCTTCGCTTTCTGATGTTCTTTACAGAGAATTACATCTTAATCCATAAATGGTGTCCTTTTCTTATGATTAAATAATTAAAAAGTAGATAATGAGTAACAATATTTTGTTTCATATGAAATACAGAAAAAACATACAGCCTAAGTAATATTAGGGTTTAATCTCATATCATGGTTTTCATAGGATTATCGTTATCGCCTGATTTTAAAAATAGCAGGAAACCTTAACTACTTAGGAGAGCACAACAGACTTCAGAATATATTAGTGCTAAAAGAAAGAAAAGGTTCATGATAAAGTATCACTTTGGGTTTAATTCTTGTTGGCCCTTTCCATTCTACTTCTCTATCCATCATATGACACTTAAAATCTTAAGTACAATTTAATTTAATGAAAGTTATTATCTGGAGCAACAAACCTTATTTGCACTGTCTTAACAATACTTCCTCTTTTCTTTCCTTGTTTTTCTCTTTTTCTCTTCCATTTGCATTGTAGAGAACCAAATATGCACTGCACTTTATTTATGCGTATAGAACTTTACTCATACAGTAAGTGAACGATTTCAATATTTGAAAGAGGGGACACAGAACTCTTGCATTGTGAAATACCAGGCTTTGGACACCTAATTTTTAGTCCTCGTTATTCAGCATTCAGAATCTTTTGACTCTGGAAAGTATTACTGCTTAAAATTTATTAATTTTATTCCTGAAAAAGGTGCAACATTTTCATTTTCATTTACCCCATGTATCTTATTTAAATACAATACTATTATAATTTGCCTTTATCTTTTATGATAGTGGATCTACTTCCTAACCCTTCCTTAAAGAGTTTAATACTTTTAGAAAAAACAAAACACTACTACAAGGCTCACAGACATTAAAGCATGTTCGGAGAATCTGAAGAATATTAAATAAATGTAAGATATTCTAACACAGGTCATGCAGATAAGTTTAGCTATCTGTAGTTAGCTGATTTTATAATTATTTTTAAATATAATTGATGCAGAGTGGATTGTATTAAATAAGGTTGACCTTAACATTAGAGAAGGCATTAAATTTTCAAACAAAATATTAGTCTGTAAAAGAAAAAAATTTGGAAAAACTTCTTTCTTAACATAGTTTAACTATGGTTCTATGGATAATTAGTAATTATTATTTTTTCTTACTCAGAGGTTACTGTGGTAACACTTACTATAAATACTTATCTCAAAAAGAAATTAAAGTTTCCAAGTTTAAAAAGGATTTGTATCTCACAATAATTATATTAACCGAAATTTATATAGTTTACTTCTTACTCTGACCTAAAGAGATTATCCTTTTTCAGCTTAGCTATGATACTAAAAGTATTTGATTTGTCCAGATTAAATCTAGGATAATCTCTATTTTACAGCCTATGTAAACCTGGTGTCATGGTTGTACCCCAGCCAGCAGCTGAGCACCACACAGTGCTTCCCAGTGGGGAAGGAAAAAAAAAAACCAGACTCCCCTGAGCTGCGATAACAACAGATGACAGTTTTACTGCAACAGCAAAGGGAACGAAAAACAACAGTGCTGGTGATACACAATATTGTACAACTTGGACCACACGCTCAGACCTGTTCTGAAACCAGACTGTCCCGGAGCTGTACTGCCTCGAGAAGTACCGACCCTTCCCAACCAGCCCCCCCCGCCCCCATGCTGAGCATCACATCGCATTGTATGGAATATCTCCTTTGGCTAGCTTGGGTCACTGTCCTGGCTGTGTTCCATCCCAACTTCTAGTGAAAGTAACTTTATTCTAGCCAAACCGAGAACATCTAGTCTATGACATCTTTCTTAATCTGCATTTTGTCCAACAGCAATCTTTTTGCTATCCGTATTTTTTTTCCATCAGTGACTTTCTACTTGCCTACAGATCACGGATGGAAATCTGAAAGTGTACTTAGCAACTGGTGAGCACCTCAAAACCTTCCTGGAACACTTCCTTTCCCCTTTCATTGATGACTCCTAACTGAAAATGACCTCTCTGAGATCCATTAGACAGATTTACTATGCCTTATCTGCACTTTAACGTCATGGATATTATTTTTATGCTATGTGCCAAGAATCCCTCAAAACTGATTACAATTATGTAAAGTGTTTGTATAATCATGCCTTTTAACTAATCAAACAATTACAACAATTATTTGCAAGCTTGTTATGCAGCATCTTCAAATTCCTATTTGTTATCTTCTAAATCACTTCTCTGTGCATTCCTATTTTGCTTAAGACTGATATGAGGATTATGTGACATATCACACCCATACTCCATTTTGACACAAAATTTTGGGTCTTCTAGGCTGCCAAAATTTCCTAAACATTCTAAAATTAATTTTTTAAAAAATCAAGAAATATTTGGCATAGATGGAAGAATGTCTGTAAGAAATGCCCTTCTGAAAGAGAGATAGTACATAAAAACTGGAAAAGGTCTAGCTTTCCTCACACACAAGTTTGAAGGTCAATAGCACAGATATTAGCCTAGGTGACCTCACCAGCGAGTTGGGAGCAAGAGAAGGAACTACCATCATTACCACACTGACACCTAAAAGCAGGGGATAGGTAGGGATAGACTGCAATAGCATTTGCAAAGTGTATGGTTGCTGTTAACTGTGTCCAGAGGCTGTGGGACACCTCAGAAAGAGATCAAAAGGATAGATGTGAACAGCAAATGTAGAAGTATATAATGATATAAGGTGCTGGAGGGGAAAGTCAAAACTGCATGGAGGGTGAAGGGGGGTTGGGGACCATGGCTGGCAGAGGTGCTGCCTGGGAGGTCTGCAACCCTGCGTTTGGGAGACTGTACTTCTGGACAGTTATTGGGATGGTGTGAGTTGACCTTGGCTGCCTGCCAAACACCAGCCAAGCTTCTCTTTCACTCCCTCTGCTCAACAGGACAGAGGGAGAAAATCAGACAGAAGAGCTGATGCATCAAGATAAAGACAGGGAGATCACTTACCAGTTAGCATCACAGGCAAACCAGACTTCCAAGAAAATTATTTTAATATATTGCCAATTAAAAACAGAGTAGGATGGTGAGAAAGAAAAAAAAAATAATAAAACCACCTTTCCTGCACCCCACCTCTCCTTTCAGGCTCAGTTCTCCTTCATTCCCAAGGCTTCTACCTCCTCCCACCCTGAGCAGCACAGGGTGGGTGTAGAATGGGGAATTATGGTCAGTTCATAACAGCTTATCTCTGCCATGCATTCCTCCTTAGCCTTTCCCCCTTGCTCCAGTTCCTTTATAAACTGCTCTGCCATGAGTCGTCTCCACAGGCTACAGCCCTTCTGCAGTTCCTGCCAGAAAACATGATCCTGCGTGAGCTCATCTCCACAGGCTGCAGTTCCTGCCAGAACACAGCTCCAGTGCGGGCTCTCCATGGGCTGCAGTTTTCTTCAGGGCATGTCCACCTGTTCTAATGTGGGGTCTTCCACGGGCTTCAGTGTAGATATATGCTCTCTATGAGCTGCAGGGAGACAACCTGCTTTACCATGATCTTCTCCTCAGGCTGCAGAGCAATCTCTGCTCGAGTACCTGAAGCACCTCCTTCCCTTCCTTCTACACTGACCCTGGTGTCTACAGGGCTATTTCTCTCACATATTTCTCACTCCTTTTTCTCACAACTTTTGCACAGCAGTTTTACACTTTCTTAAATATGTTATCACAGAGGCATCACCAGCATCACTGATGGGCTCATCTTTGGCCAGTGATTGGTTTGTTTTGGAGTCAGCTGGAACTGACTGTGTCCAGCATAGGGGCAGACCCTGGTCTCTTCTCATAGAGACCACTCCTGCAGCCCTCCTGCTACCAAAATCTTGCCACATAAATCAAATACAGCTGAAAATAATCAGAACTCTTCTAATGAAGAATGGACTGAAGGGTCTGAGGATATGAATAGGGAATTTCCCTTTGTCTGACCCCTGGTGATTAATAAGTGAAAAAGGTTCTTGAGTGCCCTACAGCATATGGTCTCTGTGTGCAAATATACACAGACAAAAATCCAAAATTTGGATTATTTATATTGACAAAAACCATGGAAATGTCTAGGGCAAAGGATTCTTTGTGTCTGGGTCATGGGTGAGAATACTGTACATCTACACCCTCATAAGTCACTCTGCATTTCTGAAAACCACTTTGATTGTACAACAGATCAAAGGGATACATGGGAAATAACTCCCCCCTTTGGGACTGGCCCCATGCAGCTGGAAGACAGCAATATTTCTCCGGTTTGTAAGTTACTCCACTACATCAATAGCTCTGTTTTACAGATATGAAATGGGTGCTATCCTGTATCCTCCTATCACTGATGTGCCCTGCTGAACCCTCTAAATACTGGACCTTATTAAAGATCACCAGCAATAACAAGTCTCTGTAATGGAAATAACAGTTTGGTAACTGGGACATCTGGTGAAGCCTCCATGGTCAACGCCTGAATGAGCAAGGAACAAGGGATGAGGTAAGATGGCTGACCAGGGTGCGAAGAAATAACATCACTTTGTACCAACAAGGGCCAAGTGCTGGGTATATGGATTCTGTATCAAGATTCTTGTGTCACATCCTTGTGTTGGATTAATAACCAAGCTAATGTGTCCATTTCTTGTGACGTCTATTCACCACTCATAGCCCTCACAAGTACATGTAAGGCCTCCCGTAAAAAAGAGGAGTGAAGGTGAGAATATCCAAAATTAGTGTTGCACCTAGCACAGTGAGTCACTCACTATCAAATTGACATACATGTGAAAGCTCATGTGGGGATAAGGGGTAGAGCATAATAGTGAATTCAGAACACCTTATTCTAATTTTACTATGAGAAATTATGTCACCACAGTTATCATAGCATTGTATAGTAGAATATTATGTATTGTTAGACAACCTAACAACATGAATCATAAACTGGCCTGCATACAACCTTCACAGTAATCTGCTTGAAATCATGTGGTATAATACAGCAGGCCATTGCAGAAGGCCTTGTAGCAAGGAGACAGTGATTTCAGACATTATCTAGGCAGAGTTTAACCATAGGCCCTTTTTACAGCGACTCATATGTTAGCATGACTGACTGGTAAATAATCTGAGGACATACATTAGTATGTGCTGCCTTTCACAGTACTATCTGTACGTACTGCTTGTAAGAGTTCGTTCCTGTGGAGATGTGTAAGTCCATAATGTTCTCAGCAAACCTTGATGTACCATGCAGAAATTTCACTGTTTCATAGGTGAGAGACTGATAGTTTTGTTCACTTGGAAGGATACTACCAAGTTGTGAAGAACACTGAGGCCACTGACCCTCACCACAGAGACGAACTCTGCACAGCATACTGACATCAATGAAGAGAGGATCGTCCTATGGTGCAAGAATCAAGGTTCCCAACATCAGAACGTATGTGAGATTGTTATTACTGTGAGATTGCTATAATTTCCATTTTTTACACCATAAACCAGATAAACCAGACTTGAGTGTCTGCCCCTGTCATATTAAAATCCCCAAAGAACTAGCATCTCCTTGGTGCAAAACAATATTGTGCCAAACATTCCTTCATCCTACTTTCTTAGAAGTGTTGTGAGCGAGTTACCTGAATTTACTGGTACAAGATGTTCAGCTCAAAGACAAAATAACATAAATTCATCCTATGCATTTCACTTTTATAAGTAGATTATTCTAATATACAGAACCAAAATAGAATTTGGTTAGAACCAAAAAAAGAATTTGCCTATTTTGTGCCACTATTAAAAATGTTATTCCCATTTTGGAATAGGCCTATTTAAGTTTTATGATTTACTTTGTTCTCAATGTTATTTAAAAAATTGCAGTGAAATATAACTGTCTTTATTTCCAAGCCACTCTGTATCATCAGGTGAATTGACTCAGAAATGAAGCACAGGATTAAAGTTAGAACTGAAAAATGTTCAATATTTCTGTATATACTTTATTAATAAAGATAGACCTACACTTTATGCTTTGTGGAACCGAGACCTATACTGATGTTAATATTAAAAGGAACATTTTATATGTAGTATATCAAAATACAAAATTCATTTCCTATCTTCTTTGGAATGTTATTCTGCGTTATAGCCATCATATTTTTAATACTTTACCTTAGGAGATTTACCAGATGCTCGGGCAGCATTTGCTGAGTGCCAGGAATTGTTAAAATTCATTGTGTGTATCTATAGCAATTCCTATTTCTGTTTCTGCACATTATTTTTTTCACCCCAGCTTTGCCAGTCCAGTAGGGCTTGGATATTCTCTAACGTTCTGTACACAACAAATCAACCTATACCGTACCAGTAACCATCCTAACCTGTGTTAAAACACAGAAACAGAAATATGTAAAACACATAAACAGAAACAGAAACACAAACAGAAATCTAGTCATACTCCTATGATGACTTATACCATCCTTGATCTCTTCACTGCATTGCCCTCCTGGAGGGTTGGAGTACCTCTTCTATGAAGAAAGACTGAGAGGACTGGGGATGTTCAGCCTGGGGAAGAGAAGGCTCCATGGTGACCTCATTGCGGCCTTTCAATCCTTAAAGGTGTCTTATAAAAAGGATGGAGAGGGACTTTTTACTCGGGTAGATAATGATAGGAAAAGGGGCAATGGTTTTAAACTAAAAGAGGATAGATTTAGATTAGACATTAGGAGGAAATTCTTCACGGTGAGGGTGGTGAGGCACTGGAACAGGTTGCCCGGAGAAGTTGTGGATGCCCTATCCCTGGAAGTGTTCAAGACCGGGTTCGAGGGGGCATTGGACAACCTGATCTAGTGGGTGGCATCCCTGCGCATGATAGGGGGGTTGGAACCAGATGATCTTTGAGGCCCCTTCCAACCCAAACCACTCTATGATTCTGATTCTATGATACCCTCCAGGATGGATGCCATATTTGGCTTCTTCTAGAAATTTGAAAAAATTTCTTTCACATTCTCTCTTTTTCTGAGTTTTCATCACACACACACAAAAGACAGACAAATGTTCATAGAAGAATGAAAATCATCTACAGTGCCTTCTTTTTCTGCACAGAAAGGCCAGTATATTACAGATATGACTTGTAAAACCCCTGGAATAGCAATGTTGTAGTTTAATAACAGCCATAACTAAGCACCACATGGCCGCTCACTCATCCTTTCCCTCCCCAAGTGGATGGGGAATAGAATAGAAAAGAACTCATTGGTTAAGAAAAAGACAATTTAGTAGGATGACAAAGGAAGATACTACTACTACTACTTCTAACAGCAACAACAACAACATTGATAACTATAATAACAGATGCACAAATGCAATTGCTCACCCTATAAAAAAGGAAAATAAACCAACTTGATGCCCAGTCTGTTTCTGAGCAGCGATCCTGCCTCACGGCGAGCTTCCCCAGTTATATCTGGAGCATGATGTTCTGTGGTAGGGAATATCACTTTGGCCAGTTTGGGTCAGCTGCCCTGGCCGTGCTCTCCCAGCTTCTTGTGTACTTGGCAGGACGTGGGAAGTTGAAAAGTGCTTGACTTAGTGTAGATACTACAACTACCTAGCAACAGCTGAAAGCATCCCTGTGTTATCGATATTATTCTCATACTAAATCCAAAACACAGAACTATAGCAGCTAGTAGAAAGAAAATTAACAATATTTCAGTCAAAACCAGGACAAGCAATAAGGAAAAGTAAAGCAATCCATTCCTCACTGCACTCTGCATCAAAAAAAAAAAAAAAAAAAAATTCTGACTGATTTTATGTTGGAAAATATAATTCAGTGAGGGGTTATATAGTTTCATCAGAGGATTCTCAAACTGTCCAAACAATCCAAATTTAAATCATCGGTATTCAAAATACAACTGAAAAATTTAAAGGCAGTAAACATAATTTGAAAAATTGAAATAAGCTGAAGTAAACTTGGAGGAAACTACAGAGAAATCCTAGACTTTGCAAAATTTATTCTTGTATCTTTGAATTTTTAATGTGGGTAACTCTTACAATGTTTTAGTCCTTATTGGACTTATTATTGGATAATCCTTATATCCTCATTATTGGATAATACATAGTGCTGAACAAGTCAATCTAAGCCTCTCTTATGACACATTCCAGTTTTCCATCCTCAAACTCTGGAAAATGTCAACTTTTTTAAAAACATGAGTGCTTCACAGAGCTCTGAAATGGCTTTAAGTGACCACAGTAAAAGGGTAATATGGCCTAAGAGTTTATCAAAGAAAACTACTTAGTCCTTTTTCCTTTGTATTTTTTTTTTACAGTACATTAGTTGTTTCTGTTCCCTGACAAAATGCCAATCATAATTGGCCAATTGACCAATCCACTGGAATTAAGAAATTAATTTTATAGTTGCAAGAGTGAAAAATAGTAAGCAGTTTTAAAACTGTCTTGAAATTACTCAAGTTTGTATTTTTCAATTCTCATTTTGTTCAAATGTATGTGGTGGCAATGGTTAAACTAGATAGTAAAATTTTGCCTAGAGTTCAAGATTTCATTCCTTCCAGCTGCATGCTAAGACTTAGTAGCAACCCCAGTGTTAACACTGCAGAACAGAATGGGAGTTACTGCATAGTTAGTTTTTCTAGTTTAGTTAAAATTTTACCTATATAATAGTCACTTTTCCATATGGTGAGAATAGTATTTATAGTGAAGTTCTCAACTGAATTTTCTTTGAACTGTACATAGCTGGGTCAACAATTCAAATGCCAGGGGAACAGTGAAGCTGAAATAGATCCAAAAAGATTTAGTGTTAATCAATGCATTGAGGGAAATCTATTCAACTGCTTAGAGAGTAGATATTTTCCTCTCTAACAGAAATTTTACCTTCAAATTCACAAATTCCCCCAGAGATACTGAGATCACTGATTTGGGAAGGGCTAGCAGCCCTCAGTTTCTTTCCATGACTGTGCTGCAGATGGCAAAGCAATTGAAAAAACAAGTAGTGGCTCCTTACAAAATTGTACTCTTTTGAGTTTTTTACTTAACTTATTAGTCATGACTGAAAATTACCAGTTGAGTACAACATAAGTTGTGAAAAAGTAATTAGTAGGGAGTGTTTCAAAATAAAAACATGCAACAGGACATTCCCACGATGTAATTCATTTTCAAAACAATACAAAGCTTTTGGCCTCTAGCACTTGAATTCTTCTATTGAGAATCCCCTCCTCCTGCCCCTTCTTGGGAGCAAAAGAAGTTAAAAAGATGAAAGGTACTTCTGTGATTTCCATATTTAACAGTTTTATGGGATTGAGAAATTTATGTTTATCTGGTATTTAGTGATAAGTATATAACAAAAATTATGGCAAAAATAGTCAGTATAATTGTCCAGAGAGGAAATAAAAACCCTGCATACTCTCAGGTGGCTTCACTTGGGTATGCACAAGATGTATCTGTACTACTGAAAGATAGTGAAGGTGTTTAAAAGATATTGCACTGCATTGCTGACTTTGTAATCTTCATTCTATGCCAGCTTTGCCAGTTTGATAAAACATTTCTCGTAATGAAGTAAATGCTTCAGTTAAGACTTACACAGCCTTATGTAGTCTCTTATATCCAATCTTTGTGACTGCAAAATGAACTTGAAAAAAGTGCTATGAATTAAAAATCCCAAGACCATGGGAGTCTCTCTTCTACAGTTTGGCACACTATGGAAATTCAAAATGGTTATCTAAACCATTCCTGTATTTACGTATTCTTAACATTTTTAATTTTTTTCTTTTTTCTTTTTTTTTTTTTCCTTCTTAGCTTCATCGGAAAATACAATCAGAAGATACATCTTTCTCTGTTCTATATACTACTCTCTTAATACATGCTATGGAAGCACTGCTTGCAGTTCCAGAGTTAAGAATAGTCTAAGTTTGTATGGAAAACAAACACCAAATTACCTTATTTTGTAACAAAGCTATATTCTTAAGGTTTTTTCCTGAAAATTTCAAAGCAAACTTTCATGGATGAATTTAAAAAATTGATCACAAGTTACTTGGTCTTAACATATATTACCTCTTTGTCTTCAACTATGCTCATAACGGAAGTTATAAGTACTTTCTATGTCCCTCGGTTAAATCTTGTAGGATTCTTTGATACAACCTGTATCATTTCTGAAGCTGGTTCTTCCACAGGGACTGGTGAATACTATTCTACTGCAAAAAATTCCATACAGCACTGTCTTCTTTCAAAGCTTGCCAACTTCTAGGTGATTATTCTGAGATGGTTATATGCCCCCCATTGTTTTCAATTTGTTCTTAAGTAAGATGTCTGTCAGCTTTTCTCTCTGGAAACAACCAGATTTTTGAAAGAGCACAGCACCTTAACTGAATCTCATTAAGAATAATAGGAAATGGTAACCATTTTGAAAGCGAGTGATGGATGAGCTTCTTTGAAGATTTTTACCTCTGGTAGAAATAGTTGTGAAAATGGCTATTTAAATTAAGCCTTTTCAAAAGCAGGGGGGAGTTGAACAAAACTAAAACCACCTCCACTGTTTTTTTATTGTTTGGAGTTTTTGGTTGGTTTTGGTTTTGGTTGGTTTGAGTTTTTTTTCCCTAAGGTTTGATTGAATAATCTCACCCTGACAGGTTTGTTTAATTTGGTTTTAGATGTCTCCAAGAAGAGAGATTTCACAACCTTGCTGACAAGTTTGTATATTTAATTATCCTTATAGGAAGAAAGCTTTCCTTAATATCTAATGTCTAAATCCTCCTCTCTGTAAACTAAAATCATTATTTCTTGCCCTGTCCAGTGGCATAGAGAGTACTGTTGTCTTTAAAAAAAATTTTGTTTCATACTGAGGAACTCATGTCTCTGAAGTCTTCTCTAACCTGAAAAATCAGATCTTCCAACCTTTCTGTCAGTCATATTTTATAAATATCTTGCCCTCCTAGTTATTTCCCTCAGGATTGATCCCAGTTAGTCTGTATCTGAAAATGTTATTTCCAAAACTGGTCAAAATACTCCACGAGACCTTATCAATGTCAAATAAAGCAGAGAAATTATTTGTATACATCAAATTCATTACAAACAGTGAGTGAATCTCTCTATGTTACACAAGGAGTTTATCTTTCCAGAATTGTTACCCCTTTCCAGCTACTTATTTCCCATCTTGTATCTGTACATTTGCTTTCACTTTTCTAAGAACAGTACTTTGCTCTCATCTAACTCAATTTCATTTTCTAGATTTTATATTATTTCTCCAGTCTGTCAAGATTACTTCAAATTCCAATCCTTTTTTTCAGTAGTATGTCAGCTGTCCCAGCTTAGGTGTCTGCACTTCATGTGAACTTGTTTTATTTCATCGTTCAAGCTACGGATGGAAGTACTGACCAGAACAGAATTCAGCACAGACTTTCAAGTGAGACGATGAATCAGTGCTAATTAATGTATGAGCATGATTTTTAACTGGTTTTGTACCCAGGTGGTGATTTCATCACAACATTTGCTTGCAGAAATGGTAATTTTTCATTCCAACATCAAAGTATACCACATCTATTGCCTTCTGCCTTATCTACTAGGCCAGTCACCCTGCCAGGAAAGGAAATTTGGCTGGCTTGACATGATTTGTTCCTGACAAATCCATGTTGGCTATTTCTCATCATCTTGTTATCCTCTAAGTTTTTATAAATGGATTGTTTAGTAATTTGGTGTACTATCTTTTTGAGTATCAAAGTAGTCTGTCCGGTCTTTAAACTCCTACTCATTTTATTCTTTTAAATTAGTGTAATCAAACATTGAAAGATTGTCAGGTTGCTAGTATACATTACCAAAAATTATTTTTAATTACCTGACTTTTCTATTTTAAATTGATGGAGAATAGTTTATTTTACAGACATAGTTTTTACAGGAAATTGCTTTCTACATCAAATCTTTCCTAGATATATATCAGACAGAGTCTGAAAGAGAAAAAAGGAGATTGGCCCAAAGCTTACTGGAAGCAGTGGAAAGCCTCCCAGCTGAGGCTTCTGACTTTGGATAAGGCTCTTAGTATGTGTCTGGCACTTGCATCAGTCTGGCACCTGCATCAGTTTGACAGACAGATCAATTTGTGAGCCTGGCTATGCAAACTGAAAGTCTTAAAAAAGGCTGGGCTGCTATACAAAATGGGAAGCAATGACATACTGACCATAATTTCATTGATAAATGTCACACTGCATACTTTGTTGGAGTCACCACTGTGGTAGTGTTTTCTGTGTTAGAGATTTAGTAAGAATAAACTGCAGTGTCATTACAGTGGAGAAAGGAAAAGTGAATAATTTCAGCAAATTGATGCTCTAACAAAAGCTGAAGCCAATTGAAGTATCTGGAGACAGTTTATGCTATTCAAGATTTTGTTTTTTGCTTAAGAAAGGCAAGACAAAAAAACCCCACACTAAATATAAACCAAGGAAAATCCCATCACATTCAGTTTGGTTTGTGTTTTAGTTATGAAATTGTAAGGTCGCCATCTGGTGGTTGTTTTAACATCAAAAATGTGAGGTAGTTTTTGAACAGCTGTTGATTTGTGACTGTGGGGTTTGAATTTAATCCAGAAAAAGGAGTTCAAATACTGAGGGTTTTTTCAAATCTTTTCCAAAACGTTTGCTAAATAGAACATGGGATGATCAAAAAGATCAACATCTGACTAATGGCTATCCTAACAAAATGTAGGGAGTGGAAGTTACTATAATGGCTTTAATCAGGATGTTCCATGGATGCACATGGTGAGATGTATTTAGACACCTATATAAAAATTCAAATTTTAAAATAAATTTAATCAATAAAAATACTGGCAAAGAATATACTTTAGGTTCTAAAATCAAAGACTGGATTTATCTTACCCAGCTTCACGAACCAAAAAATTAAGTCAGCTAATTGTCAGGGATATCTCTGTTGTCAGCAAAGAAATACAGATCCTTTTAAACAGCAATTAATCTTTGCCTAATGAAGGCATGAAATATAAATGTGATAAAACACCCTCTGGAAGGGCTCATCTCTGTCTCTAGTTGACTAGCTTAGTGACTGTGCCCAAGCTTTAGACAGGTAAAGTTAAGAAAGATGAAATCCAATCTAAGGTCAAGTGTTGGACATTCCCTACTGCCCAGAAAATCTTCCTTTCTGTCTCTTATGCATTAAACAAACCAGCTGATTGTGAACTGTCGAGATCAGAAGGATTCTAACAGGGCAGGAACTGAACTTGGCCAGTTTACAACCACATTTAATATGCACATAATGCACTATATCAAGGCATCATGAGATGTAAGTATGACTTCACTAATTATGAACTTTTTATTTAACTAAGGATATGTTTTCTTGTTTTCATTTGTTTTCCCACCAGAAGAGAAGAATAAGTGGGTCAGCTTAATGGAAAATAAGCAGCCTCTCAATTAGTGTCTGCAACTGTACCTTGTCTGTAAAACAGATATCATTTAACAAATTATCAAGATGCAGGACACCTTTGTTTCAATCTAGTACATGCCACAGCTGTTCCCTACGTACATATGTATATAGTTACATAATCTCTTGTTAGAGGACATTTTCAATTGACACTTCAAAAATGTACTACAATAATGCTCAAGACATTCCAGGCAATAGGAACCTAGAGCCTTGAAATATCATCTTCCACTAAAAATTTTGATGTAATCTGTACTTGACATGTTGGCTAACTACTGGAATAATTCCTTGAAAGTTGCTATGAGAATGCTGCAAGTTTGACAAAGTCTTCCTTGTTCTGGTCCAGCAACTCAAGGCAGTTTAACAGCATAGACTGCTGTGTTGTAACTATGACTTTGTAGTAGACTGTAAAGGAAAATCATACTTTTCTGGTTAAAAGGAAGCTAAACTCACAAAATATAGCATTTTACTTATTTTGCTAACAGTACCAATCCCACATTGTTACTTCAAACTCTTGGTATAAATGTGCACCACAAGTATACCAACACAGCTAACATACATTTGTTAACCTTGAATATATGCTAGACTACTTTGGTCATAAAATTAGTGAGAAGTGACTGTTTCATTGTTTTATGAAAAGTGCTTCATTACCAGTTGCACCTCTGATGCAGTCATTGAGGATGTGTAGTGTCTCCTATTTGTGGGACCATTCTCAGTGGGCACTGAGTTCAAGCAATGCATGTCCTATAATCAGGTTTTGGGGACTTGATCAATGAGCTTGTCACAGAACCCCAAACAACATAATTAAGTTTGTCGTTACTATTACTTACAGAATTATCTAAGAATAACCAAGCTAAACATGGAATTTGGTTTATGGTGAGGAACTTGAAACAATCAATGCAGAAGAGATTTAGTTGAGCATTCTATTTACATAAGTTCAGAATTACTTCTGACAAGGAGCATCAGAGCTATTCCAGGTTTAAGCCAATATAACTTTACACTTCAAAGCGCATACATATGAAGTGTTAGACAGTTCTAGAATCAGATAGCTCTTTGATGAGGCTGAATCATATATGAAAGCTTGTGTTCTGAAAAACATGTGTTGGCAAAAGTACTGAAATAAATCACAAAAAAAGTACTTCACCTGAAAAGAAGGAAAAGAAGGAAGGGAAGGATATTCACTTTTAGTGGGAACATCTACCTTGTTTATTTTAATATAGTGGATTGGAACATCTCCCTTATGAGGAAAGGCTGAGGGAACTGGGTCTCTTTAGCTTGGAGAAGAGGAGGCTGAGGGGTGACCTTATCAACGTTTATAAATATGTTAAGGGTGAGTGTCAGGAAGATGGAGCCAGGCTCTTCTCAGTCTCATTAAGTGATAGGACAAGGGCCAACAGGTCCAAGCTGGAGCATAGGAGGTCCCGGGTTAACGTAAGGAAAAAAATTTTCACTGTGAGAGTGACAGAGCACTGGAACAGGCTGCCCAGAGAGCTTGTGGAGTCTCCTTCTCTGGAGACATTCAAAACCCGACTGGACACGTTCCTGAGTGATGTGCTCTAGGTGGCCCTGCCTTGGCAGGGGGGTTGGACTAGATGATCTTTTGAGGTCCCTTCCAACCTCTATGATTCTGTGATTCTGTGATTCTGTAATATGATAACTTCACTGCTGCTTCAAACTTTGGATTTCTTGCATTAAGAGCATGATGGTCATTAAAAAATGCATGGGACAACAGAAGCAAATGATCTTTCCTAAATAAAAAGAAGAAATCTGTGGCCCTTTGAAAGTAAATGGTGCAGATCATTTATATTGTTTATTCTCTAGCTCAGCCCAGAATCATTAACAAATACAAGATGGAGAAAAATCCACCATGATTTTATGGCATGTTGATCACGTTTCTTTTTCCCAGAAATGTTCTTATTCAGAAAATTTACATTATGGTGATTAAACTTAGATAGGATTCAGAAAAAGAAAATTAGTCAACTCAAAATTAAATTTTTGTATTCTCCAAATTATTTATGGGAATATGTCAATCTCTATGTACTATATTTAGATGCAGCTAATTGCAGTCTAGAGAATGAAGACATTACAGGTGGAATAAAGCTCCAAAACTGATTTGGTGTTTAGGTTACGACTATCCAACTTGCAAATTTTGTGACTAACTCAATTATGGGGTTTACTTATAATATGTTTGCAACAACTATTTATTGTTTAAAGGCTTTAATGTCATTGTGCCATACTGACCTCTGGCACTGAGATCCTAGAGTGGGAAGAGAAAATAAAGCCACTATGTTTCTTCAGAAAAATAAATATATAGCTATTCTACTTACTGGAAATGTATAAATAGGACAGTCACTACTTTATAGGACAATCACTACTTTAACCAATTCAATTGTTAGACTTTACAGCTGAGTACTATTTTTCTTCTTGTTTTTTGATGAATTTGAATTCACTTACTAAAATTCTGTGCTTTAGACAGATTGAAACTATTCACATTTCAAAGCTGTCAAAATATTTCCTTTATAGTTTCTAAAAACTTTTATTTTCAGAAAGACATTTTGTTGAATATTTCCTCTCAAAAAAGAAGTTAAGCGAACAGATAAAGCAAGCAGAGAACTAAAAACATTTCATCTCAGGTTGATTAGCATGCTTTTGATTTTTTTTTATTTGCTTGTGTCACCAAAATAAATAATAAAATGTTAAACACTAAAAGAAATATTAACATATTCAAAATGCTTTTCAAGTTGATCGGAGCAGAATTTTTTCCATATTTTCCATTAAATTTAAAGTTCTTCTGGTTGAAATTTTTGGAATTTCTCTCAATTTGTGTACAATGTGAAAATTATCACGACAAAGAATAAAATTATACAAGAGGATTTGTATATGTAGCATTTAATTACCCTATAGAAACAAAATGAAGGATTCAAAGAATCACAACAGAGAAACAAAGCATAAAAAGAAATATGATAATGTCTTTTGAAATACTCCCAGAGAGATTTCTGTAAAATCTGTATCTGTAATATCCCACAGGAATTCTTATTTAGTTAATTTCCTTTTGAGAATATCTCAAGTCTTTCATAAAAAGGTGAAGGCAATGGTTATTTTGTGAATCAACCTACAAGTTACGGACACTATACCATTCAGTAACAGAGGAAAAATATTTTCTCAGAACTGTATCTTGGCTTTTTGTATGGCAGCTAGCTTCAACGTTTTTAAAGATTTCCTATATCTTACTTATTCTATCCTCTCAGTATTAGTAGGAAGCAAAAATTATCAGTGTTCTTCCTTGGCAAACAGGATGTCATCAGAAAAAGAGCGTGTCTTACCCAACATCTCACTGAAAATTTGTGGCAGGACAACTAGTGTTCCAATTTACTTCCAAAATCTTTGTTCTAAAACTCATTTTAGGAGAATTACTTAAATATTTTTAAATTATATCTTTGAAAATATTTTTTCTTTTCCTTTTAATTTTTAATTCAGTTTAAAACTACAAGATTTTTTTAGACTAATGTTTGAATTTGTATTGTGAATGTAAATGAAAACATTTTTTAAAAGTGAAAGAAAAAATACAGTCCATTTTTTTGTGAAACATTGGGGAAAAGGAGCTTTTCAGTAGTTTCTATAAGTTCTAAAACAGTCCTGAAGAGAAAAGGACTTCTGTCTCCTAAGTCTCCATTATTCAGTTGCTCATAAGTTGTTACAGAAAATCATGTCAGAGTTCTGAAGTTAATCTGAAATTCTGCTTATACTGTAAGTCATGGCTTGTCCAGTCCAGATGGAAGTAATATAAAATAACAGCTTGCTTCAGTACAGGTTAGGGGATGAACTGCTGGAGAGGAGCTCTGCAGAGAAAGACCTAGGGGTCCTAGTGGACAACAGGTTGACTATGAGCCAGCAGTGTGCCTTTGTGGACAAGAAGGCCAATGGGATCCTGGGATGCATTAAAAAAAGCATGGCCAGCAGGTCAAGGGAGGTGATCCTCCCCCTCTACTCTGTCCTGGTGAGACCCCATCTGGAGTATTGTGTCATGTTCTGGGCTCCCCAGCTCAAGAAAGACAGGGATCTCCTGGAGAGAGTCCAGTAGAGAGCAACAATGACAAAAGGCCTGGAGCATCTTCCCTATGAGGAGAGGCTGAGAGACTTGGGTCTTTTCAGCCTGGAGAAGAGAAGGCTGAGAGGGGATCTGATCAGTGTTTATAAATATCCAAACTGTGGGATGCAATCGGACAAGGCCAAACTCTTTTTGGTGGTGGGTAGTGAGAGAACAAGGCACAATGGCCCAAAACAGCAACACAGGAAGTTCAACTCAAACATGAAAAAGAACTTCTTCATAGTGAGGGTGACAGAGCACTGGAACATGCTGTCCAGAGAAGTTGTGGAGTCTCCTTCTTTGGAGATATTCAAGACCTGTCTGGATGCCTACCCGTGCAGCTTAGTGTAGGGCACCTGTTTTGGCAGGGGGATTGGACTTGATGATGTCTGGAGGTCCCTTCCAACCCCTACCAATCCTTGATTCTGTGAATATTTATTTTTCATCATGCAAATATTATATTTTGCGTTGATTAAAGAACAGATCAGAACACCTGAAGGCTTCAAGTAACATAGTATGTTTTATATAGATGATTTTGGTACGTTAAAACATCTATAGGTAAATAATAACATATAAACATGAATAGTACCTATGAATTGTCACATTCTTTGAGATCACATTTTTAAACGAGTACCTGTTTTTAATTTATGATATGTTAGTATACGTGTACGTTTATATAATATTATATGTTATACATTCTACAGTATTCTTACATCTTTTGGCAATAAATTTATGCAGTCTATTAAAAAAAATGAAAATTTTCACAGTCTTTTCTCACAGTATTAGCTTATTGCTTACTTTGGATTGCATCACAACTTTTTCTGCACTTCTTTTGGTTTTGAAAAAGAGAAGAAATTTGAATTACACACAAACATATTATACTTCCATTTCCTGTAAATCCGTATCAGCCAAAAACAGTATTGTTTACATAGAAATAAAGTGCAATATAGTAAAAGATTACAGAAATGAATTGTGTACAAATAAACCACAAATAAACTAAGTGCTATCTAAAAGTATAATGAACAGTTGATTAATAATGCATTAGAAGTTAACACTGAAATCAAATTAGTCATCTCAGGAAGTTTGTATGTAATTTTTTTTTAGCTTGTCACTGATGGTGCGGTAATAGTTTTTAAAGCAAGTGTGTTTCTATGATGAGTTCATTTGGTATTCCGTATAATAGCACTGATAATAATGAGCTCATTTGGCTTCCATTATATAAGCATTAGATAATGGATACCTATATTAAAGTGTTACTTTTATGGTGGTGCTTTTTTTCTTCATTTGGTACACAGTGCTAAATCTTTAAAGTAAAGCTTTTATGTAAATTGTTGATGTTTTTATCTTTGAATCATGACTAATTTTATGGACTCTGGAATCCCATTATTGTCAAAGTTGCTTTTGATATGAGACTCTCAGTAATTTGACTTGCCAAGGTTTTATTATCATTAGTTCTATCCCAGTTTTTTGCTTTCATCTTTTCTCCCTTTGTCAGCTTTTTACATACTGCTATTTGTAGTATCATCCAACAAAAATACACAGATACACTTCTGGCAGCACTCTGCTAACGTTAACACTGCTAAAGTGTCATAGCCCAGTACACTAGCTTGCTTTCCAGCAAATTACCCGTTTGGTTTTGCTGCGTACCAGAATCCCCCATGATAATTGTTGATGCTGTACTTCTCGTGGTTTTAGTGGGGAAGATATTTATATTAAAGATTAAGAGATTTAAGTACTAAGAAAGCACAGGCTGAAGTTTTGTTTTATTTAAGGCTTATCATACTCCAAAATCCTACAAAGCAGATGCTGTGGAACATTTTATTCATAGCCACTTAACTATCTAACATTTTAAGACTTCAAAATACAGAATGTTATCAGATCACTGTTGTTTTGTATTATGTGCGAGTGTCATAGAAAAAAAATACTGGTTACAGTTGTAATTGGCTCAGCTTCCTGTATGCATTCTGATTTATTTTTTGTATGTATACTCTCAGTAGTTGTCCCTATGGTGAGACAAAACAGTGACTGCTTTCTGACCTGTGTCTGTCCACATGACACTGGTCCTAGGGCAGCAAGTCCATACTTTTTTCAATAGATCAAAAGTTAGCCAGATCATATCATTGTTCTTTCTTACGTGCAACACTAGGATCTTCTAGGAAGAATTTCAGGTTTGACTTCCCTGACTGTGTCAGTCCCATGACACCAGGGCAAAACACAGTTGGTAGTCTCAAGGCAAGTGTATCCATCCTGTCCACATTGCATCTAGCCACACACAGTCTTCAGCTGATGCCAAAAGACTGAGTAGGTTTAGTCTGTCATTGCTGCACTCAAGATCATGCTCAAACCATTTTGCATATGTGCAATCAGGACACCATACAAGTTTAAGTTTTATGCCAGGTTTGGGCTTGAAGGTTAGAGACCCCATCTAAGACTGTCTCATTAAAATGGGAACAGAGGTATTGTCCCATAAACAGACGGCTAAGAGGATAAAACACTGAAAAAAGTGACATAATGGACCTACATGAGTATCAAAGATATCTGGTAAATCCAATAATCAGTGCCTATTGATTTATAACTTACAAGACTGAGGAAGAAACTGTTTTTAACAAAAAAGTATCTGCGGAATAATTATGACAATCTGCTATATTAGGAGGCTACACTGTCCAGACAAGAGGGGCTACTGTTGGTTTTCTTTGTTGTTTTTAAAAGGGCAAAAATAGATCTATGAATAAAACCGAGATTTGAGAATAAAAAAAATAAATCCATATTTCTGGTGGGTCCACAGAGAGCTCCTGTAGCTATAAGTATACTGTTTACTTTTCTACATTCTGCAGAATTATTTAATTTAATAAATAAAGTTGAAACTGAAGTTAGTAACTAAAGATATTAACTCTAAAACTGAGCTTTAAATTCCATATTTTTTTTTTAATAAGCCCTGTATCACTGAAAGGCAAGGGAATGGACATTTGAAGTACCTCATCTAACTATCTGTCCTGAAGTCAGTAAATCTATGTTCTCTGACAGATACCTATCTAACCTGTTGTGAAGACGTCATGACTTGGGATCCTTTTATGTTTATGTCTATACTTGCTGGTTTTCTTTGTGCATGTGTGTGTGTGTATGTGTTTGTGTTTAATTAATGACAACGCATGGATTTAAAACAGGAATACACTGCCAACCTGAAACCTTTGAAAAGTTAATTTGATATATATATATATACACACACTTTACAGAGGGCTGTGAAATAATAGTATTCCCTAGTAGGACATACAAACATAAGAGAAGCAGTACCAGATCCAGCAAAAGGTCCAGTAAGCCCTTTATTCCGTTCTGAATTTAAGGTAAATTAAAAGCCTAGGGAGAGAAGTATGGGCAAACGTAAATGATACTTCTGTTGAGTATTCTCTCAGTCTCCAATTGCTTTTGGCTCAGAGGTTTCCTGTGCTGGCAGTAATTTCTGCGCTTTTATGACCCTCAGTAGTCTTCTCTTCAGTGATTTTGTCCTGTCTCCATATAGATTGATTGTTCACATACGTGTTATCTGAATGACAAAAGGCAAAGCTTCAATATGCATTGTCTTAAAACCATCTACCTTTAAAAGAGCTACTACCTGATAAAAACAAACTACAAGGTGCTCAAAATGTATGACTAAATCAGTCAGTTGAGGTATCCACTCAGGTGGTTACTCTGCAGTAAAACGAAATGTATGCAGTTGTGAAAGTTTTTGACCGCTTGTGTTCATTTAACACTTTCAATTTTAAAAGTGCATAATCTTTCGATATCTGTTTACACCAGATAGGGATAAGCTTTCTTCATACTAAGCTTAGTTCAACTTTAGATAAAAGATGAGAAAAAGAAAATAATTTTTCTTTAAAAAAATACTTTATCATATTTATCACATACAGCTTTAAAAATATTTCTTTAAAATCTTTTTATGTGCAATAAACAGTCTTTTTTGAATATCCAGAAATCTAGGTAATAAGAGAACTGCAGTCTTCTGATAGGTTCTAAACATCTTCAAGGTTATAAACATATTAATCTCCTAATGCTCCAGATCATGTAGGCTACCTATAGCTGATTTAAAATTGCTTGTGATAAATATATATCTAAGCACAATATATGTGCCCTGAATTAATTTTTGAGACTACCATCTAAGTTGTAGCAAGTGGATAAAACACAATAAATTAGTTTTTCTTTTCATCTTTAGCTAGCCTTTTATTATCATGAAAACATTTTATGGAAACAGATCTCAACAGGTTTGTTGGTCTGCTGGTTGGTTTCTCTTGTACAAGTAAATATTGCAGAGCTTACTCTCCCCATGGCACAGGCAGTCTTCTTAGAGTAGGTTTGAATCATCAGTAGCACTGATCCCGATCTTGGCTTCTTGGGGTCTACCAGTAGTATTGTTTATTTGCTAATGAAACTTCTCCCCCGCAGGATTAATGGCAGGTAGGTAATTAACAGGTTAGTCAATCTTAGGCAATCTTTAAAGAAGTTGTAGAAAAAGCAGACTAGGAGAAAAACATCTCTGTATCTATGACAGGAAACAAGAGCTAGATGGGAATGGTTTTGTCATGATTAACATGAAGCTGATGAACTACTGTCCTAAGACAAAGGTGTCCTCATGTTTTCTATGCTTATTTCTCTTGCAGTGTGCAACTCTGTTCTAAGATTCTTGACTAATAAATCCAAATGCCAGCAGAATAGTTTAAAAATAACAGAACAAACCTCAAAATTTTGAGATGAAGGACACTGGTGGACATCTTATGAATGGACAACTAAAAATATCTCTCTGTAGCTTACTTTCAGGAATTTTGTTCTGTTTCATTCTATTCTTAGTCTCATCTTTCTTGGATATGTATTTTGAAATGCAATAGATTGAATAAATTGCTTCCTGCTTATTTGAACACAAAAACAATTTTTAATTCTCAAGAAACTTCATATGATAACATTCTTAATCATGCAACAGCATATATCAAAACTGAATTTTGGAAGTGCAATTCAGCGTAATTGTATTCTAGGTTTGTTCTTCAATTGATTTCTAATGGCGAACTTCACCAATTCAATTTGAAAGGACAGTTCTGCAACTCCTTCATGTCCTCAAGCAGTGTACTCTGTGTTTTGATTCAATCTTCCTGGCTTGAGAGAAAAGTGGAAACTGTGGAAAGAGGAGAACATCTTGTTGGTGTTAGAGTCGTCCCTAATAACAGGCTTTAGAAGCCTTATGAGTGAGGGAAACTTGGAGAATAGAGGGTGTCTAGATCACTTCTAGTGAGATAAATATTTCATTTGAGTTCTGTGCAGGGAGCATTTCTAGGGATTTATACCAATTTCAGGGCAAGACAATAGCTAACTCTTGGGAAAAAAAAGATGGAAAATCTTCCCTCCCTTTCTTGCAGTTTCTGAAAACACTGATTAAACTAGAAATCTCTGAAACTTCTGAAGGTGGTTCTTTTATTTTCATTGGTTGGTTGGGTTGGGGTTTTTTTGTCTGGAATGACAACACAGATAAGTAAGAAAAAGGACTAAAGTACCTATTCCCCGCTGACACTTGCCTGCTCAGCTCCAGCAGAGCAGTATGGGAAGAGCCAGAGTCACTGTAACAGACAGTGTGCTGAGTGAGCATCTCTCCATAAGCATCTATGAGTAACTTTGTGAAGGGCTGCGACTCATCAGGAGCAATTTCTCTAACTGATTTCAATGGGTCATTGAAGACTTGTACTCTTACTTGTGCACATTTCAAAGCATAATTGCAACAGACTACCTGGAAAATCTGAGAGAGAACAGGGTTGTTTTCACACCCTTTTTAGATGGAAGTCAATGGAAATGGAAACTTAAATCTTTCAGGCTCCTCATAAGACCCTTCTTGAGTTCAGTGGTCTCTGAATAAGGGGAACAGCTAATGTATATTGACAGAAATATATTTCCCTGAAATATCTTAGTGACTGCTTAATCCATAAGAATGTTAGAATTGTCGCCTCCACTTTACTAAATAACATTCACATTTTTTCCTGCTTTAGTATTAATACTTGTCATGGTTCAGCCCCAGCCGAGCCCCACGCAGCCGCTCGCTCACCGCCCCGGCAGCAAAACACGGGGCAGAGTGAGGCAACAAAAGGGCAAATGGCTTCGAGTTGAGATAACGGCCGTTTAATGGGCCGACAAAGGGAGAGGGGAAATGACAATAGGGCTGCAATAATTATCCCGGGATGTAAACAACCGCGGTAACAAACGCAGTACTTTACCGACCGACGACCCGACAGACCAGACGGACCAGAGGCGCAGCCCGCAGCGAGACCGTCCCGGAGCAGCCCCGGGCCCCTCCCGGCCAGTCCCTTTATAGGGGCGTGACGTCACGTGGTGTGGAATAGCGGCCGGCCCGGCCCGGCTCACCTGGCCCCGGCCTGAGCATTAACCCCGGCCTGGCCAGAGCCAGTACAATACTAAATCCTGAAGTAGCAAAGATTTTTTTTTTTTCTTTTGAACTGCAGAACACTTTGAAGTTATGTAGAAGCACAGACTCAGCTCCAGAAATCATCAAACCAGCTTCTTCCTTGTCTGTTGGTTTGTCCATTCGTAGGGGCTTCTAAGGTGTTTGCACCCCACTGTATGTTTTAAAATGTTCAGATACTGTATTTTGGCAAGGTTTTTAAATGTTGCCTTAGAACTGCATTAAAATTTCTGTTGCAGCTGAGATTAAACAGAATTAAATTACTTAGATGTCTCTTTTATTAAAAAAGTAACTTACCTTCCAACAGCCTCTTTTATTAAAAAAAGTAACTTACCTTCCACTACCAAGGAGAAAGGGATCTTAGACTGTATATCAGCACTTATGATTCAAATCCCAGTTCTAAAATACATTCATAAATACAATTGATTTCAGAAATCCTTGGATGAAATCCTTTGTCTAACTTTTTTGTCTGTATCCTACTGATTAATCAAGAATCAATAATTAAATACTTTTCCCCTCGTATATACACTATTGTTAACAACTATCCTGCCAGTGTTTTTTTCCTTGTCTGGGAATAACATAACAATGACTTCTTAAATTAAATTTCAAATGTTTTAAATTCCTTTGATCGGAATCTTATGAAATTTATTCTGTTCCATCTTAATGTAATATTTCTTTTTCCTACAATTTTGGGGGTCTTGGGGCAAAATAAAAAGATATTAGAAACTCAAAGTCATTGTACAAATGCAAGATTCTGTAAATTTGGGTTTACATATCCAAAAATACTCAAAGTGTGTTTCCTGGCTTGGGCTTTAGCAAACAGAAAATTACTTTGAGGAAGTTCTAAGCTATTCTTCTTCTGCATGTATGTGTCACATAAACTGGTAACTCAATGTATCAGTAAAATCTTATCAGCTGTTACAATGATTTTTTGAAACTCACACTGAAACAAGAAATTATTGCCGTACATCCAACAGCTCTGGAACTTTAGGGTATCCGGATCAGCCTTCATCTACTGATAACTTCATGTTAACTCATACTGTGTTCATTATTTTGTTAATGCCAAGAAAGTCTGGACAGAAAAATGCCTGTCTCATATTTTTAGAGTGTAAAAATCTGCAGTATTTTTTTTTCTTCCTCAATATCTTGTGTAATAAAATCTTAAACAGATAAATGGAAATAGCTACAGTAACATGATCTTGCCAGAAGTACATAAATGCTGGCATATTATGTTAAAGCAGTTATTTGATTAAATCATTATTGTGTCTTTTCTTTTGACGTTCAGTAGCAGGTCCATTTTTATCTCATGAGTAGTACTTTCTTATTTTTCTTTACCTACTTTTCTTTCTTTGCTTTCTGAGACTCAATTAAGTGATGTGTACAGGGCACAAGCAGTTGTTGAACTAAACCATGGCTGATGACTCTTTCAACATTTAATGCAACAGCAGCCCAGCCCTGTAACTCCAGCACAGTCTTCTGATCTGACATCTGTGTCATCCACGCTGTTTAGGGCATATCTCTGACACATCACTGAGCCCTGAAGGCATTGCACCAGCAGAACTCCTGACACATTTTTTTTAATTCCATAAATCAGAGGAGCACAACTTATTGATGATTACTGTATCACTTCTCTGTAAAAAGAGGTTGCAAATATAGAGGGTAGTCCAGTATGTTTGTATATGAGTCATATGACTATATATGTGATAATTACATGACCAACATGCAAGTATTCCTCTCTTCTGGTCAGAAGCATGCCTATTACATGATGAGGTATTCCAATATTTTGCCATCCTTGCCATTCATACAATAAAGTAATACTCAGCACCTCTATGCAAAGTCATGTCATTGGCCTCAACCCAAAGGCTCTTCTACACAGGAGGCAGGAGTAATCACTATAGTTATTTTATATTTCTTTGTGTTTTGTTACTGGTTTCCTTTTTTTTTTTTTTAAGGGACCATTTTTATAAATACTTTCTAATCTTGAAGCCTTAATGAGAAGAGTGGCAAATGAGAAGGTGTTTCAAAGGGATATCTAGGGCTTGGGTAGTAGTGGAATTAGTCTTGCAATTTGTAGTTAATATATGGGCAGGAAATACAATTTTGGAGACTCTAGAAAACAAACTGGTATTATGCCAAAATAAAACCTCCAATAATTTGCCATAATTTGGTTTAGTGGTTAATAGGTGGTGGGGAGACGGTTGGACTGGATGATCCTTGAGGTCTCTTCCAACCTTAATGATTCTATTCTATTCTATTCTATTCTATTCTATTCTATTCTATTCTATTCTAATAATGAATACCAAACTGAAAGTCTAGACCCAGAGAGTGAGACCAGGACCAGTGTGTGTATACTGGGCTTATTTAGGAGCTTAAAAGCACGTTGATTCCCTATGCAGTTCTAAGAAACAGAAACTTGGTCTGTCACAGAAGGGTTAATAACTTTCAGTACTTTTATGTTACATACAGAAGATGATAACCTTCCACACATGCAGCTACAGCAGCATCTTTGAAGTCACAGCACAGCATCAGGGTTTCCTAGGATCAAACAGCATAGTGAATCATGCAGTAGTGGTGGGAGTTCAAGTTATCACAGTGGTGGCTCAAGTAATACTGACAGTAGTGACAGCTGTACCAAGAAGATGTTCAGAATCATTCCATCCCCAAACCCTCTAAAAAATGATGGCAGGATATTTCAGCCAAGCTACTTCCAACAGCTTGTTTTTTAAGTGTAGTTTGCAGAGCCTCTGGAATAGGCAAACTTGTGTGCTTTCACATCTGTCAGTGTTAGCTGCAAAGCAGTATTTTTCATGTATTTAATACAGTATTGCAGTTTACATTAGAGCAATCTATTAAATACAAGTTTGTTGGCAAATGGAATTTTTCTGACCTACCAAATCGTGACTCTTCTTCATGTAAACACAAATTTGGAGAGGAAGTTTCTTAAACATTATCTACTTCTCACCAAAGCATGTTCCCAGTAAAACTATGTGAATCTGATCATTGACTTCAAATCACGCCAAACAAACTGTTTCCCTGCTGCTTGCTGGAATATGCAGAACAAGTAAAAGCAGAGTGTAAATGAACTCACTTATGGATGATGTCAGTTCAGCTGAGCCTTTTGCAGATATGTGGATATGGATCAATGGAAGGAAAGCCCTACCATTCCCACCTCCCCTCTCTCTAGACAGTGTGGAAATTCCAGATCTAATCCACTGTTTTCACAATAACATTTTAATCTATTGGGTTTTATTGTGCCCTTTTGTCCTCATCATCTTGTATAGTCTGAAGCACGTAGTACGGAATTTCTCTAAAAACACAAGGATTTTGTGGTTAACATGTCAGTGTATCAGACAATGTTGCACTGTAAGTATGACAAATGACTGCTTTTCAATCGCTTCTCTCTTTAGAGCACTAAGTGCTATGGAACTAGGTTCTTTAAATAGTGAGGGAAGTCAGAGCTTGGTACTATGGACAGTATATCAAATTCAGATATCTAGCAAAAGAGATCAATCACAATCCCATTTCCTAAGGTGAATCAAAATGATTTCCAATCCTGCAGAATTTACAACTGTTTTGACAGCACCTAGTTTATATGCAGCAATAGCAAAGCTTATTTTGGAAAGACAGGAAGATGCGGATAAACCAGCCTTATCATTCCAATTAGCAGTTAGTTCTAGCATTCTCTGCCACTATGCACTACTTCACATTACAGAATTAAGAGTACTGGACAATATACATCAGTGGTCTCCTCACTACTGAAGACAGTGTTGCAGGTCTAGCTTTGTACTTTGTTTTGGCACCAGCCAGCTTTGTGTTTCTCTTTTGCTATTACTTTCCTCCCCTTTTTTTGTTTTTACAAAATCTGTTAGCTCTTTTTTCAAGTTCTTTGGTGCTCTGATAGCTTTAGTGAGCTATCAAAAGCTACTTCTATCTGCTATAGCAGATGCCTAGAGCTATAGTGTGAATCAAAGAAAATAAACTCTGTTGACATGATTGGTAGCGTATACTCTGTACATCATAGTAGGTTTGAAAAGTTGTTTTTGTAAAGCTCAAAGAGATTTTTTTTTTTCTTCTGTAGTTATCTAAAAATCCTCGTATTGGGAAACAAAAGAAGTAGCTGAAATTAGGTGCAAATGAGAACGACATTCACAGTGGGTTCTCCGATAGTGTAACATGTCATAACTTCATAGTGTAATTATGGCAGTTTATATTAGATGAGAGTCTGTTCCCTAATGATTATACCAGCGTATGTAATATTTAGACCAAAATAATGTGTTTGCTTCTGCTACTGAAAAAAAGTAGTCATACTTCTTTATTTGTCTATGAACTTGATGCTGTCAAACAGCTGTAAATTTTATTATAATTGAAAAATAGTTTGATCCGTATTTAAAAGTAAAAAAAAAAAAAGGATTATGACTGAGGTCTTCATTTTAGGTATTTGAATTTGATGTACTTTCTGTTTTACCATGAATGAATCCCTCTATTATTTACAGATTCACTATGCTTACTGAGTGCCCTAAATATAGAAATGAATGCAAACACCACATTCATCACAGTTATGAGATAACGTAGCATAACCAGTGACGTGTAAACTACAAAACCTTGCCTGGAGGAGCATTTGGTCGAGGAATAAGAAACTGTGTCCTATTTTCAGCTGAGAAAGAGTTAATTTTTTTTTCCAGTAGCTTGTATAGTGCTGTGTTTTGGATAGAGTGTAAGAGTAATGTTGAGAACACACAGTTGTTGCTAGGTAGTTGTGATGTTTACACTAAGTCAAGGACTTTTCAGCCTCTCACATCCTGGCAGGTGCACAAGAATCTGGGAGAGCACAGCCAGGACAGCTGCCCCAGCCTGGCCAAAGGGATATTCCCTACCATAGAACATATTTGGAGGTTCCATGTTAATATAAGAAAAAACTTTTTCACTGTGAGAGTGACAGAGCATTGGAACAGGATGCCCAGAGAGGTTGTGGAGTCTCCTTCTCTGGAGACAGTCAAAACCCGACTGGACACGTTCCTGAGTGATGTGCTCTAGGTGGTCCTGCCTTGGCGGGGAAGTTGGACTAGTGATCTTTCGAGGTCCCTTCCAACCTCTATGATTCTGTGATTCTGTGATACATAACCGGGGAAGATAGCTGAGAGGTGGGAACACTGCTTGAAACAGCCTGGGCATCAAGTTGAGTTTTTTTCTTTTCACATGTGGTGAACCATTGCATTTGTACATCACTTGTATTATTATTTTTATTGTTGTTGTTGTTGACACTGTTATTGCTGTTATTATTGTCTTCCTTTGTTATCCTGTTAAACTCTCTGTATCTCAACCCACGAGTTTGGTATTTCTTCATTGTCTTCCCCATCCCCACGAAGGGAGAGGAGTGAGCAAGCGGTTGTGTGGTGCTTAGCTGCCATCTGGGACAAAACCACAACACTCTGCAGGAACAGAAATTTCTTGAGAAGGCAGTTTTGCAGTCACCTGACCTGCTATGAGAAGAGCATGTGAATTGCTAAAAGAAGAACTCAAATAAAACAGATCATAAATTTCTGAATAAAATCTATTTAGGAGACAGTACCTTTTGTAAAGTCATAAAATTCAGTCTCATTTGGTCTAGAAATAGGAAACTGCAGGGAAAGGAATTCCTTGAGAAAACAGTTTCCCAGTCATCTGTAATTCTACGAGACTAACTCAAATAAAATCTTTGTAATAAAAAGTATCTTTTGTAAAATCAGAAAATGGATTGGAAGGTCTCATATTTCCTCAAATCTGTTTCCATTTTAAAAGGAAAAAAAAATACAATTTCTGATTGTTTATCCCAAATAGATTTTAACTGGAAATGGTATAAAAATATTTAGTTTCTTTCCTGGATTGTCCTGGTGTCTTACTGTTCCGTATTCGCCACTTATAAGCCTGTAAACGTGCTGAATTGTTTATGACATCGTGAGAAGCTTTACCTAGAGCTAGGGGGAAAATCTAGGACTCCTGTCTCGCAAAAGGACATTTCTACCAAAATAAATGTCCTTTCCTTTTTGTTGAAGCTCAAAGCTGCTAAGTACTGTAGGCAATATTGAATCTTACCACCCCAAGGATAATGTCAAAATTAATTCAGCCTTGTGGAAGAGCCAGAAGAATTCCTTCAGGTAACATTTCCCTTCCTGGCTCAAAATACTGAAACTGAACATATTCCTAATACCAATAATGGATAGTTGCAGCCTGCACACAATTGTCCTCTGTCTCTGACTCCCATCAGTGCTGTGTAGTTGACTTTCAGAAAAAAACCCCACAGTGTTACTGGAAAAAAAGATGGTGAGGGAAAGCAATCCTAGTGCCTTGCCTTGCCCCCTCCCCCCTCATCTCACACACACACACACACACACACACACACACACAAACAAACACACACACACGCAGAGTGAGATACACATAGTCACCTACTGCTCCAACAATCTTTTTCAGAGAAGACTGCAGCAACCCACACTTCATCCCTGCAGTCATCTGGGCTAAAATGCTGGCACTGGTCTCCACGGAGCAGAGCAACAAACATAGGCTGTGGAGCACTAGTCACACATTACTGAAGATAGCTATTTCACTTAGTGGACAACTACCTGCTTATCTAGATTAACCTACCCAGAGTTATAACACTTCAGCACTGCAAGTATAGACACAAAATCTTTCAAATTCCCTTAACTTTTTCATGAGCTGAACATCATGAATACATTTATAAAGCTGTGAAGTCACTCATTGAGCTTCCCACTAAACGTGTAAAAAAAATGCACACAAATAAATGTAGTTTTTCCCTAGAAGTTCACACACACAAGAGAAATAATTTGTTCTTATCATCAATTAAAAAATAGTGAACATCCACTCAGAAGTCAGGACAGAGTACAATAACTAGTGTGCCAGCTGTGTTTGTGGGACTTTAAATATTCTCTGAAGAAAGGAAAAATGGGTAGAGATTAAAAGATATTTTATTCTGTTGATGTTTTTTGTGCTGTAAATTTCTACCACATCTTTTGCCAGAAATCAACTTTCTCTTAGGAAAAAATGCCTATTTTGATCATGGATTCAAGTAACAATGTACTGTACTTCACTAAGTTAATGTTCAGAAAAAATTAGGAATTACTTTTAAACTCTGCCTTCAATAGCTCTTCCACGCAACACAAGAAATGTATCAGTATCTGTGCTGAGGCAAAGCGACTACGATAATATGAGGTAAAAGTGATACAGCTATTATTCACTAAGCACCTAAGAGACTCTTCAATCTTAGCTTTGAATATTTTTTTCTTTTTTTTTTTCTTTTTCCAGAAATTTTAGGAAATCTTAACAGCTTACCTGGAAATTTTCCAATGCATTTGTGCATTGTATTTTATGTTCAACATATTTTAAGAAACAAAGCTGGCTTTTGAAAAATGCAAATATTTCGGTACATAGATAATTTAGAATGTGCTTACACACAGAGTGCTAGTATTCAATAGAAGCTTATATTAGTATTGTCAAACATCTCAAAAGACTTCAGAATACGAGTACAAAATACATCTCCAACCCTTTTCCATTTTTCCCTTTTTCCTCTAGTAAGGTCTAGTGTTGTTATAAAGCTTTCCTATTTTTTCTTATAATTAATAGTAAGACAGTAACCAAGACAGTGGGTTACAAACTCTGTAAAAAAGTAATACATTTCTTTATATGTTGAAATATAATAAGTATAATAGCACTAATTCTTGGAAGGCAAAATCATAATTTTCTTCAACCACCAACCTAAATATTTAATAAGCTATGATTTTTATTCTTCTTGTATTATCTGTTTTTCCTGATAGAAGGGATGAACTTCAATCAGCATTGACAGGAAAATAACACACAAATATGGGTATGTTTTAAGTCTGGGCATGTGAATAACCCAAACAACTTCAATTTTAATAGTAACCCAAAGGACAAACCACCACTCTTTCTCAATTTTTTTTCTTTCTTTATCACAGATGTGTTTTTTATACAGCTTCTTGTTTCAGTTCTGAAGAGCTGGTAATAATGTCCACTGCACTAAATAATTAATTCCTAGTTTGATGTATGTTCTCATTTAGGAATGACTATTCTGTTCTGCAATTCCTTGCCTCGTTAGTTAAGTGTTTCTCTATGCAATGTTGCTCCTTGGCTAATGTTGTTCAAATGCTGCTTAGCATCTGAACTAAGTTTCAGTCTACAGTAACATTTGTATGGGTGAAAACTCAGACAGGATATCATTTTTAGCACAATGCACTGCTCTACAGTACAAATTGAAGTTGATCAGGTCATAACACCTGCATAACACCTTTTGCACCTCAGAAGAAAGTACCTAGACTTTGCCTTTTTCTTACTGTTTCCAAATGCCTACCAACTGATCAAAGATGTGTCTGATACATTTGTACCATTTATTTTCCACTATGAGGGAGAGAAGCAATTTTCCAGGAGTTTGGTCACAGTAAGATAATAAAAAGTCTGTGGCTTCAAAAAGTGAACTTACAAACATTTAGAATTTTTGCTCTGTGAGTTTTGACATAAATCCGTTTTTTGGTAAGTTCTGTTGATTTTGCATGCCAACAGCATTCAATGATATGCTGTACCATTCAGAGCAAATCCTCAGGATGTTAAATCTGACTGTCAAAAGGCCTAATTGCTGTAAAATACTCCACCCTACCTATGATTTGCTCTGCACTGAATGTACGTGGCCTACCTGTCTTATCTCTGAGCCCAGATCTTTTGAGGTAAGTTGATTTCTTTTCACGGGAGCTTAGATTTTATAATGACTAATGATTTATTCCAATTTGAATACTTCTGAAGCATCTACGCAAAATCAAGATTATGTTTTTATATCATTTAAGACTTTTTATTTCTTGTTTTAAAACTTTTTAGAGTTTGGGAAGAAAAAATACCCAGACTTGGACTTTTGGGTTCAGTGTACCTTTCATTCCAAAACTCAGATCATCAGTAAGAAAAATAACAGCTGATGGTTGGACAGAAACATGACAATCTTTGACTACAAGATCAAATAGAATTTCAAAAAGAATAGTACTGTCACATAGCAGAGTTTCATCATGTTACTTTACACCTCCACAAACTACCACTTGATAAAGACACAGTGAAGTCGTGACATCTCACTTCAAATGTGGTTGGGGATAATGTGACATTTTAGCTAACTAATCACTCGCGAGAGATCACCTTCAGGATGGTAACAAACATAGTAGCATACTCTACTGTCAGTCACGCTTCTAACACCTTGCAACTTCTTTATAGCATATGACAGGAAACTGAGCATTATTTTTGTGACTGCTGAGCAATTTAAATCAAAATCAGCATAGAAAAGATACAGGGGCAAACTGAAATATCCCAAACTGTATTTTTCTTGTAGTTCAGCCCAACAAGATTTAGCTTCAGGACTTCATCCCTTCCCAAGACTCATCTAGTAGCAGGAGATGCTTTCCTACGCACAGGTGCTGGATGTAGACTTTGTACTTCTCTTTATTCAATATGAACTAAGTTCTCTTGGTCAAAATGAATTGAACTTATGAGGTTTGCTTATCAAGTTGATCATACTCTTTTCAGGTCAATGTAACTTCACTGATATTCTCCACTTTGTCAGAACAGTAAGGCTTTGTGAAGTCCTGTCTGTTTCAAAAGAACATCCCTAAGATTCTTCATGGACTCAGTAACTAAAACACCTAAAAATAAATTTATGTGTTCCAGCTGAAATTGCATATTTCAACATGGTTTTGTTTTGAAAACATATTTTAAAGACTGGTAATCTTTCCAACATGGAGTAAAAACACATTTGGGAGCCTCACTGCTTCATTTCAAAGTAGGATTTGAAACCCTTTTGTCAGCTTCATTTTCACCTCTATTTATGCTTGCAAAGTTCCTAGATAGTCTGAGATCTGCAAAGTTGCTCAGGGTCTCCTATCCTGTACCTGTGGACAATAAAAAATCGGCAGTGGAGTTTTACAATACATTGTGAAAGATATCACCCAGAAGCTAAGGACACAAAGCAAAGATGAAATCCTGCATATATCCTTCTTCTGTGGATCTTTCGACCTCAAGTGCATTTGCTTAATAGTTCTGTTGCTGCTGTTTCAAGTACAAAGAAAAGCAGTGATGCACTTAGCAATTGTGAAACTGGAAAATCAGTGAAGTGTGAAGGTTTTTCATTCCCTTTTGACATCAGTGTCATAAGCCTATAGTTTGGTATGTTGAGCCATACCAGCCTCTGGGTTTTATTAATTTGGGGATTATTTTATCAAAAGTTTTGCACAACTAGAAAAAGGTATAAAGGGTGGGTAGTTGGACAATATATTGAAAATTTGGCCTCAGAGTTCCCAAGGGTCTTTCAAAAATATTGGACCTAGGAGATAATGAAGAGAGGAAGAGGGATATCACCTGTCAAAGCTGAAGGGCAAGATAGAGTTACAGCTAATCTCTCATCTGCATCTCTGATCGCACAAGGAAAATGCAGGCAGCCAAGGGTCTTAATAAGGTGTAAGGCACAATTACTTTGTAAAAAACAACATTCAACACCCTCTTCTCCAGTTTGGTGTGTTTGGTTTTTTGGGTTTGTTTGTTTTTTGGTTTGGGTTTGGTTTTTTTGTTTTTTTTTAAGCCAGTGTAGGAGTTATATTGCTTAAATTTTGTACCATGTGCTTTGTCATTGCCTGAAAATTTTTGTAGCTGTTGCTATGGCTGCAGCTTCATCCGCTGCATATTCTCAGCTCTCTACAGCTAAAATGCTTCATGGACTACAAATTTCCACTGCAGTGGTGCAAGAAAAACAACATAAAATATTCTGCTTTTTGATCCAATTTGTATTTCCATGTGTAGAATGTCATATGTATTTTGAAAACCTAGGTACTGTCAATCACCAAAGAACAGTTTCTTTTTCTGCTAATACTACAGAAATTAGTTACTGTCTCTTTTCTCTTCAGTGTATTCAGAGTGCAATATGATTACGTACGTTTGCAGAGACTAACTTGCTTTTGCAGCCTCAGTATTGTTTTGTTTCCTTTCCATTTGGTTTATAGAGCCTTCTGTTTTTTCCCAGTTTAAACACAATTGTTCTAAAGTTGTTTTCAGTACTGTTAAGAGGTAAGTGCCAGGATTTAGCATGTATAACATTGTCTGAGGCATTTGTTCAGCTGTCTGTTGAATCCCCTGAAACTAATGCTCAGTCTCTATTAATGTCTCAGTCCCTGGAAACCAGAGACCATTCTCTCCTATAATTAATCTTGCAGGTACTGCCTTGACATTATTGGTTCACCAGCAGAGCAGAACTGCCTCAGCCATCAATAATAATTCAACACATTAGGATGAGGCCTACATACACAGCCCACAGATGTAGCTGAATTGTGTGCAGACTCCAGCGCTCCTTGCTGACTGGGGAAAGTTAAAAAAAAAAAAAAAAGAAACCCTCTGCAGTCAAAACTGTTTTGGTTGCTGGATAATTTTGCAATACAAGGGTCATGGTGTTACTCATGCTTTTGCTTTATGTTTTTTCTCCAAATGTAGGCACTGTTTGGCACAATGCTTGTGATTGTCTGTTTACTGAATCTTAATACTAAAGCTGTTACAAATTGTCTTTCACAGATGGTGGGAGCTTCTCAGATCAGGAGAGGCAGGGAATTTATTACTCAATATTTCTGTATTACTGATTGGGACGTGAGAAGCATAAGCAATCTGTCCTATTGCAGGGTTTGAGCTCTCCCTCCTCCTTCCTCCACCCCAAAAATTATGGCTAGCTGGAGAAGGGGTTTTTTTCTCATTTCATGTAGATAGCAGCTGTGCAATTTCAAGCAGAATGTTTACTTTGATCCTCCTTTCTTTAATTGAAATCCACAATTATGAGATTTGTTTCTTTTATGTTTGCTAGTTTATTGGTTTAATCTACAAAATGTGCTATCTTGCTGGCTTGCGCAGTTAAAGCCAACAGCACAGTTGGGATTTAAATGGCAAACTTGGAGGGGGGTTGCAGTCTTTCAGGTATTGGGGGGGATAAAACTTCTTTCATCTGATTTCAGATCATTATATGTACAGGGTAGCAACAAAAATACAAACGATATGTCAACTAATTGTAAAGAATATCCCTAGGTAGCCACTTTATGTAAAATAACCACATGAAAGAAAATTTTAATATGGAGGCAAAAAATCCTGCTCTGATAACTAATTTGGGGATTTCCTCTATTTAGAAACCTTTGTAGTAACAGTTTTCATTATGTAATGTTTTGCTGGCCTCTCCAATACCAACTCTTACTTACTGGAGTTTAGCAAAACATTTTAGAACGGCTGGGTATTTACAGTTTGAAGAAGGCATTGCCAAACTGACAGATGCAGAAGGTGGGATTATATGGCAGAGCAATCACCTATGAACCAGAGGAACTGAGAGAGCAGCTGGACACAGATTTACAAAGGATTTTACCTTGTTAGGTCTAATTGGGGTGGGAAAAAACTGCAAGGCTTAGTCCAGCTATGGATTTCTTTTTAATTATTATTTTTAGGTTACAAATGTCAACAAACTTATAAAATTTATATCATCAGGAAGAAAAAGAAAAAATCTTTTGCCCTAGTTCCTTTGCCAAGAACTTCCCCTTGACAAGAATTTTGGTCAGAAAAAGAACTAGTAAATAAATCTTGAGAAATACTTTGCATTATAAAGTGTGTGCATTTGTGATAACTTCCTTTTCTTGTGAACCATGTGCCTCGGAATAAAATGGGTCTATGTCTGTAATCACCATATATCACAGATTACATATCAGCTTATCCATCAGTATTCTACAACGTTTCCCCAAAGAAAGAAAGAAAGAAAGAGAAAAAGGAGGGAGGGAGGGAGGGAGGGAGGCAGGCAGGCAGGCAGGCAGGCAGGCAGGCAGGCAGGCAGGAAGGAAGGAAGGAAGGAAGGAAGGAAGGAAGGAAGGAGAGACTTCTGGGAAGTTAAGTTCAATTTCAACCATTGTGTCTATTTTGGTAACCAATTTTTTCAGAATTCTCCTTGAGACATTCTCAAGTTAGTATAGATTGCTAAAAACTGTTCAGAAATTGTTCTCAAATGCATGAAGAAAACAAAATAGAGCTGTTAATAAAACTGTATTGCAAGTAATGGATCCATTCTGGAGTTCTAGCTTACACCAGCTAATAAACTTTCCTCAATTTAAAAGATTGTTCATCTGTAGAGATTTTTTCCTGACAACTTCTAATGGGAAATCTTACAAAATTAATGTTGAGCTGACCTATATCAAAAGCAGACCTATATCAAACCTGGACTTGACTGAGACCCTGTCCTAAGGCTTCGTATGGAGTATGGACCTTATTGAATTCAATAATAGAAGACTCATAGAAGCTTTAGAACAATTTACATTAAAATGTAAAGATCTAAATCTATGAAGTCATGAGGCTAAATTATACAAACATGTCACTCCAATGGCTAGCAGCTCTGATAATAAGTAAGATTGCCAAGATCTCCAAGACTGAAGGTTCTCCTTTCAGTTATAAAAAGCCCACAATGATTTGCAGGAATGACTAATAATGAAAAGCAGTCTGTTCTCGCTAAAATAAATAAATAATCCTATGGAGGTATTTTTACAGTGATGATGAAGGTGCAGGATTTTGTCTGGCAGAAAGACTTGGGGAGAGCACGCGAAATATTTTGCTCACTCCTGTAACCCTGTAGCCCCACCCTACAGTATTGCTATTTTTAACATCAGCCAAGAGGGCCTGTATTGAGTTTGCAAGGCCTCAGCTCTGAGGGTTGTTAGGCTTACTGTTTCTGAACTTGTATGGACCTGGCTGTTGCTTTGTATGGGTTTGCTTTAGCTGTAATGACAATTTTTCCTCTGTTTTGCTTTTCCTTATCTTTTCATGGTGCAGCCACAGTTTTATACAGATTGTAGTAACAAGTGGTTCAGAAAATAAAGGGCTAGCTAGTTTAATGGCTATGGAGCTGTTGTGACAGTTCTGTGCAGAGAAGGTAAACTGTTAAATTTGTGACTCTGAGAAGAATAAGATGATAGGCCTTCTACAGACAAAAGAAAGATCAGGAATGACATAATGTCTGCTCTCCCATGTCTTACTACTGAGAATTTTTGTCACACGGCTCTGCCTCTGATGCCTTGCAGAGCTCCATGTTACAGACATTTTCTACCATACTGGGTAAGTGTCATTGACTGACACAAAAAGTATTGGGGAAAGAATATAATTTTCTGTATCACTGCTATATTTTACCATAAGTTTGTCATATTCTAATCATCACTTGAACCCCTTTTCATTAGAACCATAGTTATGTCATCTTAAGACCTTTCTATAGAAATCATGACTAGCTACTGTAAATTCATGAATATTATAACTATATGAGATAGAATATGCATATTTTACTATAAAATACTGAGTGTCATTTTAATGGTTGCAATAAAAAGCAAAAAAACCTTCTGAATATTAAACTTAAACTGTCAGAGTAACTCAGTCTGACAGCTTTGAGGGTATCAAATCAGAAGTCCAACCTCAGTGGCAGTAAAGAAGCTAACATTAAATCACTTAATTGTTTTATATGAATCACACATCTCTGCATACAAATATGTAGAGCTGAGCAACAGAAATTTAGATTTGCTGGATTAAAGACTTTGTCTAGCTACTAATAATGAATGTCAATTAAACAGCAAAATAGAAATCCAAAGATCGTTAGGATTTTGTGTTAGACAATATACATGTATTCATAAAATCACAGAACCATTTAGGTTGGAAAAGTTCTTTAATTCAAATCTACCTGTAAACCTGACATTGCCAAGTTCACCACTAAACCATGTCCCTAACCACTACACCTACACATCTTCTAAATATTTCCAGGGATAGCGACTCAACTACTTCCCTGGGCAGCTTGTTCTAATATTTGACAACCCTTTCAGTGATGAAATTTTTCATAATATCTAATCTAAACCTCCCCTCATGCAAATTGAGGCCTTTTCTTCTTGTCCTATCACTTGTTACTTGGGAAAAGAGACCAACACCCACATTGCTAGTGGCTTCAAAAAGAAACAAGGGACTGTAATAAGGGTGCTGAATGCCTTAGAATTGAGTAGGGAGTTAGCTTCTTAACTTCAGGTGAGTTCATCTTCATTTGGAGATTGGTTGGTATCACCATCAGCCTAACTGTTGCACAGTGATATTAGGTATTGTCACTACAAATTTCAACAGCTGCCAATCTCATTAGACTAGATTAAAGGTACAGAGAACTGATTTCCCTAAAATTTCTGATGGAAAAAACTAAATAGGAACACTTACTCCAGCACCTTATCTGCTCTATTTGTTTTGATGATGGAGTTCATATTCTACTAACATAATTTGCTATCTAAATAATAATGCTAAAATTATAGAATTGAAGTGAAAATAAAAAGGCTCCAGGAAAAAAAAAAGTAACTGGATTGTTCTATAAAGTTTTATAGGTGACAATAAAGAAATTTGATACTTAGGACACTGCAAAAAATAGTTGAATCTAGAAGACATGTCAGTACATCCTAGCAGATTTAAGTGCTTGGATTTTTATTTTTTTTTTTATAAAACCACAGATAGTTTCACAGTGCAGATATTGTCATAAATACTCTGAGTATGATAAATACCTTAAGCAAATTAAAAGAAGAATTTCTGTCTCCATTTCTCTGCTTTTCCTTTCTTTTTACCTTTCTTTTTCCAGTCTCCACAATACAATGGGATATAGTTAAGAAATGTCTGTGAAATGACAATGCGCATTTTATCTTCTGCAAAGAAAATAGTCAGCCAAGTAGATCTAGGATGAATCCAAAATGTACAGTCACAGAAGGTTTTATTCCTCCTATATGTATCCCTTCAAATAGGCAGTCTCAGCCTGTCAAAATTGCAGTTTGGATATGCCAACAGTGCAAAAAGCAGTGTAACTGAAATCTCTGCAGGTTTTAGAACTAACTTTATCTATCCATCTCAGTTTTTACAGCCGTAAATATAGACAGGCCTCATACACTGAGTATCAAAAAAATCTGATAGTTTAAAAAAGTAATTTCTACAGCCATCCAGCAGTAACTAAGATCTTAGGCAGGCTTGTAAGGCTTCTTCTAAAGCTTACGTGGCTATAGTTTCATTGAACTAACTTAGCTTTATTGAATAATACCTTTTCCTCATAGAATCTGCCTTCAATGATATTATATCTCTGCATTACAGTTTACTAACTCAAGTGCAAGTTCATGGTCAAGATGGTTACACATTAACCTATGATCAAAAGAATACCAAGTGGAAATAGCCTATTTAAAAAGGCAGATCTTTTGGTAGTACAGCTGTCTGGAGAAGCAAAAACCAAACCAAGCTTGCAAGTGTAAGTAAACAAAGAAATTATCAGCTATGGCTCTGTTACTGAAGAGGACAAGAAGCAAAAAGAAAACTAGGCAGTGACCACCTTTGAGTAGAAAAACATATGCAAACTTTAGCTTTTGCAGTTCTCCTCTAAAGAAAAAGAGGCTATGTACTTTATTAGGAAGCATAAATACAGCTTTTAAAGTTAGCATTCGAGTGAGTTAAAAAAAAAAAATCTTTGGCACATTGGAAGGAAAATTGTAAACAGAAGCAAAGTATTTCATCGATTTTTTCAGGTTTCATAGCAGTGAAAAGTGTCACAAATTTTATTTTCACATTCAGTTTTATGTTCAAGATTTAAGTTTTCATTTCTACCTACTTCCACATGAGCCCTTCCTTTCTTTCCTTTAAAAAAAACCTGAATATTTATTTATTTAGTCACTAAGGAAAAGGGGACAAAGGAGGTAGGAAGAAAATTAAAGAAAATGCAAGAGAGCAAAAATAATTATGAAACACAAAGAAAGGTGTCAGAACTTATTTTTATGTCAGCGCACCTATTTTGCACTGAAGAAGGAATATGCCGTTTTCAAACTGCTATTGCCTTTTTTTGATGATGTTAAGATACAATGCAAAGAGTAGTGCAGTGTTTCAGCAGTGTAGTTTTCTTTTTTTTCTTTTCTTTTTCTGACCTGTGTGTCTATCTGTTAGCTGTGTCAGATGCTTGTAGCTCAGCATAAAAGCATAATCTCTCATTCGGTGTGTTCTAATGGCTGGTCACTTGATTGGGAGGAGAGTGAACCACCTGTATTCTTAGATATATATTACAAATTTTGTTACAGACTTCTGCCTGACAAAAGATTTAAATTCTTGTGGAATGGTTCTCTCTCTCAGCCTTAATGCTCTGTTGCAGACTGTAAACTCCCCAGGATTTTCTCTGAAACTCTTCCGTGTATTGTGCTGTACTATTGTTTTATGTTGGTATTCTGGGGGAGTGAAGCTGCAACTGTGTCACTCCACCATACGGATTCTGATGAGAGAGTGTTTGCTGCAGTCCTTTCTGACATGAGTTACAGCAGTTCAGGTTAGCTATTTCTTTAGTACACTAAACTGCAGTAAAACCTACTCTTTCTGACTGTGTTTACTTTTATTAGACTCCTACAGTTATGCCGTACTGAAAATAGTGCTCAAGAATTTTTAATCTGAATCAGAGAGAAAATGAATAGCTGATACGAAGAAGCACTCACTGTATTATCATCCTCTAGGGAAGTTTTTCCTGAAATGATGCAATGCAGTTTTATGATATGAGGAAGGTAATGTATGCAGGTACTGAAGGTATATGTATCAAGTTCTAGCTCAACTGTAAATTAAATTCACTCTAATGGGTAAGGAAAGGAAATATTTTCATTGTAAAATGTAACGACATTCATGCCTTTTTTCTTCATATTATTAAAGAAAGGACTTCAGGCCTAATTTACAGGCATATTTTGACCCAGATTAAAATAGTTATATGTTAGGTATGCCAGGAGAGAACTGCGAAAAGCACAATATTTTTAATCACACAAAGTATCCTGTGTTGAAATTTGTGAAAACCACTTCACATGAGGGCAAATTTGAGTCAATATGAGAGAAATATAAAACTATCGATGGTTATGTGAGCATTAATTATCCTTCAAAGGCAGATAGACAACACTCCTGGAATTACTGTGGATAGTTCAAAAATCATGGAGGGAAACAGACAGAAATCAATATGCAAGACAGAAACAAACAGAATTAGGAATATAGAAATTTATCTATTTGTACACTAAGAGAAATTATCACATTCTTTTTTTACTCTGAAATTTACTGTTACTTTGTCAGACCTAGAGAAAAAACAGTTTATCTAAAAGTTTGGATGCATTTTTTAACTATATCACCTGCTCTATTAAAAATATGACCTCTGTAGATGTCACACCTCTTCTAACCCCTTTTGTACACTGGATGGAGTGTCTACTTTTTTACAAACTTGCTTACAATGTTTAAATAGTGAATGATAAACATAAGTCATCGTGGCAGCCAAGCTATGTAACAGAAAAGAGTGCAACTCCAGGTATACCATCTTAGCATCAAAGAAGCCATACATCCAATAGTGACATGCAATGGGACAAGAAAGAAATATACCAGTGTGCAATAGACTTTGTTTACAAACGGCTGAATAATGCATTCAGACATTCAGATAGGCAGGAACCAGAAGGGTCAGAAAGATTCCCGTGGAACTCTTTCCAATTATATTCCTCTAAATAATCAGGAATTGTGAAGAAAGGTAGCAGAGATATTTCATGGAAGAATGACACAACAGTAAAAAGAATGCCGGTCAGTAAAAAAAAATATTTTAAAAACAAAGACAAATACTGAGAATAGGAATGCTGCACTTACGATAATTAAGTTCATTTGTGCAAACATAATTTATAATTCTGACTTCACTGATATGAATATATTTATTGGTTATTCGTTGATATTGGGAGCATCCTAATCTCTCTCAAATATAGCACCCCAGAGCTATTTGAATATTTCTTGGATTTTGGTGACTTTCAGCTAATCCTTTTTCCTTTGATTTCATGGGTAGGGTTGAGAAAAGTAAGACATGCTCCCTGTATTTAAAGACTGGCATATTCAGATGTAAGAAAGGGGAACCAAGATAGCAAAGCATAAGTAGCCAAGGTATTGCTTAAAATGTTCAAAATGCTATCCTTCTCCAGACTTTTTGTGAATACGTAGTATAAATCTCTAAGACCAGAAAGGGGGAAAATTTGGCTTTGAAGTAGACAAAAGTAGGTTTTCAGATGAGAGGAAAGATCTATCTCTTGTGGAAGCTAGCAATTTGACACAAATCTTTGAATATAGAATCTGCCTTCACTGTGTATTTAAAAAAGAAAAAAGTTACAAGGAATAGTGCATGCATAGGTTAGTTTCAGAAAAAAGCAAAGGGCATGAAAAAGCACAAGTTTGAGTGACACCTGAATTTACTTAACATTTTCAGGATCTCAGGCATGAGTAAAAGAGGCAAGAAACATTATCAAATGGAAAAAGACACTTCTTTTTGACGTAAAATTCCATCTTTATCATACTGTCCGTTTCTGTTAGTAAAGAATTTTTGTTTTCACACTGCAGTATGAGCAAAACAGGTCCTATTTTTTGATGATGTAAATAAAAAATGTGACTAGAGTATTTAACTTTATAATCTCCTTACTTCTAGAGGTCCCTTCCAACCCCTACCAATCTGTGATTCTGATTCTGTGATAACGAAAAGGAACCTCCATCCGCAAGAACACCAAAAGCAGAAAAGACAAAAGAATCTTTCAACTGAGAAAATATTTTCCCTTTTGATCTGCTTACAATTTGTCCTGCTCTGCTCTCTGACTATCTCCAACTCAGTGTCTGACAGCCATCCCATTTGTTTTTAATTTAAATAAAATCTCATTTATTCTTATTCAAATTAAATCTCATTAAATTTAATTTAAACAGTAACTGAGATGAATTGACAGGACAAGAACTTGCATAGCAGCTAACTGTTGACCAAACCATTGCCCCTCTAACATGTTTGCTAATATTTATCTACAGTCCCCCTCACCTCTCCCCCCCTCCCTCCGCCCGCCTCAAGTCACAGAGAACAATGTTTCTGTTTAAAAAAAAATCAAAGAAGCCACAAGGACATTACCTATCAGAGAATGTTGCTACATAAACGTCCATGGAATCACAATAGCCTGTAAATCATACCCCACAGACAGAATGAGTTATTTTGCCTGTATTTCAGGTTACAAAAAAATCAGTTGTTCATTTATATACCTATGTGTATGTACATCTATCTAGCCATGTATATCTGTCTTTGTGTTAGTATACCTCCATATCCAATGAAATTATTTGTAGGAGATTGACAGGTGCATAAGTCTTATGGCTAAGGAGCTTGTACAGATGTTTGACAATCTGTACGTTCCTGGGGTTTGATTCCCTAGCTGTAAAATAGACATAGCAATGCTTTGAAATGATGAAAAATATATTTTATGGACTTATTTACTATGTGTATGATGAGAGCTAAATGTATATATACCTCTTTTCAGTGTTAGTAGCCTTTTGATTCCTTCAACTATTATTCAGAATTAGAACATTTTGCACCTGAATACAGCTCAGTCCTTTAGTAGTGGTAGACATAAGGTCTGCAGAAAATGACACAGGTCACTTAAAAGTTCTCACAGAGTTCAGGAACAGACAAATCTGTAAAATAACAGAAAACTATTCCCTTGTTCAATATTAATTAATAAAACAAATTCATTACTATCATAAATACCTACTGAACTACAATTTTCATCATAACCTTTCATTGTTTTTAAAGAAATATTTATTCTACATATTTTGTGTCCTCTACAGTAACTTTTGTAGGTTACTGACAAAATAAAGCTGTGGAGCTTAGTCAAATGTGAATACTAAACTTATTTAGGAAATATCTCTGGCATTTTTCTTCCTTTTAACATCCTTCTTTCCTATTTTTTTTTTTAAATACATTAAAGATGGTTTCACTCTGGTAGTTAAATTAATGCTTTTGGCATGAGTTGCATTAGCAGCAAACTTGACTTGAAAATTTCAGATGTGACTCAGAAGAATCTTTACCTTCTGAAGAAATTCCCCAAATTTATTAAAAAAGAAATAAAGAACACTTTATGCCACTGCATACATCCTTCACAGCCACTTCTAGAATTCTGTGTGCAGTTCAGAGCTCTCTGTCTCAAAGGAAACAACAGAATTTTAAAAAAATATATAAACAAGATGAATAAGAATAATCAAGGTTTCTATGTATGGGGTATTGAAACAGGAATCCACTGAATGTGGATTTACTGTTTCTTGTGTCCTCTCAGTATGAGGACATGGGGAAATGCATGAAATTAAAGTTGAAAGAGTAGTTCCAAAACAGTTGGTCTTTGCACAGGAATAAAGAAGCTGTAGTAACTGCAGTTTGCTGTAGTAACAGCTCCATGGATTTAGAAGATGAAATTTGTGAAAGAATACTTCTGTGATTGCTATGTATACCTGCTGTAATGCTGGTCTTACCACGTTCATGGTGTCAGTTTGTTAAGTATTCTAAAATCCAACACAATTATATCATTCAGAATTGATAATGGTCTAGAAGCTCAACAGTTTAAAACCTTGGAAGAATATACATTACAATTCTCTAGTATTTGACTTGTTATATTCCCTAATATCTGTCAAGAATTATCCAGCTTAATAACTCCTTTGAATTTCAACTACCAACATGCAACACTGTGGCAAATTGCAAAATGGCTTAATATTCTATCAAGGGCAATGCTGCAGTAAAGGCATACCAGGCAGGATGCTCCTGTATTTAAGTAGAAACACTAACAGCCCACGACAGAAAAGACTACAAACTAGTTCACCCACAGAACCAGAAGAAAATATACTGTGTCTAATCAAAGTCTTTAGTATACAGTCTCAATTTTCAGTTGTTCTATGAAGATTTCAGCATCACTATATATAATCATCCTTGTACTTCATGCTTATTGCAGTTTGGTCCAAAGGTGTTTCTCAAAGAGTCTTTCAAACAAAAGTTACATTAAAATTATGCACCAAATAACAAACACAATCTACAAAGGAGGAAAAGGCAGGTGAGTTGTCAAATTATAATTTTTACATTTATTACCTCATTAATTAGAATAGAGGCAAAAATACAAGAAAATAAACACACCAATTACACTTTTAATTGCTCAGGCACTTTATTATGGATTTAGCCATTAAAAATTCCTGGTTTACTAAACAAAATTAAAAGCAAACAGGACAACATTACTACGATGTAGGAAAGTCTCTTTCCTTGCTGATGATAGAAACACTGTGAATATCTAACAGAAAATACATGCAGCTTTAAGAAGCTTTATAGCTAGAATTTCAAAATAATATTTCTAAAAATAAAAATAATTTTCAAGAGTATCAATTTGTAGTTTCGAAATTGTTATAGACTGTACGTGTCAAAGTTAAAACTGCAATTATTTTTCCACTCTATTATTCACACTACAAAAGAACGCTTATTATTTGTCAACAACATTAAAGTGAAAAGTGACTTTTCTTGGGTTTTTCTTCTTCTGTTTTATTTGGGCTGTGACCATGTGATTATTCTCCATTCATCTTGTGCTAAGTGCTAATAGAGCCTCTTTTATATGACTTTCACGAATGCTGGTTGCATTTGGTTAATTCTGGGATCCTAGCAACAGTCCACTTTGCAATGTGCAATATTTTTTTTAAAGTGTTTTAATTGTGGAAAAGCATGTAGAAATGCATGTCATTGTTGATTAAAAATCAAATGTTTACTGACGCAGATAAATACCTTTTTTCTTTGGTAGTTATTTGGTACTCTTTTCTTCTGAATTTCTTTAGTCATAGTGCCTAGAGTGTGTGTTCAACTTGTCCCTCTATTTGCAGGAGAGGCTAATATTTCAAACCAGTATGAAAACTATTTTCCAGCCTAAATTATTCAAAACTTTTTATATTGAAGTAGTTGATACAACACAGCTAGAACACTCAGTAGTTGCTGGAGAATTTACATCAGCATCAAAATAACAGGTTGTATGGAGGTGTCTTAAACTCAAGAAGCAGTTATATAGTGGGACACACATGAATTGCAGTAGTCAGGCAACTAACCAACGACTAAAACTTCCATTCTGTCCTGAGGTGAATTTTTGACATGCATGTTGAGCATAATATTCAATAATGATGCAGAAAAGTATTTCATTTTTAAAAATTTAATGAAGTCTTGCTTTACTTTTACTGAATTTTTAGTAGATACGTGAAAAATATAGAAAGTATCTCATGCATGAGTAATAGGATTATGCTTAGATTTTAGTTTTCCATTTAATTACATATTGTAATCAAACTGATTTAAGAAATTCTTAGATCAGTCTTCTGCTGACATGACAAGCCCACAAATATCAGTGAAAATAACATCATATTTACTACTAACACTTGTGTTAACTCAGATTTTGGAATGCAGGTTTTTTTACTTCTGTCTTGGTTAACACATTATAGGGGTGGTCTTTTTAATGTTGTGTTTGGAGATACACATATTTATGTCTGTCTGTTCTTCATAAAATATTTGTTAAGATTCTTTAATTTGAAATCTTGGACTAGTAGTCAAGAGACAATAGTCACAAGGAAAGACAATTAAGAAAGTATGACCAAAAAAACCATAGTCCTCTTATTCAAGATACGAGCTTGAGATAGATGTCATTTATTAGAAAACAATAATGTCTTTTAAAAAAGAATTTGACTGCATGTCTTCTGCTTTTCAAAATAAAAAGACATTATTTTATGTTTCAATAAATCTCAGTGGAATAGTTTGATTTACCATATGCATATCATTTCGCATGTATGCATACGCACACACATTTTTATATTTATATGTACATATATAAAACCATGTAACTCATGTCTCTGACCCATAAGAGAAGCTAAGAAGATTGATCAAGAACGTAGACAATTTGAGATAATAACCTTTATTAGAATCTGGCAGATGAATGCAAGTACATCACAGTGCAGAAACAGCTCAATTGAGGGAAAGAGTAAGAGTAGGTAAGGTCTGGAAAAATAAAAGACCTCAGTAAGAATACAGTGGTAAAATTTCCTGCAGAAATACAAAGAGAAGGAGGACAGACACATATTTCATGTAATTGAGAAAAATCTGTGTTCTGCTCAGGTCTGAGAAATAAAGAATGAATAAGAAACAAAGTACGTATTCGAACAACTACCAAGTATCCAAGCAGACTGGAAAGCCCACCTACAATATCCCTGGAATAAGAGCTAAGACAAAGTGATTATTTAATGGGCAAACTAGGAAACACTAACTGGAAATAATTCCTTGTAGTGAAGAAAGTCAGATAAAATCTGGCTAGCTAAAAAGTCATTGAGAAGGCATTTTCTTATATTTGAATGGATAGTTGTTCACATGCAGAAGAAAATCAGAGACCAGAGCCGCAGTTGTTCCTCTAGATTTTACACTGCAATAGGATTTGAGTTCTGAGAGGAATTATTGTTCACCTCTCCTCCATCACACAGAATAAAACTCCTTTCAAATAGCAAACATTCAATGAGTTTTTCAGTCTTGTTTGTATAGCAAGGAGTCTGTGGTTGTTCAAAACTTTAGTTCCCTGTACTAGTTCTTTATAATCAACACCGATTAGAATCATCTTGCTAAACAGTTAATGAATCAAAAATTCATGATGTTACTGTCTCACACTAACCTGAGCACAAGTACTGGCCTATCCAGATCAATTCACAGTGAGTGCATGGAAGGGTGGGGCATTGAAAGCATTTCCTTAACATGGAAACAAAGGGAACATATGTGCTCCCAAAGAGTTGATCTGCTGGAGAATAGGAAGGCTCTGCAGAGGGACCTGGACAGCTTGGATCGATTGGCAGAAGCCAAGAGGATGAGGTTCAACATGGCTAAGTGCTGGGTCCTGCACTTTGGTCACAACAACCCCAGGCAGCGCTACAGGCTTGGGGCAGGGAGGCTGGAAAGCTGTGCGGAGGAAAAGGACCTGGGGGTCTTGATTGATGCTCACTTGAACATGAGCCAGCAGTGTGCCCAGGTGGCCAAGAAGGCCAACGGCATCCTGGCCTGCATCAGGAATGGCGTGGCAAGTAGGAGTAGGGAAGTGATTGTCCCTCTGTACTCGGCACTGGTGAGGCCGCACCTGGAGTACTGTGTCCAGTTTGGGGCCCCTCAGTACAAGAAGGACATTGAGCTGCTGGAACCTGTCCAGAGAAGGGCAACAAAACTGGTGAAGGGACTGGAAAACAAGTCTTGTGAGGAGCGCCTGAGAGAACTGGGCTTGTTTAGTCTAGAGGCTGAGGGGAGGCCGGATCGCTCGCTACAATTATCTGAAAGGAAGCTGTAGTGAGGAGGGTGTCAGTCTCTTCTCCCAAGCAACAAGTGATAGGATGAGAGGGAATTGCCTCAGGCTGCATCAGGGGACGTTTAGGTTGGATATTAGCAAAAACTTTTTCATGGAAAGAGTGTTGCTTTCCATGTTCTTGGAGCTGCAGCGGGGGACTTCAACTACTGGTCCTGGAGTCCGAGGAAACACCTCACCCTCGGGGCCAAGTGATCACGACATCAATATGATGGATGAGCAAAATGGCGTTTATTAAACTGCGTCACAGGTTTATATACTCCCTTTATGGGTGTGGCCACTGTGGGGCTCTGTGCAGGTCATAGGGGTGTGCCTAAGCTCACCGTACAATGCGAGATCTTCCGAACGGGATTCCCTACAGAAAGAGTAGTGAGGTGTTGGAACAGACTGCCCAGAGAGGTGGTTGAATCGCCATCCCTGGAGACATTCAAAAAATGTGTAGACGTGGCACTCCAGGACATGGTCTAGTAGGTATGGTGGTGTTAGGTTGACGGTTGGACTTGATGATCTCAGAGATTCTTTCCAACCTTAGCGATTCTATGATTCTATTCTGTGAGAGCCCAGGTCAGGTCAACATTCAGCATGAGTATGGTATGATCACAGAGTGAAGGACTCTGGTGGACTCCTATAGGTTCAGAACTATTTAAGCTTTGTCATACAACATGAGAGGAATATAGAATAATTAATTTTTAAGGTTTATGAAACATTGGTCAATGAAACCAGAGATAGTATCCAGATGCTTCTTGAGTTTGGGCATGAGCTGAAGATCTTAAACCTCTAGCTTGACACTGTTTGAAGATGAACAGTTTGGGTCTGATTGTTTAGAAAGTCTAGTCTTACACTGAAAAAGAGCTCACCAAATTTCTAGAGAAAAAAAGAATGACAGTGCTTTGAAATTAAGGTTCTGACACACACTGTCTTGAACGTTGTTTAGTTAGCCATAGATTTTTGTTACACCTTGGTCATCAGAGCCAACAAAAATTAAAACAAAGCAAAACCATAGATGAACTATAGTTTTATATTATAATCTGTATACTTAATTTTCATCCCCATATATTGATTATTAAAGCTATTTCTAGAATGAGGCATTTCAAAGGCTTTTGGAAAATGGACCTGATTTAAAGTCAAGCTTGCAGTTCTTTTTCCCCTGAAGTTGCAGTCTGATTCAGCTGACTGCCTGAATGAAAGCGTTCTCACTCTGAGCAAGTGACCTGTATCTAATGGCAATGTTATTAGTCACAGAGCCCACTTGATAGAGTGCTACATGTTCTACTTTTCTAGTCTGAATCTTTGTATTTTTTCTTGTCTGCAGTGCTTCCTTGGTCAAACAGAACCAAGTCTAGAGCAGTATGATATTTAGTGATTCTTCACACATGCTTGAAACCAGGAAAGAAGTAAGCAATGTAGATGATTTAAATAAAAGGCCATTTTGAAATCAGTGGACACTGACATTTCACCATTCTAATGTTGATTTTTAAACGTCTTCTGGTCTACAGTGATATTTCCATTTATATGACTTGGTGCATTTACAAACATTTGAATTATAACTGCTTATTTTGTTTAGGGAACCTCTTCACCTATGCATAGAAAACGGTCCACTTTCAGCTCATCATAATTACTGTTGTATTAACACAACTTGATAAGCAGTGCAACATACCTAAATCACTTCTGCTGATGCTAAGTGTGTCATCATTTCTGTGCTTTTCCTTTTACACTATAATTTATTGAGGCTACTTTTCTAAATAGACTGAAAGGTCTTACAGAAGGATTTCCTTCTGTCCTTGAAGTTGCCATTGAGAAAATTTCTGATGATTTTCCCAACAGCCAATAACATATTTTAGATTCTGCAAGCACAACACAAATTAGTTATTTTAGTATTTCTTTTTGAAAACTAATATTGTAGTAATACAAATCGTAATTGAAAAGAAACAAGTCATAGATGCCATTTTTTTCTCATGGTAAATCAAAATATCAATCATTATTGAACCCAAAAACAACTCTCCAATTTTTAAACTTGAGTATTGTTCAGTATTTCATGAAAATTGTGCCTAACTTCATGACTGTTGACATATAATATCTATAGGCAGGTTTTCCCTCTTGTCATGTGCATGAACAAAGCACGATCACAGTATGTGCAAGTATAAATCAGGCATTCTTTTTTCATATTCAGTTGTATACTAAAATCTTGTAAATAACATTCATAATTTATATTCCTTTTTAACACATTAGCCTGTGGGACATAATTTCTATATAACACCATTTTAAATAAATACTTGCATTTGAAGCTACATTAACAGACCATGCGATATGAACAAGGGCTGAAGTTCTCAAAAATTTTAATGTGCTGCAGTTTTCACCATGATCTACACATTTAGTATCAAACTGGGAATCCAGATTAGTTGTGTAATTTGCTATCTTCATTTTCAGACAAAGAGGGCAAAAACTGAGTGTGTACTTGATCAAAGAGCAAATATTTAAAGATCTTCTTTGGCAATTAATTTTTGAAGTGAATTATTATTGAGATAATTCATTCTCTATTCTCAAAGAAAAACACAGTTAGATTCTAAAGTAGTGAAATGTTTTGTCTCATCAAACTAATATTCCAAGCAACTGAAGAGGAATGTGTCAGGGAACCCTGAGAAATAGGTTGGAATTTGCAAGTTCCCTCAATCTTATAAATTAATCCCATTTCTGTTATTTATGAAGGATCAGATATATTTTTCTCTCAGCCATGCAGAAGCCAGATATGCCAGCAATCTATTTTGTTGAGCTAAAAAGAGAGAAATTCTACTGTTCCAAATCTAAACATAAAGATCTATGACACAAAATTTTGGTGAAGGGAACAAGTTTTGATTGCTTAGGAATGACTTCTGGAATCAGCCTCAAGCTGCGTATTTTCGTGAAAGTATCTCCAACAACTTGAACACTTGAACTTGAACACTCTTGCAAAATTCATGGTATCTGGTTCAAACAAGATTAATCCAGAGGGAAACAGTGACAATACATAAAGTATATTAAAGCTATAAACAAAGCGAGAACTTTTTTTAAATAACAAAATCTCTAGATAGTCTTAAGGTGATTGAGTTACAATTGCCAATAAAATAAAATACCTCCCCAGGAAGACCTACCTTAAGGTCTTCTCACCCTTAATGAATCCAGAGGATTTTGAACCTGACAGTACCACAATGCTTTATATAAGCAGGGGGATTTGATATAATGCTGTTATTTAACAATTTATCTTGGCAGATATTATTGTATCTATGTATTTTTATTGCAATACACAACTCTCTGCTTCATCTGTGTAACTTACCTGCATAGTCTAAATGTCTTATCAGACCTTGCAAATTCTTTTCCTTGGAAGAAAAGGGAATCAGAAAGAATTTCGTTGTATATGAAGTTTACACGTTTTCGACAAGATACATGAGAAATCCCAACTGTTGTATGCAAATTTCTGTTTACTCATCATAGAATACATACATTTAAGTGCATGATTTTGGAGGATACTGGAGAAAACAGTGCTCTTTCACTGGCATTGGCTTAATTTCCCTTTAGGAACATCTTACATGATTCACATTTAGAAAGAATTTGTCATTCTGAGCAGTCTTTACTTCCCACTTCAGCTCAGTTCACAGAAACGGAAAGCTCTCAGGCCCTGTTTAGCCATTAGTCAGGTAAAACAATGTTGAAGTCCGGGGGAACTTTACCTGAGAATATTTCAGGAACTGGTTCAGTAACACTGGAAGCTAAGCAGGGAGAAAAGTTGTTCACCCTTGCTATTTCTGTGTCCCCATCCTTTGTAGTCTTATGGACATAGTTTTTTAAAAAGCAGACAAGAATATGTAAATATTTAAATTTTAGATATAATTTCAACGTGTCTTTCTTTACATTTCTATGTTTTTTTAAAAACAGGATACCTTATATTTGCTGTTGTCTGAGCACATTTATAAGAAACACAGCAGTCATTAATCTAGATTAATCTATTTGTGTATTTGATTGTCACTCCTGTCACCTTGGAAATGTCTGAATCATCGATGCAGGCCTTAAAACTGACAAATGATAAAAATGAGGAGAAAGTGCAAATCAAATTTAAAACAGGCATAAAATGCATGTAGAAATGTTTCTCTTTCAAGCCTTTCATGTAAGGCTTTCTGGAATCAATGGATTTTACATTCATGAAATTTGTATCAAGTAAGTTTTACAAACAACTGATCTCCACAAAACTGTTTGGAATCAGAATCCAAAATACAGTCTGTAACACACTAAAAACAGAAAAGGCTTTGAAGAGTTTTGAGTGTAGAAATTTTTCCCCCATAGAAAGGCTCAGTCAGTTTCTAGGCAACGTAGCTCTTCTAAATCCCTTTCATGCTCTTTATAGTATCCCATCAAGTGACCCTGCTAGAAGAGACTGGTTAGAGCAGCCACAGGCATCATAATGATTTCTGCCTGCCAGGCTTGTTTGTTATTCAAGGGTTTTGCAGGATGTCTGCTATATAACCTAACAAGCCCCCACAGGAGTCAATATCGAAGTTGATTCCCCTGGCAGCCAATCTCTTTGCTATGACTAAAAAGAGTGACTTACTGGTAACCGCGTTGCCGCTCCTTTCGCATCACTGCTTGCATTTGCATGGACACATACAAACTCTGACAGGGGCCAGACAGCCTGATGCACGGGATCTTCTCTTTGAACCCCTTGCTTCAGTGTCTGACGGTGGTGTATTGTCTTCACCAGGGGACTCAGCTGACAGTGGTGTCTGGCTGTAGCTGTAGAGTAGGATGCCAAATCTACAAGGATAAAGAAAGAAATTGTGCTTTAATTAATTTCTTGTTACAATTCACTAGACCTGCTGACACCTGTGAAATTGCTTTGGTCACTGTTACGTCTCTTCAGAAATAGTGTTACATTATAGACGCAATCTATTGCACAACTGAAAACTCGATTTATGACATGCAACCATCCTACCTAATGGCCTAACATAGTATATTGTACATCCTTGACAAGCAATTAGATGTTTATGAAGACACTTGTTGCTTATAATTATAATCCTGCTAATTTCTTCATTCCCAAAAGCAACATTAGTGTTTGCTAATGAACTGCAGATTAATTCGCTTTGAATTACTCACTACCCCTCCTCTGCCCCCCGCGCATACTAGATGGCACTAATTTTGCTTTGGGGACCTTAAAAGGATTTGTTGTTATGAGACTAGATTCAAATGGCCTGTGCTATTATTATTTAAGAATTTGGTTTACCTTAATTTGAAAGCAATTATTCTCTAATGTTCTAATTTGAGCTGAGAGATAATGTGTTAAAAAAGAAAAATAGACAAATTATACAGATCAATACAAGAAAATTGTATGGGTGATATGGTAAGAGTAGATCAAAGTGTTGCATTTTCTCTGGGATATCTAATGACAGGAAGCTGGTAAACTGAAACAAGCATGATGGCCTGAGATCAGTCCTTAATGGTTTAACAGCTATAGCGTATAAGTACCAAACAGAATATAACACATTTTCTCACATAAGGCAAATTTTGTACCTTCCGATTCCATGAACTTCTGCAATATCTTTTTAAGCCAAAATGATGTTAACAACAGTGATCCTCCTTCTGCTTTGAGCATAAAAATGTGCTTTTTCTTTTCTTTTCCTGTATAAGTCTGTGTAATATCTGACCTGACTATATGACCAAAATTCACTGTCGAGGTTGATACAAACAACTCTCAGAATTCATGGTTTAAAATAACAGATTCTTGCTTCCAAACTTTGTATCAGCTGCCAACCTCACAATATAATCCTTGATTCACACTGCATGAAAGCTTTCATTCTCTGCCAGCAGCTGCTTGCTGAGCTATTCCTGCCCTCCCCTTCTTTCCTTGGCAGATGATGTGTTTAAAAAGTACTAACTGGGATACGTACCAGCTGCAGGTGTACCAAATGGGACAAGCAGACACTCAGAGGAATGAGACAGCACAGAGTTACCCCTCCTCCGTGAGGTTACTTTTAAATACCATAGCGAAGGCAACGTACATACTGCTTCGATGAAAGCACTAGGTATGTTTGCACTACCTGCTCTCATTCAATACTGGCTGTTTTTAAAATTAGATATGATTTCTTGGCTTAGTTGCATTTATTAAGGAAAAGCAGATTAAATGTGTTGAAAAAATAATCCAAATACATGAAGCGTGAGCCTACTGTAACCCTGAGGGAGTTCACATACATTCTACTAAGTGAAAATAATTAAATAAAAGCATTTCTCTCAGTAATTCCTAAATCTGATTCTTCTGTGGTAAACTTCTTAAAATTCTAGTCAGAGCACGACTAGGGCTTTTTCTTAGGCAAGCACTTCAAGAATTTGGCCCACAAGGGCCAGATTTTCATAACAATTCAGCTTTCACTTATGAGCCAAATGAAGAGGCCAGATTTTCAAGTGCTCAGTATGCAGTGGAATGATCAGTCCTGAGTACTACTGGGAATGAAGCTGCTGTACAGAGACTCCAAAAAGTGTACTGAAAATTAAGGGGGCAGAAGATTGTTTGTTAGTCTCTCTGTTATAAATCAGGCACCTGGTGTTTATTTTGATGGTTTAGTTATTTGTAAATCATAAGATTGAATGATTTCCACATTAGCCAAGAGAAAAAAAAGAAGACATATCTAAAGCTTTTAGTATTAAAATGTTTTAAAACTGGAATGTGTGATAGATGTGTATTTTAACCTGAAAATGTGTAGTAAAAATCATAATTTTCAAAGTGTTCCATTTTGATGTATATTAAGCATATCAAAGTGATAGAAAAACATTTCCTTAATTACAAAAATTCATATAGATATTCAGAACATATAGTAACTGTGATGGTGGGGGTTTTTTATTAAGTCAGAGAAAAACAGAAGTAAATTTTAAAATAAGTTTGATCTGTATAGGAAACTTACCTTTCTCTGTAATAACTGATAGAAATGCTACTGACATCTCAGAACAATGTGTGAGGCATCTTGTATGTAAACTGAGCTATCTATCTTCACAGCGTATGCTTCTGATGGAGTTGCTTTATCCTCAGCGAGTTTCTTTTAAGTAGTTTTGTCTGCAGGGAGCATAGTCACCCTCACTGTGCAGGAGGTGAAGATTTTACTATGTGCCTGAAATTTGAAAGTGGTGAGTCATCACCCTTATCAGGTTTTTATCCGTAATTGCTCAGTGGCAAGTGTATAGAACAAGTTCAGAGAACAATGTGGAAGTGATACAGATTTTCTGGATTTGCACACAAGAAAACAAAGGAAAAAATTACATTTTTTTGAAGGGGAAGGTTCAGAAGGAACTCTGCTGAATAAGATAAGTCAGTCAATTCATAGAATTGTCAGTTCCTAACTGATGAGGATTATACACAAAAAAAAGGTATAATATACAAAATTCTTCTGAAACTTTGCTAGAAATATTTTTTTCATGAGGTCAATGGTGTTAAACACAGCCTATGAAATAGAAGATATACCCACTTTTGTTTTCAGGTAGCTGAATTTCTAACTGATATTTACACTAGTACCAATTTACACTACAGACATAACTACTAATTCAACTTCCCCTTTTATAGACATGAACATCAACTGCTGTATCCCTAGGTAAATATTCAGCTATCTTCCTATTTCACCCATTTTAACCTAAAGATCTGGACTAGTTTTGGACACAGAAGTACCGTATTTACTCTGAAGGAAAAATCATGTTCTGGATTCACAAGCAACAAATTGTACTGATTTAGTGAATACACAGCTACTGATTTCATTGTTTTTCCTCAGTTTATAGTCCATGGCTATTATTGTTTCAAATTTCCTGTTTGAAATGTCCTTAGGCATACTGTATTTAAAGAAAACAAGAAGCAAATGAGCAAAGGAATCAATGGGCTTTCTGCAGTTACTCTATCTCATTTTTCAAGGAGTAGTGAAATAAACAAGACTTTTTATCAATGCACAATGGACAGCAGTATCTTATATGAGGTTTTTGAAATTCAGTATACATTTACCAGCTAGGTCTTACAAACATAATAGCGAGTGGAATGAACTTGCTCCAAAGAGGCAGAGACTCTTTTATTTTGTTTAGGGATAACAGAAGGAAATTATACCCATGTGTCATCATCATAAGCACCTTTAAAAGGGCTTTCCAGTATTTCTGGCTACAAATTTCTCTTGCGAAGAATCAAGTTGGATGTCTTTACCACAACAACTAGACATGATGAAATGTAGTATTGACAAACCATTCATGGGTTATAATCAGTCAGTTGTGACTCACAGGACTAAAGTGTAGCTACTAAATGCACCAAGTGACTCAGGCATTAGAGTACCTCAGTTTTAGATATCCTAATGTTTAATAGTGCCTGCAGCCCCAAAGGAGATTTTCAGGTTTCTCCATACAATATAGAGAAAACCTACAGAAGGCAACAATCTGAATGGAAAATTATCTTAGCTCACCTCCAAGGTTTTGGAAACTCAAAAGACTCACTCTGCCTAGGCTTGCTTCTTATGCGTGAAGAAAGTCCTTAAGCACAGTCATCCACTTAGCACAGAGCAATAGAAAACAACTTCCTAGTATTGCTTTTTACCCAGTATCCGGTGGTTAGGATGACAACTTCAATGGCGGTACAACTCGTTTTACAATCCCTCATCTAATTCCTGTTTGGAAAAGAGATTCTAGCATGGGAATTCTACTCCCTAAATAAATGCTCTAAGCACTAAGCTGCATTTAATTTCCCCTTTGAGTTTGTGAGCATTTCATACAACATTGAGCATTTTTAAACTGAGGTAGCTGAGAGCCTTGTCGAACAGAATACTATGTTATGCAATAGATTTAAGTTTCTAGTAGAAGACAGGAAAGCCAAATTCCTTCTTCAGGTCACAGCAATAAAGAATGCCATTGATTTTCCCAAGGAAATTAATGAGTAGGAAAGCATCTTTCTCTCTACATTAACTTCTTTGCACTCTGTGAAGGAGAGCACAACTTCAAAACACAAGGAAGATATAGAAACAAAATGTCTGCTTGACATTCGAAGAAATTTTTGGAATTAGAATGGTCTCATTGTGAGAAATATTTAATATAGATATTTTGAGATGTTTAACAGTAAGAAATGTATGCATCACTAGGATTAGACTCCAGCTGCCGGATGTGAGGCTCTGTTAACTTCAGAGTGTCAGTGTCAGAAATCAAACTAGGAAATAAAACTAAATCCACAGGTCCTCCCCACCCACTCAAAAGAGATGATTTAGCAGAACTTAACACTTCCATTTTACACATAAAAATGTATTAAACTATACAGTCATCTTTCTACTGAAAAAAAATAAAAAATTACCATAGAACATCCCTAGTAGGAAGGGACCCATAAGGATCATCGGATCCAACTCCTGGCTCCACACAGGACCAGTCCAATCAGAGCAGATGACTGAGAGTGTTGTCCAGATGCTTCTTGAACTCAATCAAGCTCAGTGCAGTGACCACTTCCTTGGGAAGCCTGTTCCAGTGTCCGACCACCCTCAGGGGGAAGAACCTTTTCCTGATCTCCAACCTAAACCTCCCCTGTTGCTGCTTCATGCCATTCCCTTGGGTTCTATCGCTGGTCGCCAGAGGGAGGAGATCAGCGCCTGCCCCTTCATTTTCCCTCAGTTGTTATATCTTTGCAGAAAGGTAAAAGAAAATAGGAAAGGAAATGTAATATACAGTCTTGGTTGTTTCTGTTCTTTTGTACATACTTACTCCTAATCTAAGCAAGGTACTGTCTCCACTTTTGAAAGTGTCAACAGTAAATTATTTGTGTCAGCTCCCACTGCAGGATCTCTGCTTTCCTGTATTTTGAGTAGATAAGATAATTTAAGTCTTTTTATTACACATTTCCAAGTAAACTACGGATTTTGTAGTATTTTTTGTCTCCTGTCACCGGTTTCTAGAACTGGCTGAAGACTAATTTAATAAAATATGGATTTTTTTATAACAAGGTATAATAAATAATGACAAAAATTGTCAGGTTACAAATTCTTTAATGAGATCCAAAAGATAGATTTAAGAACAAATATTTAGTCCATTTTACCGATTCTTTAAAATTATAGCAAAGAAGATTAATGTGCAGGGGAGGGGTAAAACAAAATAATAAAAATAATATCTAAGCAAGTTTTATGTCTCAGACTTTGTCATATCTTGTTTTCAGGCTGGTAGGCATGTGCAAGTCTTTTCTAACTGAAGTGGGATATAGAGTAGTAGTGGTACAATTGCATTCAAAGTTTTGAGAAAAAAATGTATTTGAATTATCAAGCCAGCTAATAAGTATTATTCATAAGACAGTATTCTAGGGTATAATTAAACCAGAATCTAGATACTGTAGGGAAGCCACTGCCTTTTTCAAGGTGTTGGCTTATTTTCTTATCTTGTAAGAAATTTCTGTAATCTTAACATTTTGCGTTCAATGAATAATGGATTCAAAAGAGTTCTAAATAATAGGTAATTCAATTTTGAAAGTAAGAATTGTGATATTAACAAAATACAAGGTACTTATTCTAAAAAACCTGTTAAAACATAAATGTCAAAATCCCATTAAAACTGCAGTCATAGTATTGACTAGCTTTCTAGAAGAATAGTTCTGATAAGCCTTTTTTTTTCCTAGCAACTTAGGCTTAACCTAAGCCTGTAGAAGGTAAAACTATTTGGGTTCTAGCTACCTTTTTTCCCCCGTAGGACTGTATAACATTCCTTACTATGTTTATAGCTGATTACTTTTCTAAAAAAAAAATAAAAAAAAAATCTGTATATTAGAATGTGTTCTCTGCCTCTATCTGTTCAAATTTACATGTATTAAGGCCAGTCAAGACTCTTCTGACTAATTTTCTGTTACTGATTTTTAAAGGAGGAAAATATTAAAATCTGTATTTTCTAGGACAAATAGACCTATTTTAACTAAGCTTTCTTTGATAGCTGAATCTCCAGCCAATCTTCCTAATTAAAACCAGTGGAAGAAAAATTGCAAAAAATTGGGCATACTTGACCAGTACTGGTATGGCTACAATGCTGCTGCAGTACTGCAGTACAGCCTTAGTTGGGACCCAAGTGTGAGAGCTCAGCTCAAGAAAATATTACACTTGGAACCTTGTTAATGGGCAAGGGAAGCATATCACACACACACACACACATATATATATATATGCAAGTCCAAGCGTTTATTATTAGTATAATGGAAATCTTAACAATCTAATTCAAAGGTCATCACTACCATAGACATTATTTTACAAACAAAACAAATATTATTAAGCAAATAATAACAATGCAGTTAGAGTACTTGTATACAATTTTAATTGTATTAGTACTATTGATGTAACATATACTCTTAGTTTCGATCCCTTTTCCTCATGTTACACTCATCCTTTCACTACTCCTCTTGGTTCTAAGGCTGGTGTTTTCACTCTTGTCCTAGTTCAGAGGGGTGCAGGTGTGTTATGGCAAGATTTCAACATTTGGAATCCTTGTCTGGGAAGACTATGGTGTTCATGATGATTTCTTCTTCCTCTCCTCCTTTTTCCCCTAATACGTACAGACTCACAGTTTCTGAACATGCATTTACATGTTTCTGTCTTCATTGGTCTGTCACTCCAGATTACAGCCAGAGTTACTATATTTGATGGTTTTTATGTATGTTAGACACTATTTCTTGTGACCTCTAAACAGTTTTCAGAATCTCCACATCTTTTTTTTTTTTTTTAACTGACCATTAGTGAGCAATTTATAGTTGTGGGTTCTCCCATACCAAGCCTGCACCCCACCTCTTATCATCCCATACCTGTACTCCTCAACACCACATCCCATGTCTCTATTTTTCAAGGCCTCTGCTATTATATCCAGCCTGTATCTCTACACTACATCATTCTGCAAGGATCATATCCCATTCTGTCTAGAAGCACTTGTTACTGCTATCTATATAAAACTACAGTTATACCACACAAAGATAAACAAAGGTAAAATAAAATAGACATAGACACTTGGTCCATTAGAGAAATTACTGTCATAACTAAACCAAGTAAAACAAAGCTACAGGTCAAGAAATGCAGTCCTGACAAGTTTTAGTCTGGAGGCCTTGCAAATTCATATGAAGCTTTGCTTCTGGTTTTAGGTGATCCAGATCTCATAGGTATGTTTGGTCTTAAAATTTCAGCCAATGGGAAAAAATCAGAATACAGAATTATTTACTAATCAGCCCATTTTGGGAAGGAATGGGAGAGAGGAAAACTCCTTCGAAACAAACAGGTAAATGATTAACTTCTGAGTACCTAGGAGATGATGTTGAAACATACCCAAAGCCTGGCATTAACTAATCAAGAAAGATGCTTGTAACAAGCCTAATTTTCTTTTATTGATAAGGTTGCTGGTCTGGTAGGAAGGTATTATCTGTGTTATATTTTTTTCAAAAAGTTCTTTGTATATTCTTGTATAACATTCTTGTAAACAAAATAAAGGAAAATGGTAGAGATGAAGCCACGGTTGGCTGGGCCCTTAGCTGAACAAAAAGGAGAGAATATTGGAATGAGGTCTATCATCATGTCTCCTGGATTTGGTCTTACAACCTAGGTAATGGATGCTTAATAAATCATGCTTATGACACTGCAATAGCAGAGGGAGAAAGTTCTTTTGGAATTGATAACATTCTAAATAGCAAATATTTTGGGTTTGAGAATATACTTTGACTTTGGAAAGTTAAAAGGACCCGTGAAGTCACGCAACAATGTGAATTTTTAAAGACGTTCACATGAAAAGATAAGAACACTTCTGAAATGAGGTAACATATATTTGAAAAATAGTTACTCTGCTTAGCATTGGTAGGTCTCAGCTGGAGTATTTTGGGATCCCACATTTTCAGAAGAATTCATCATATTGAAGGAAGTCTAAAGGAGAACAACAGAGGAGAAAATGTTTGACTAATAAGATAACAAAATGCAAATTTTTGTAAGAAAATAAGGGGTTTAGTAATTAAAAATCTATGGTGGACTTTAGTTACTTAAACATTGTTGTCTAGAGCCAATTTAAACAGTCCGCATGTCCTGCTAAGCTTCTAGCAGCTGTCTCAAAAAGACATGTGTCTCCTGTAAGTCCGGTGCCATAGCTGCCAACTTTGTAAGAAAATTCTAAATGCTTTAGAGGATCTGAAATGACACAGCTGTCTAATTTGGACACCTGAATGTCTCTCTAGTTGTTCAAAAGATATATGATGAATACAAAAAAAAAAAAGTTAAAGTAGTTTGCAACCACGCAGATTTCAATGGTAAAGATACTAAAAGCTATGGAAACAGCTTAGAGTAAGTGCTTCTGAAATTCCATTAAACAGGTTTGGTTTAGTTTGTTTTTTTAAATATACCTTTAAATATACCTTTAAACAAACATCTTTTAGTCGTCCAAGTACTCTTTCAATTGTCCAGGTACCAATCTTACCCAGAATAGAACAACAAATGCAGTAATATTTTGCAGATTTTCTATTCATGTTAGTCTGTGATTTCCATCTGGAAATTAATCTCATGTAACTGACTGATTAAATTAAAGTTTAATATTATTTTCCTTGTCATCTCATGACAATGACTGTTGAGCTTCCAGCAGTTCTGGACTTAAAATTGAAATGAAACATTTCCTACAAAAATTTCTTCTAAAATTAAGTAGGAAATAGCATGAAGTACTCACCTGACAGATATCATATATAAAATAGCTACCCTGCTAAGCAAAAAAACAATTCACATTTTAAAATACATATTGCTGATTGTTTAGCAAGAGTAGGATTTAAGTAGTAAGCTTTAAGCCTAAGCCTTCTTACATATATGTCCAATTATGCTGAAAATAGAAGGGAATCAGGTGTTCCATAAATAAACACACTTAAAGAGAGAGGAATACAAAGTGGGAGGGAGAGGGGAAGCAAAACAAAATAAATGGAGCTTCCTGTGGCTTCAGGTAATCATTCTTCTTCCAGTGCTTTTCATGATTCTTATCAGGGAGCATAGCCCCAAATCTTCCTGCAACAGCTTTTGTTCAGATGGTAATTTAGTCTTCATTTCAAATTAATGGCAGCTGGGTGCAATAACTCTTCAGGTAAGTCTTCCTGAAATGTCTTTTATAGCTGTTGCTTTAGCTTTACTTGAAACACAACTTGTGGCATAGAAAGTATGGCGTTGTTCATGCATTTGTAAATTAAGACAAAATTAAATTTTAATTTCCATAATTTCACAGGATATGAAACTGCCCTAGCAGTACAATGTTCTAAGCAAAACAGAGCTAGGAAATCAGGGTAAAACTTGATTGAAATGCTGTAATGTTTTTATTTAGTAGCAGTGTGTATAGCCTGCACTATCTATTGGTTAGGGAATGCTGGGATAAACCTGCCTGTGGCCTTTCACCACACTTAGCAATATATTGACTGAATTGAATGTCCACTCTCTCCAGAGGTCTTCTGTGCAAATGAGCACAGTACTCATGTATGGAGAGAGTTTTGTTTTCCTTTTCTTACTGACTTTGTCTTAAAGAGTTATCTCACAACACATAGGAAAATGCTCTTTGGTGTGTATTGCGTACGTAGTAACTCTATGCAACTGTCTTGTTAATATATTAAGTTATTAAAAGGGCCTCAGGACAACACTTGTGCATGCTCTGGAGAACTTAGTTGTATCCCCATCACAACTAGAAGAGAGTTTTATCCAACAAGCAGACTTTTGTAGACAAGAGTCCAAAAATCTTCTAAAGAGTGACCTCAGAATACAGAGAAAAACAGGTGTTGAACTCACTCACACATTTCCTAAGTTATTTAGTCATTCTGGAATCTAGAATCACTGGTCAATTAAGAGTTATATAAAATGAGGATCCTACCTGGAAAAAAATCTTCCCAGAAACTTATCTTCAGCCAGTCTCTTGGCTTCAGAACTGAACTTGTCCTCAGATTCCAAAATCAAGCACCTAATCAAAACTGACTATAACTGAGCAACATATGCAAATATGTCAATAGATATAAACACAGAAATTCAATTAAACAATAACCACACATTAGAATAATCTTCCATAGAAAATGTGCTAATGCTATCTTAGTCTTCAGCTAATCTTGACTAAGAGAACATGTCCAGAAAAACCTCAGTCACCTCACCTCTGTCATCTCAGTATTTGTTCTTAACAGAAATTTAAATTAAATATATATATATATATGAAAACAAACAGTCTTCAAAAGATTAGGCTGGAAAATAAAATAACATCATCAGTTTTACAAAATCATAAACTCTAGAGATGATGGTTTCATGGATCATGGTAATTCATGTCATCTTTTGCCTTTAATAGAACTTTGTTATCGACTCTCTTTTTTCAGACGGTCTGATTAACGTATCTTGTTACATTCACAGCATTTGTTCTAAAACTTGTACTTAGCTTTGAAGATTGCTTCTTCAATTTCTGATAGCAGAAGAGCTTATGGATCCAAAAGGCTGCCTCTTTTCTCAAGCTATATCAATTGATCTAAAAAAAAATACTCTATCTTCCTACAAGCTTTACCTTATTTATATCCTTACACTGTCACAGCTGCAATCAATATAATCGACTTAATGCCTAAGTTATGGTAACATTAAGTGAACGATAACAATGTCTTTTTAATGCATTTAGTTAAAGTTTAGACACTCTCTGGTTTTCTAAATATATCTGCCTCCAGTAGTCTTAAGACACCTATTCTTGTTATATTAACTATATTAGTCAATATTTTTAATATTTTAATCTTCCCAAAAACCTTTTCAGATAAGAAAGTGATGGTTTTATGGGATTAAATCAATGATATGTGAAAGATGTCAGTAATTTGCTCAAGTTTACCTAAAATGCCTCCATGGACAAAAGTACAATATGAGGCTCCTAAACCTGTATTATTCTAACCTGTAGAAATATCCTTTTGCTCATATATAAATGTGGATTAAAAAAGAAAAAAAAATCCTTCTTATGTTCAAGAAGTATGTTTTTCTAGTGTAGCAGATGTTCTGACTCAAACTTACAGCTCATTTTAAGTTGGAAGCTACAGCCAGATCTCACTTTAGATTAAAATAATGTGGCACAGTTGAATTACACTGCAGTAATTCCTTAAGGATATTTGTTCATGATTCTTCTAGTAAAAATATCTAAATTAGATCAAGGATTCAGTTTTGCTCACAGAAATTCAGTTGCTTTGGCTGACTTTGTGCCAAATTTGGGAAGCAAGGCATATACAAATGGCTCAACTTTGCTCCTATGTACAAATGTGAAGTTCCTTGCAAGTTCACATTTCTCAGCCAGAACTAAAATCTTTTGAAATCTAAAACTATATCAAAGAGGTTTTCTTTATTGAATATAAATGAACTGCACTCATCTATGAGGAGTTTACCTATTAAGTAATCACAGTAAATCCTGAAAAACCTTATTTAATAAATTTCGTTAAATAAGGAAAATACAAAGAAAAAAATTGCATTTCTAAAGTTGCAAATTCCAAGTTGATATTTCAAGCAATGTTTCTGCAAAGAATATATATCTGAGATAATAACTATTCCAGAATGAATAATTCCTTGACAAGATTAGCATGCTAGCTAGGTCTTTTTTTAACCCCCATATTCTTGGCTCCTTACTGGTCCATAAATCTTGATGAACCTTGTAAATGTACTCATACTTTCATTGACTGTGACCGTATTAACAGCAAAATTATCCATCATGACCATCAGATGACTATGCAACAACTCAGTGTAAGAGTGATGTAAAAACAGAAGTCAAAATAGAAATAAGTATCTTTAGGACATATCTTTGTAGAGCTCTGCAATTCAAAACAGCCCTATGAAAGTGTCAATTTAAAATATTAATTAATAGGAAAAATCCCATTCACAGCTCCTAAGTAGATAAAAGTTATGAATCTGGTTTTGGGGGGTTTTGCTGAAGTTGTCGTCAGTTAATGAAATAAAGATCAAGTTCTGCAATTTATTTCTTAGGTCAAGACATATAACATTTCCTGAATTATTTGACTGAATGAGAAATAATAGACATCTGAGTTGCTGACATTATCTAGCACCTTCTGTTTTGGTGAGTTTTGCAGTTCAGTGGCTGATGCTTTACTTATCAGACTAATAAGGATACTGTTAACAGTTTCAAAACAATGGTGATTAAGTAATGCTGCTGAAAGATGCAAGTTTTAAAAATAAGCCAGAAAAATCACAAAAATTTATTTAGTAGTCCTTCCTTTCCTCCTTTCACACCTCAGAACCCATTTCTGCAAACCTCTGGGCACCTCACTACCACTTCCCTAAACAGAAGCAAAGTCATCAAACTAATAACATATGTTTTTTCTGCTTCAACATTCCTGAAATATAAAGTTATCCAAAGACAGCTAGTCAGAGAAATTCTCCTTCTTACAAAACATAGTTTAAGGGGATAAAGCGTCAGGTACTAGTAGTGAGTATTTCTGTCTGAGACGTGAAATTGTTTATTTTCCACTTTCAGTAAAATTCTAGCTTCTTTTTTCCAGACGGTCCGTTATGGAGCTTACTTCACAAACACAGTTATGTTGCCATGTTAATTAACCATAGGAAGGTGGTCTTTAAAAGGGCATTTTGTGGTTGTTTTACCCCTATTTTACAGTTTTCAGCCCTATGTATAGTGGTTTGAAAAAAAAAAAAAAAAGCCAGTGAAATTGTTTCCATTGCAATCAGTGAGTTTTTGAACCAAGGCCACTTATGCAAATGAAACAATACTGAGTGAGCCATTTGCAATGCATAACTTAGCTAAAAATGTTAACCTCTCCTTCTGTTCAAGGCTTATCCACAAGCAGATCACACATTCCTTGAATTTATTTCTATTTAGACATGCTTGNGGGGGCGGGGGGGGCGGGGAGGGAGGATAGTGGCTTTATAATCACGATTATTCATGAGTATTTGGTAACATTTATAGTTGTGTCTGGTAGTAAGTACAGATTTATTTATTATTTCCATTTCTAATTCAAATCCTGGGGTTTAAAACATTTGCAGCTAAAATTCTGTAACATATTCTTTAAAGAGAGAAAAGGACCTGTTTGTCTTATTCTTAATATATTTGGAACTGGATTACAATAGTTGCTCTGTCTGATACTGTAAAGAGCTTCCAGAAAGGGGGTTTTTCAAGCTGCTTGTACTTTAAACCTTTCTATATCTACAATAGGAACATATGATCTAATTCTGTTTAAAATGGTATATCCGTCTTGCCTTTGTGATAGGTCATAAAGACAGAATTGTAAACACAATGTTATCTGTGAACCCTTTGCATGTGGAGGAAAACTTGCTGACCATGCACAGACCTCACTGGGAGCCCTGTGACCATGTTAATACATTGTAAATGTTAATATCATCGAGCCCATCTTACAGCTTTGATTTCTAACAGACTGGGCAGCATAGTGATGCAGCCTCCTGTTGTTTGGTTTGTGAGACTCAGCGAGCTTGCATATGTTCATGTGATGAAGAGAGTGCAGCTCTTCTGCAAACAAAGGTGCCCAATATATTCGCTAGAAGCCCAGCTTCTAATATCGGAGGATGTTGTTTGGATAACAAAATGTGGGAGCAGCATTTTCTTAGTTTTTTTAAACAAATGCAGGAAACAGGAAGTGCAACTCAGTAGCCAGGACTTTGGCTTATTAGAAAAGCAATATTTTCCCATAATTACATCTGCAGAAGACTAAAGAGAAACAATTATTCTTAGTAAATTATATTCTGCCATAGAATGTTTGTAATTAGCTGATATCATGTGATTTTGAATAAGCAATGTCTTAAACTTATGAGTATTTAACTACAAGGAAGAAATGTAGACATTCTAGTATGTTTATTGGCATGAAAATTCTAGTGCTAATAGAGCTAACAATTTATAAAAGAAATAAAACAGAACAATAGAAACACCAATTATAGCAAGATAATTATGTAGATTGTTCTCAACATAATTAACTAAATAACATACACTGATTGGCTGTTATCCATCAGCAATAAAATTATCATATAAAGTTTTAAATAGAAAAAATGGAACTGTATTATAAGCACTCATTTAGATTTAGTTCCTATAAGGGCAGAACCTTTCCACTGGAGCTTACTCAGCATCCCATTACCCAACTGGTATTCCTTTGTGTTACAGTTTATATCATATCAACAAGGCCTGAATTAGTAAAGATATGAATATGCTAAAATCAGAAAGATCTGAAATGAAATTTATATTTTTCAGTCTAAACATTTTATATTTACTGTATTCCATTAAAATACATTTTATTCTCCAAAATTTCTTACGTATTCCTCCAATATGGAATTAACCATCTTGTCAAGGCTAATATCAGTCATTGCCAAATGATTTTAATTTTTAGCGATTTATTAGTTTACCCAAAGAAGCATATTCTTCTGCTGGCTAAGGTAGGAACAGGAAAGTTTCTTAGTAAATATCACACACCCTATATCATCAAAGGGAAAAAAAAATTCTTACCTTTGATCCTGAACTACAATACAGATTCTAATAGCATATGCCTTGAAATGCCACAAGGCATAAAGATTCTAGGCCTCACTTCTGCTTTTCTCATATTTTTATATATTATATCTGATGCTTTCTTTAATATACATATATGTGTATTTATTCAGCTTTCCTTCCCATAAGAAATAATTCCCATTGCATCAGAATGCACTGAGAATAATTTCCTAGCTATAGGAAGCTAAGGGAATTCTACCTAGTAAACCACAATAGTGCTTTCCCTTTAAATGTTTGTGTGAATTGTCAGAGAATCTACTTTACCTCTGTAGGAAAACATGTGTGATCAGTTGACTCTTAGAGATTCAGGATTGCAGAATGCAGAGTGAATGAGAATAAAAAGAAGCAGGAGGAAGCAGGGAGGTGTCCTGCACATGAGGTGCTTTCAGGGAAGAAAAATCTCAATTTGACCTGAGGACTGAATGTTAAGTGAATTTGGATTTTCATATTAAGGTAAATTTAGAAGATTACTTCTACTGGGGATGAGGAACTGAACAACCTAATTCAGTTCCTGTAGTAAGACTCATAAGAATTGACTGCATCCTGTATTAGCTTAATGATTTGATTGCTGAATGTATTAATTTGATGGTCCATGATTTAATTCAGTCCCACATCTGAGCTTGATTTTCTAATTATAATATCTAATTTCTTGGATTAATAATTGACAGTGGTTTGGATTTACGGTGAATGGCTTCTTTGCTCCATTGTTTGTTGTATAGTCTTTTATAAAACCTGCAAAGTAAATGAAAAATTAGTAACTCGTACTGGCAGCCTTAAAAATTACTTAAGTACATTCTCACTCATCAAGTAATTGATTCTCTCTCTGAAACTCACAAACTGATTCCCAAGCAGAAAGACAGGAGTGAAAAGAACTCCATGTTATCACAGAATCATAGAATCCTAGAATGGATAGGGTTGGAGGTGACCTTAAAGATCATCTGGTTCCAAAACCCCTGCCATAGGCAGGGATGCTACCCACTAGATCAGGTTGCCCAAAGCTCCATCCAGGCTGGCCTCGAACACTTCCAGAGATGGGGCATCCACAGCTTCTCTGGGCAACCTGTTCCAATGCCTCACCACCCTCACAGTGAAGAATTTCTTCCTAATGTCTAATCTCTTTTAGTTTAAAACCATTGCCCCAGTCCTATCATTATCTGCCCAAGTAAAGAGGCCCTCTCCATCCTTTTTATAAGACCCTTTAAGTACTGAAAGGCTGCAGTGAGGTCACCCTGGAGCCTTCTCTTCTCTAGGCTGAACATCCACAGTTCTCTCAGCCTTTCTTCATAGGAGAGATGCTGGAGCAGTTGTCTGTGACACTAGGCTTCATGTTTTCTTATACGTGTTATATGATACCACTTTCTGTGTAGACTAGTGAATTTTGAAATAAGAATACCCTATGCACCTATGAACCTGAGCACAGTGGTCATAAAGATGTGAAAACCAAGACTTTATAGTTCAGTTCCCAGAAACAGAAAAACCATTATTTTTAAAAAGTTTTAAGTTCTTAACAAAACAGCATCATGAAGATAGTAGAAACAATCTATAAATCAGACTTAATATTTTTTAAATTATTTGCCTGTTGCAACTTGCATAAGAATAATGTAAAAAGGAGAATCAAAATTGTGCTTTAGTCTGCTAGAATACTTTATTAATATTCAAATAACGTATAGATTTGCCTTCAGATTTTTCCAGAAATTCCTCTTTCTTTTTTTGGTATAAAATCTTACATGGCAGTAAGAAATGTCAGAGCTTAAAATGTAGTTAAAAGCTTCATGCTTGAATTGTCAATTTATTCTTTTGTGCAGAAACTGAATGTAAGGGTCCCTACTTTTAGTCAGTGATGTTGACAAAACTGACATATAAATGAAACAACTTGCAGCTGAGATTCTGTGTGCCTTTGACAAGTTATAATGGAATTGTTTGCAAAGTTTTATTGAAATTCCTGTTTCCACTTATCTTTGTTAGCACAGTGACAGAAACCTGTGATATAATATTCCTGTATAAATTAAACTAACTGTAACAGAATTAGACAAGGAGAGGGAAAGAGAATAGCATGTTTCATTCTAAAGGAAAAATGGCTTTGTAGGAAAATATTTATGTATTATTACTTTGACTTTGATAACAAATGGTTTGAGTCAATTTCTTTAAGATTGCCTAAAACTTGCAAGAATCTATAATCAAGGATATTGAATAATTTCCTTTCTCTTTTTTGTCAGGAAAGGAATTTCTGTACATTAGTAAACTTTAACCTTTTAAACTTTTCTTCTAAAGAACTGACAGGGTAGGTTATCATAGAATCATAGAATGGTTTGGGTTGGAAGGGACCTCAAAGATCATCTAGTTCCACCACCCCCCCGCCTTTGGCAGGAGCACCCTCCACTAGACCTGGTTGCCCAAAGCCTCATCCAACCTGGCTTTGAACACTTTCAGGGAGGGGGCCTCCACAGCTTCTCTGGGCAACCTGTTCCAGTGCCTCACCACCCTCACAGTGAAGAATTTCTTTCTCATAAGTAAATCTACCTTCCTTCAGCTTAAAGCCATTACCCCTTGTCCTATCACTCCACACCCTTGTAAAAATTACCTCTCCAGCTTTCTTGTGAGGCCCCCTTTAGGTATTGGCAGGCTGCAATAAGGTGTCCCTGGAGGCTTTTCTTCTCCAGGCTGAACAACCCTAACTCTCCCAGCCTGTCTTCATAGGAGAGGTACTCCAACTCTCTGATCATCTTCACGGTCCTCTTCTGGACTTGTTCAAACAGGTTTATGTCTCTCTTGTACGGGGGACTCCAGAGCTGGACACAACACTCCAGATGGGGTCTCAGAAGAGTGGGGTACAGGCAGAGGATCACCTGCCTCAACCTGCTGGTCACACTTCATTCCTAAGTGCTTTGTTCTCTTTTACTGTACAATGCGTGATGAAAATTTCAGAGCAGTCTAAACTGTATTTGCTGAACAAGGAACTAAGTATATTGTACAAGATGTTAAGAACTAATTCTCAATCCACCAAAATGTTTATCTTATTCATAAAGATAAACATGCAACGTGACTCTAAAGTCAGTTGAAATCAAATATTTATATCCATAGGTCCCCACCAAAAAACCTAAGTGGAATATATCAGGAAAGAAAGTCTTAGCTTGAATTCAATTATGTTTTCATAAGTATGTTTTATGTTGGCTTTCATAAGAGTCCAAAATTTCGTGTGACCCGGCAGTTGATGACCAACTTCAAAAATTCCGTAAAACAGAAATGTTGTTGCAATAATGATAGAAATGTGTAAGAAAAATCAGCTGAAAGGAAAAAAAATCTTGGAGAGTTTATATAAGTTTTCTGAGAAATGGGGAACATTTTTTTTCTGCTGATCTGAAGTCTAACTGCAAGAATATTTCTGTACCTGCCTTTCATGGTGATTCAAACTAAATGATATAGGAAATCAAAATATCCAAAATGTACCAGTGCACATTAAACTATTCCGTGATTCAGCTGAAGTTCCCAGTAAACCTAGAATTTAAAGACAGCTAAAGATTGCAGCAGTGAATCAAACACCATTTTCAAGAGAGAACAGCCCAAGATAGTTAACCCTTTATATATATATTTATATATATAATATATATTTTTATATATTACTCTCTTCTGTCCATTACCTTACACCACCTTCTCCCTACATTTAAACCTCTGCACGCCTGAAGAAAAAGACTCATGCCTTGACTCCAGAAATTAGTTTAAATTATTTAATTATCTTAAATTGGTTAATTTAAAATCCATTTAATATCTAAATTCTTTCATTATTTTTCAGAAAAATTGAGATCTGCGTGCTTATATGAAAATCATGCAATGGTGTGGGATTTTCATCAGAAAATAAGGGGGTAAGACCCAACTTAAATGGCAAGAAAGGCAAAAGAAGATGACCAAAAGAGAAGTACTATTTCAGAAAAAAAAAGAAACAACAATTTCTCAATAAAATTTTAATTATCCATTTTACTTTGCTAAAGTCAAAGCAAAAAAAAAATCTATGTTAAAGAAAATAAGAATGTATATTGTTGAAGGTTTTTTTAGGAACAGTCAAACATTTTTATTAAAGTTCTATTCCCAATGTTAACTGAACAATTCACTAAACACATCTGATTTTTTTGTAATACAGAATCATAGAATCATTAAGGTTGGAAGAGACCTCAAGGATCATCTAGTCCAACCATTCCCCCACCACCTATTGACCACTAAACCATATCCCTAAGTACCACATCCATCCTTTCTTTAAACGCCCCCAGGGATGGTGACTCCACCACCTCCCTGGGCAATCCGTTCCAATGCCCGACCACCCTTTCTGAGAAGAAATTTCTCCTCATCTCCAACCTGAATCTTCCCTGGCGCAACTTGCAGCCGTTCCCCCTTGTCCTGTCACTAGTTATCTGCGAGAAGAGGCCAACCCCCAGCTCACCACAACTTCCTTTCAGGTAGTTGTAGAGGGCAATAAGGTCTCCCCTGAGCCATTGTTTAATTTTTCAACCATTAAACAAAACTGATTTTAGATCAAGTCAGTCTGTTCATGTAAATAAAAGTTATGTGTCAAATCCTAAATCTTATAATTTTTTCTGGCTAGCCAACTGCATGCTTAATATTTTGCCTTAAGCATTTTTTCATTCTCTTTCTACCCAGTCTTGCCTTACAAGGTTGTGAGGTTTTGTGTGATGAAAGATCCTATGTAAGTAAAAATACAGCACCTTCAACAGAGGAGACTACAACACTTAAGAAATATAAAGACGAAGATGTATGTCCTTTTAAATAAAAGCTCTAAATTCAGAACTGTTCATCTGAGTTTGGCTAAAAGGCTTCCATTGGGTGGGGAGGAAGAATTTTTATTGGGTTTTTTTTATTATTATTATTTTTAAATTAACATTTTAAAATTATTTTCTTAAATTGTTTTGGACAAATTAAGGGAAAATGAAAATATAGAAGCCTGAAAACAAAGAAAAAAATTTGAGAAATATTTATTAAGGAAAAAAAAAGGTATTAAGAGATATTTCGTCACATCTCCACATTCATTCAGTCCTGCAATCTGCATTGGCTACATCACTGATAGCACAGAGAAGGATTTTAGGAAAGTAAGCACATGTGTTTTTCCTTTCATCCTACTTTAAATATATCGGAAGCAAAAATATGTTTTCCTTCTCTATGCTTAGATTACCACAATAGCTGCTGTTTAAAAAAATGGATTGATACAAAATCACCACTGAAAAATCTTCTGGTAACAGCACTAAAAATCCCCCTTATCTGAAAGACTTTCACTCTCTCATTCTCTGTACAGACTTGTCAGGTGCTGAAACAGTCATGGTTACTGGAAGCCCAGCTCCTTTGTAATCAAAGGGATTTTTCCTACAGGATTTAACAAGGCCAAGATTCCACCTTATAAACTAAGTCAAACATTTATGAAACTCTTTAGAAATTTCAGCTCTTCCACATGCTTTTGTGATCCTGAAAAGTCCCAAAATGTGCACAGCAGGAATTCAGCTCTTGTTATTAGAAACAACTTGTGTCTGTTTACTTTTACAGAATGTCAGATGCAACTGAATAGTCTTTTAGGTATTTATTTCTTCTGAACACTACTGTCTCCTGTTGTGTTATGCTCTTCTTCAAAAGACACTGGTGAATACCTTAACTATTTGAACATCAGCTTGACGTGAGTTTTATATTTTTAAAGCATGCTTTCTATAATATTTATAAGTGTGTTCATCAAGACAGCAGTGCTCTATTGCAGGAGATCACTCATTATTATGCTTACAAACTAATGCTGAACAAATGTATAAAAGATTTATCCCAGGGTTGATTCATCCAGTTGGGAGTCTGGATGAAACAAAATTTCTCCTGCTGTGAGACATAGAGTAGGGCAACTTAGACACTCTACGTGATTTGAAATGACTTGCTGTGCCGGTTGTCCACCCAGCTTGCCTGAACTTTTTGAGTGATTGCACTGCTATGAGTGCATTTCCTACATTCACAGATGATGCAGAGGCAAAAAAAAAAAACTTCAAAGTTTTGTACAGTGATAGACCTGATTCTCTAAATTAAGACATTTTCTCGTGCCACTTTCCCCCCACTTACTACACTAGTCTATCCCAGACTACAGCAGAGTACACTTTCTAACTAGTGCTTCCTCTCAAAGCTTGTTCATGTTTATAAGCAGGTATGAAAATTATTTAAAATTATTTTCAGGTTTCCCTCAGTGTCTGCATTAAATGACCACTAACATGTACAAGATCCTTATTTCCCCTTAAAATATCTCTATTCTATAAAAAAAAACAACAGTGTAAAGCCAGGAAGTTTTAGAAACTGTATTTGTTAATGGCACCAAAATTATGATGATACCCAAGTGCCATCTAGCCCATGCATCATTGTTAAATATATAACTAATGTCTTAGCTCTTTCCAAATGTCTGTTATTATGCAGGAAAATATAGATCCAATTCAGTAATAGTGTGTTGGATTTTTTGTTACTTGCTTCAGTAGAAATAAGATTTTTATTCATTATATTTTTTGAGAAATCCAGGTAGAGTTTTCAAAAGCTGCATCATAGCACAATAATTCTTTGCACCTAAAGATCACTTAGAAATTGTCTTGCTAGTTTATGTATGATTATATCAGAAATTTGCTTTTAAGTTCAATTCTTGTTAATAAATTAAATAAAGGTTTTAATAGATTTTTTCATTCAAAGTTAAATTAAATTTTTAGGAAGACTGTCTCTGTGGCACTTGGTGTCACTGATAACAAACCAAAAAGCTATTTTGAGCAAAGTGATCCTAGTTTTCATGTAAAATGGAGTTCATGTTCAATATGTATCTGAAGCTGTTATCCTCAGAGTTATTTATAATGTGGGGTGCTGAATTATTGGCTCAGTATTCATCAAACTATTACTAATCCTTAGTCTTCCCCAATACCAATAGCAATATTGAATCTTTCTTTCTTTTTTTTTTTCTTCTGTTCTTTTCTACAGGATTTTAGCTAATTAATGGAATTACAGCATAACACCACCCTCAACTTTGGCAATGCAGTGGATAATCTAGTCTGATTGAGTAGAGATTTATCTTTTAAACCCAAGATTCCTATTATCTTGTTTTCACTGACATTAGCAAAAGGTGCTCCTGGGTAAAACTAATTCAAACAGTTGAGAATTCAATTTTTGTCAGTATTCTCTTTCAGTTTACATTCACTGATACAAGCCATTGACCCAGAGATACCACTTTCCTCTTCTCCAAAATCATTGGCTACATCATCAGTTTATTAACACTGGAAGTTTAATTTTAAAACAGGATGCAGGAAAGATTAAAATAATTTTGCAGGACAACTTGTTGTCTGATGCATTAAAACTTCAATAAAAATTGAGTAACACATTTATCAGAGGGAAAAAATAAACAGTTCCTACTTTAGCTCTCCTTTTGGGCATTATACTTGAAGTTCCCATTAACATTAACAATGCCATGAGACAATTTTTTGATGGGATGAAATATTCCTATAACAGAAAGGGCTAGATTTGGTGATGATGAATCCCATGAGAAGTGTTAGCAGGTTAGAAAAGTCTGACAGAACTAATACATCAACAGATTCAGTACAGCTGAGGGAGTCCCTGACTGGCATACAAAATTCAGAGACCTTTGTCAACATTATATCCTTCTCCCAACATCTTCAGTTATGTTAACATTTTCTTGTCTCTCTCCAAAAACAGCTCAGGAGTCCTGCATAAACCCACTATAAAACCAAAAAGTACTAAATTTCCTAAGAAACACTCTACGAAAATCGGCCTTTTGAGTGCAGATATCTGTGATGTCAGACACCTCAAAGAGTACTGCTCAAGAAAGTTTCCATAGCTTTTTCTGCAAAACTGTGAACCAATATTTAGGGAATGAAGTACTTTCTGATTTTGTTTATTGTTCTTAGCCTTTGGCAAGTTTATTCTCTGCATGTTGGCTGTTATTTGCCTGTTCTGAGACAGGACAGGTGTTAACAGTTGCTATATTTTGGTTGCCCTTCTGTGACATGGTGACCATACACCGATTTTTTGGTGCTAATTATGAAGGGAAAGCCACCATCAACACAGAATAAGCTCACACCGAAACAAGCAAATGACTTTATTAGTTGTCATAGCTGAAATGCAATGACAGTAGAAAAGGCAAGGTTGGGCACTTGGGAAGCAGAAAGACAGCAGTCCCCTAACTGTTTAGAAATGATGGAGGCAATTTAGAAAGAGAAAACGCATGGCAGTCTGTCTGCAATGTGAACTGAACTCCAGTTTAGTAACTTGAATTGCTACCTTAGGAGGATGAACTGAGGAAGCTGGCTCAAAACTGAAATTATTCTTGTTTCCTGCAGGAAAAAAAAATAGGATTTCATTAAGAATTAAAATCCCTTGTTTGAATGTCATACAACATAATTAAATACTTGAGGCTTTATATTTAATTGTTCTAAATTGCAAAAGCTGAGAAAAGCAAGTGATGTGTCAGTGAAGATATTTCTTTTTAAAGAGAAAAGTGCAAACAACTGACCACACTGAGACATATTATTAAAGATATATTCTTTCACTTGAAATTCAAGGTTTTTTTCAGAGAGATTTTCAGTAGTAAAAAGGTATGTCGGGGTTGTGGTCTGCATTGTCTCTTAAATGACATTGAAACTGCTCTCAGGATTTTATTTTTTTTAAATCTCAGGCTGTGATAATTATAATTCCATTGTAACTTCTATATATTCTGTTTTAGTCAAACTATTTTTAGATTAAAAAATATTTAAAAACAACCATCAGAAATAAAGAAAAAATATTTTCTCAAACGTGGATTGTAGGATCATAGAATCATAGAATGGTTTGGGTTGGAAGGGACCTCAAAGATCACCTAGTTCCACCCACCCCACCCCACCCCTCCATGGTCAGGGACACCCTTCGCTAGATCAGATTGCCCAAAGCCCCATACAACCTGGCCTTGAACACTGCCAGGAATGGGGCATCCACATCCTCATCAATGCTCTTGTGATAGGAGTGTAAAGAAAAATTAAAAGGTTAACCTAATTATACTTTTCTCATAAATTATCAGTGAAGAAGGGCTTCCTAAGGGATGAGAATATTAAAACATATAGTTGATTTTCAAGCTAGCTTTTATTTCTATTTTTTACCTAATGCTACATCATGTCGTATTCATGATAATGGCACTTAAAACAAGAGATATTTTCTATAGCTTTTATGCCACAGTAACAAGATTGCATGCATACCCCCTCTGATTAATTTGGCGATTTGCACATGAATATAAAAGGTTGCTACTGTCTTGTCAAGCATCGAGGTACTGAATATTAGGAATATTTTCATTTTAAGTTATTTTTAATCCTGAATCTCTCTTAATTGGCTGGATCCTCAGCTGTTACACAACTGCATATAGTACAAGTCAAGATGGCAGAGACACAGACTGTTTATAATCTCTTAGTGTGGAAAACAGGGGTAAGGATTCTTGTTGAAGCCTTTATTATTCCTTTATTGAAAAAGAAATAACAAAACAAAATCTAGGCCACTCAAATGGAACTGAGAACTGAAAAAATTGAAAGCCGTTTTCTGATGAGTTTATTTCTAAATATGTTTCCCTACTAACTTTGCTTATCATTCTGTTGCAAAGTTTTCAATTGTGACCTCATTTACTTTGTAAGAGATTAAAAATCATGTACAGGAATGCATTCAGGTGCAAAAGGGTTACAAAATCCAGTCAGGTCCGATTGGTTTAGAAATGTGATACAGAAACGGATGTGATTCAGACTGCCATAAGCAAACTCCTTTTATACTTTCAAGCACAGCTTGTCTGTTCTGTCCTCTGCTCCATAACTTTATTTGATTATGTAGTTCTATCCTGATCTTATACTAGAAATAACGAACAATCAAAGTTTAGTCTGTGTTAGTGTGAGGGGCTTTCAATTTGCCATGGGGTAAATTCTGCTCAGTGTCAAGGGCATAACTAAAGGAAGTGAATGGGTTTATTTTATGTTCCAGTTCTATGAAAAAATCAAAGTTGTTCAGTAGCGAATATATTTTCTACCCAAATATCTTATTAATTAAAGAACTGTGTTCTACTCTTTTCCTCCAGGACCACCAACCTCATAAATTTTGGTTCTTTGGGTAAATTAGAGTGGGTTCAAAGTGATCTCAAATTCATTTCTCCCTAATCGGTTAGCTCATTAAGCAACTTTAACCACCTTATGTAACAGCTTTTATGTTAAATAAATTATAATGAGGAATCAATAGTAAAGCTAGCCTGATCAGGGAGAGGATCAAAGCTTTATATACAGATTATTGGTTGAATGTCCTTGGAGTGTGATCCCTATGAAATTAAGGGCAGATGCTTAATAGTCTACAATGTGATTTTTATATTGCAAGTACACAGATAATGTGACCACTCTTGTGTGCCTGTGGGTTTTCAAATGGTTGCAAGTACAGGTCAAAATTTAAGTATGCATGTGCTCTTCACACCTCAAGATAATTAAATCCTATTCCTAGGCATGTTCAAATTTTTAATGAATTTGTAAACAATAGCATAAACAAAACAGTATCAAACTTTTTTTCTTAAATAACTCTCTTTTTTGGTGTTATGTAACCTTTCATATATTCTTTTCTTCATCATTTATATTCTCTAACATGTAGTTAAATAATAGCAAGTAAAGGTTCTAATTTTCCAGCAGTACATAAAATAAGGCTTCTTTTCTGGGAAATTAAACAATGTTTGGATTGCTATTTAATATTTAACGGATCTTATAAATGTGCAGATTCACCACTTCTGTGCAAGAAGGGGGGGAAAACAGCAGGAAAAATGTTACTGTTCTGTTGTAGAAAAAAGACACCCAGAACATGAACAATCTTTGCTTAAAGTTCTACTCTACTTAGAGTGCAACTTTTTAAAACAGCATTATAGGGTTCAGCTTTTTTTATCTCAAAGGTTTGCAGGTAATATCTGTTTCCTGTACAAGTGGAAGGACAGTTTATTCTAACTACCAGCCCAGCTCAACTTATGACCCAAAATCCAAGAAGGTTTGGTTTGGTTTTATTTTATGTTTTTTTGCTTTCTTAATCCTGACTCAGGTATCACCAGTATTAAAGTTTCTGTAACCAGAATTTGGCTAAATTGGTAGATGATGTGGGAAGCAGAATAGCATAAGCCATTCTTTTCTTCCATAGTCTTCTTTAAATCAAATAAATATACCGCAACCTTTCTTACTAAAAGCAGCAGATACGTTATCAATGCCTAAGAGTAAGGGTCTTCAGAAGGGAACTGACCCTAGAGGGGTCCAAGAAATGTTAAGCCCTCACAACTCCCAGATTTAGTCACCGTTGCTTCCTTGCACGACTTGACATTTTTTCTTTCTGTTCTCAAAATGAGAAAATAGCTCATGGGAATTGTTTCTTTTCTGTACCCATGTAATCAAGCTTCAGAAACAAATGAAAACAACTGAACAAGTGGAAACAGAATGGCTCACTTTCTCTGTGAGTTTATATTTTATTGCTCTTTCACAGCAAACTCTTGTCTTACCACCCGCTATTTTCAGTCATCTAGTTGGGAAAGGGCAGTTCCCATTCAGACTTTCCAGCATGCACAGGGACTGGAATATAACTGTTACTGATTTTCTGCACTTACTAAAATTCCTTCAGTCTTAGTAATGGTTATAATGAGAGAGACATTTTCATTCTGAATTCAGTTGTCTGCCATTTTTGGCTGATTCAAACCCATATTCTAAGATGACCATGCTTAACCACTCTTTCACGCGGTTCACAAGTTGGCAGTTTTAACTTTAGAATCAGAAGACTGGGTAAGGGGCACTCTTCTAACTGGGCACTGTGGCTGGCTATCTTGATCCTGCACCTTCTCCGTTTCCCTAAGTTGTTGGTCCATTACTTAGTTACTGAGCAGTGAAAGTTATGTTTACAGATCACTGCTGTTCAAAGCCTCCCTCCAAAGACTGTTCATTTGTAACATATACACAAAAAGCCTTTGCTGCATGCATGATGCCAGGAAATCAGGCAACAGATTTTCAAATACTATGATAAAGATGAAGCTTTTTAATAGATGTGAAAACACTGTTTCCAAGTGACTAATCTAGCATGTCCAGATCAGTGCTATTCAACTTTTAAATTATCATCTATGTCATAATAAACGTCAGCCCTGAGGCTGATATGCAATCTTAATTAAACTGTTATGAAGTCAATTCACAATAATGAATTAATTGTCTGTGGTAGTGTCCCTAAATTTCAGAGAAAGAGATCCACTCCACAACTGGCATGGACTCAACAGATACACATAGATGGTTATCATGGCCGAGCTGACAGGGAAATGATTTTTTTGTGCTGCATATACCCTGTCAGGCCCAGTTGCTGCTGCTCTAAATCCAGTCATGCAGAAATGCTTTTATTCTCTCTCTGAACTGAGTTTATGAAGATTCAGGCTGCAGATGTTAATGGATCTTGTAAAAAGTTCTCATGATAACTGCCTTGTGCAGAAGATTCACATTGGAACTAAACAAGTTTTTAGGCCTTCTGCAGAGCTCTGCAAAGCATGCAGGTATGCATGTTATGGTTGGAGACTTTGAAAATTATTTCTGTTTTATTTCTTAGAGTAAATCTGGGTAAGAGCAGACAAATGTCTAGGTCTGATTTGTGTTACTGTGTAAACATCAATTTTCAGATCAACATCTGGAGAGAGAGAGAAACGGTCAACATATATAAAACTATCTTCTCACACATATAACTCAGCAAGAAACAAAACTTTTTGAGTTGCTGTTAATTAGAAATGTAGGTCATAAGAATATTTCCCAGATACTGCCATCAGCATAATGTGTTATGTATCAACGCTTCTCTTTTCTTGTTTATAGCTTCTTCTTCCACTTACCCTCAGTCTCAAAAGTTGTGGCACAACAAGGGTTTATACAATTTCATAAGCAAAATAGAACACGATAGATATTTCAACTCTGTTTATCCTGGTCAGAGTTTGATTATCCTCCCCCTAGACACATGGCAAAATCATGTCCCATGGACTTGTGAGATACAACCTTCCCTTACAGCGCAGTCCTACTGTAAAGCTACTACTGTGCTTTATCTATCTGTCGCCAAAGTGTGTAGCCTGGGGTGTCCTTCGTGTGCCTAATCCTAGTCCAGGGTGGGTCAGGATCTCTCTTTCACCCAGACTGCTTGGGTTAAAAGTGCCATACTGATCCACACTGGGAACTGCATGTCCAGCCTTCATTTTACTCTTTTCAGTTTCTTTGCTTCAGTGACTTAACATTTTGTGAGGAACTATACCCTTTTATTTACTTCAAACCTTCCACCATTTAATTAACTATTCTTATGTCATAGAACTGGGATAGGAAATTTTTTTTTTATTTTGTTTTGTGGTTGGTTTTTTTTTAATCTATGCTCTTTTGGTCATTCATTATTTTATGTATATTTCCGATTTCTCTTTTTTCCTTTCAGAAAAAAAATCCCAATCTTTTCACGCACTTATGAGGTTTTTCCATGCCCTTGAGCATGCTTATTTTCATTGAATTCCCAGTATTTCTCCCTTTATTTATTTGTTACAATGATTAGCAAATTCATTCTGTATTTTACAAATTATTTACAAGTATTTGGCAGCTTCTATATTCCCAATTGAAAAGTTTTTTAACTTTTTTTTAATACACTGAGAAGATTATTTTTCTGAAACTGCATAACTGGTTTATTAATCATTTATATTTGGATATTTGTCATTATAGTCCTTGTAAAACTGCCTTCAAACAGCTGAAGAGCAGATCTCCTGTGTGAATAGATAAAATATGAATAGATCAAATGCATCCTATGAATAATATTACAGCCAAAGGGTAAATTTCAATGGGACAGACTACTCAGAAATGGAGACATTTTAGAAAATAAGACTCTGTGACCTAAGTAATTTTAAAGTTTATCAAAATTAATATTTTTAAATTCTTATATTAAAAAAAGAATAAATCTTTTCAGCAATTTAATACATTTAATAGCTGTATAATTTCAATGTGAATGTTTTCAATGCAGAACAAAAGGAACACACTGAACAGCACATTCATAAGGGACAAATTTTCAAAATTAGATGCTTATATTAGATTTTCTAATGCTTGTTGGATATCAAGGGTGGCAGGGGGCAATTCAAAAAATTGCATGGGCATCTAAGCCATTTCCAGGGATTTTAGAAAATGCCCAAAAGGCATCTAGTGTCTTTCAAGTTCAAAGAGATACCTAAGTCATTTAACCACTATCGGAAATTTTACCCTTAAAGGAAAGGCCTGTTATGCAAATATGCAGCTCCTCCTGAAACTGAAAACAGAGGCTTAGGATTGTAATTTTAAGCAGTCATTTAAAACATGAAATGTTAAACAATTAATAATTCAACCAGCTTTAGCCACAAAATAACCTTTCCTACCTCTTCTTTCCTTCTCCTTTTTGTTCCTCCAGTATTTCTCCATAAAACTGTAAGTCTCTTCAGAAAAATGAAATGGCAGTAGATGTTCAGAGGTATTATTAATGTTCCTGTCACAATAGTTTCTTGTCCACTGGGAAATTGTTCATTTATGGTGAACCAGACCTCAACTATAGATGGAGCTTTGCAAGCTAAAAATATTTCCCTTCTCAATAATAAAGAAAGGACTTTGAAATAATACATTAAAAATGTCATTGAGGGCACTGTAGATGACTAATGAGCGACTAGAAAAGAATGAGTGCAATGTGTAGCCTTATAAGATTATTTATTGACTGGACTTTTACCATATCTATTTTTGATTGACCGTTTCTGAAATATAAGAATTACGCTGTGTCTGTCACCATATTTATGAGGTTTTGGTGCTAGTGATTAATGGCTAAAGAAAACAAATATACCACTAAAGATATCTTCTCTTTTCTTATTATTTTTTTAAGGGGAAATAAGTCACTACTACCAATACTATCTATGCTAATGACAATCTGCAGACCCAGAGTTACTTGCAGGTTTCAGTCTTGCTTGTTTTCTCACAAACTCAGTATCTGCGAATTTGTTTTTAAATGGAAAACCCAACAATTTCTATGAAGAACATCTTTTGCTTAAAATTTCCATTTTATCATTACGTTGTTTAAATTTCTAGACTAATTTTATTTAGACATTAGTCTGATTTATTTAGCAAAACAATTCATAATAAACACTTCACAAGAAAAAAATAAATCAGAATAGTTAGAAATGACATGAACATTTGAGAGGTAAAGCAAAACAAAACCACAACTTTGTTTCCTCCTCCTGATAGAAGTAAGGAAGGCAGTTTCAATTTTCATTATAATATCCAGGGAATAAAACATTTGATAGCTCAGCAGCAGGCAAAGACCTTAAGTGAGAATCGATGACATTTAGAAGAATGCGTTTCTGACGAGTCGTAACTAATGAAACAGTCTAATGCTCATGAAGCAAAACTAGTGACAAAAATGAGAAGAATGCAATTGGCAAGACCAAAAAGACAGTGGAAGAGAATATACGTCTATATGCACATGTGGTTTGGGGAGGGGGGGGGGCAGGAAAAAGAAGAAATAAAAAAGATATTTTAAGTGTTTTTGCAGAAGAAAACGTATCTGGTAGCATATAGGACAAATCTGCTTACTTTCTAGGAGGAACTTAGTGAAAATGAGTAAACTAAGAGAGAAATTTTCATATCTGATGTTCTGCTTGAAAAAATTTCAGGTAAAATGAGTTACATTTTCCAAACACTGAGATGATAAAAGAGAAAAAATAGAAAAAATACTGTTTTCTGTGAGATTATCCAACTTTTAATGTAGATTTCACCCCCATGAATTCTGTGCCACTTTTCATTTTTTGTTTAGAGTAGTGTTTTTCACACGTCTATAAGTACTGTCTCTCTGCTTCCACAAACTGATTTTGTACTTGACATTTTTCTCAATTATTTGGTTCTTGATGGCAGGTAGTTTCCTTCTTCCCTTCCTTCTGCCTCTCTCTCTTCCTCTACATTTTCATCTCCTCTCCTCCCCTCCCCTCTCCTCTCCTGTCAATATGTGGGCTTATACTCATGCAAAAATGAGATAATTTGATTTAGTTACATCTGCAATGAAAGAGAATTCACGTGAACTGTTGGAGTGTCTCAGCTGACATGCAATAGCTTTTTAACCTTCAGCAGCTTGTTTGTGTGTCTGAGTCTTTATATTTCTTTCTAAGCTTTGTTCAAACATTTTAAAAGTCTATTGGAGTTAATATACAGTATTCCTTCTCTTGTTTGAGGTACTTAACACAAAGAGGTTTATTCCTCAGTAGTCTCACTGAAACAGTCAGGACAGTTTACATACCTGAGCTTCAACAACAGCTTTATACATCTGATTTCTCAGAGAGGCAGAGATACCACATCATCGATTTCACAGTCTCAGAACTGCCTTTCAGCCATTGCGTTGCTCTCTGCCTGCCTCAGTTTCCATGCTGAGTGTTTCATTTTTCTTCCTGTCCTAGGGAATATCTACAAACCTATATAGCTCTCTCAACCACTGCTAGTCCTCCAAACAATCAAAATATGATTCTCAAGTAGCCAACTCTTCCCCGTCTTGGCAGGAGTGCTGTGTTGTGTTTGTCTGCTCAGCACACAGCTGAGCTGTGCAGGTGTCTGCATGCCACCATGAATACTTCTGTGTATGAGATTAGTATTCACTGCTTACAGAACAAGAGGAATTTGAGCCCTCATTTCTCAAATGCTAACTGGTCTTCTAAGGTGAAGGATTCTCAGAGATAGAACTGCCCTTATTGCATAAAAGAATATAAGCATGTGAGAGAGGAGGGGGAAAAAAAAAAAGACTAACTCTGCAGGTCGCTCTTCAAGGCACTGGTCAGGGATATGCAACATTGTGCAGCTTTTAGTCCCAGAAAACTTGGGATAGTTACGCAGAAGTGATACGATTTTCAGTGGACTCACTGGAAAAAACATATCTAAGGATGCACCATGATGCCCGGGTTTTGCACATACACAGGGAAATGAAATTCAAGTTTTGGCTCCAAATTTCTTCCATGTGGCAAGTAAATATTTTTCCTTGTGAGTGGTACAGTTGGGTGTTAGTTTCCATGGATAGAGAAAATACCTTAATGTAAGAACATTCAGATCTTAAAGGGAGGGATCTTTGTGGTAGGCAGGAAGGCACCTACTTCTGCTTAGAATGGGAGTTTAGGAACCTGAGTTGTATTCTTTTTTTTTTTTTCTGTTTTATACCCAGAACATCTGTGACTCTTTCCACAGCCTCTTAACATGACATCTTTTTCTGTGTGAGGTTTGGTTTGCCAGATGTCCCCTTAAATTAGGATATACAGTGCTGATTTTATCCTGCCCTACCATGTTTTTTAGGAAATAATCCAACGAAACATAGGTATCATGTCAGATGAACACAACCTGAGGTACTATATGTCAGAAGAACCGCTAATGTTTTATCTATGCTCCTCTAGTGCCTGGTAAATGTAATGCAGTTAAAAATAGCTATGTTGGAAAGTAAAGAAGGGCAAACAGTGCTCTGCACTTGATTTTGGCCAAAAAGCACTCTTGGACACTGTTACCATGGCTCAGCTGATACACAGTAAATAAACTGTGAGAACTTAGTTGTATGCAAATCTTTAAAATGCTTCCTAAATCTCCCAGAAAGATCCTGGAAGAATGATACGTGTCAATACCTCTGTACTACTTTTCTACTTCTCCAATACTTCTATAATTATAGCCAGATTTTTTCCTCAGTTTGGTACTGGTGTCATCACTCTTATTCTCCTCTACAGTTACAAGACATGATCCTGATTCTTAACAATATCAGACTTGTGTCTTGTCTTTCTGCAGTTGGACATACTCAGTTGTGAGGATGTAAGGGAATTGAGTTAGAGATGTTCTGTATAACCCTGTGAAGATTAATGTACACTGCTGAATCTCTGACTACAGGAGTTCCCACTGGACAACTGGATGGAAAGAGTAGGGTATTTTGTTATCTATGGCCATGACATTACGTTCTAGTTTCACACACCATGATACAAAGCATTCATTCTACTCTGAGAGAAGTTACTTACAGGGATGATGTAGATGGAATGTCAGAACGGTAAAATTTTTTTGGTCAGAATGACGCATCCCGAGATGCCCTTCCTCAGAAAGGCTGTAGTCTGGCAACTACATTATACAGCCTCATGGAGAGTAGTGCCTTGCAGGTATGTGCTACCCTGCATGATTCTGAATGTCAGGTGGTTTTAGTAGTTCTCACCTCCATCTAATTTTCAGACTTTCTATAAAACTCTGAACATGGTTGTGCAATAAATTTCTGTTGTGATTCCTGACATTTTTCATGATCAGACATGGAGCTGGATTAAAAAGCAGTAAATACAACACTTATCTGTATTATTTCTTTTAGACGTCAGACTGTGACCTTTACACCCTTTTACCTCCTCTATTCTGCTCTTATTCTTTCTGTGGTGAAAGACTCAGAGTAGCTCTACTTTGCTGTTGGTCTTCACTGTCACAGGGTTTTTTAACGTGTGGTTTGAGGCTCTCATTTCCATATCTAGAACCAGCAGAGAAGGTTTCATCCTGAAATTACCTTAATGATAAAGCAATGCCGCCTTAACAAATTAAGACCATCTCAGAAAGGCAACAGAAATTAAAAAAATAATGACCTGTTTCAAAGGATGCATTGGATTTTAGGTCCACTCCTGCTAGATTTCACCCTGTCATATATTGGGGAAGGGGTGTATTTGTTTTTAAGCAGAATTTTAGTATTATAGAATAAATGCATTTTCTGTCATAAGAAAGATTTGTGAAATTAACACATGAGAGAGAGCACAAGATGAATAAAAAGGATTTTTTATCCACAAAAGCCCTTAAAAGGCAATTTTTATGTGGTTGCACGTTGGAAAAAAAAGTCTCAGATTCACTGCAGATAGCTCCACAGTCTCTATCACACTGCCAATACAGAGCTGTCAGAAAGCTGCTCTAAGTTTTCTCTTTTTTTTTTTTCTTTCTGTAACACTTTTTAGCCTCCTGCAAAAAGGGATTAAAGGGGACACAGCTCCAGCTCGCTTTGGAAAAGCTATTTAGCTTGCGTATTGTGGAAACGTCTTCCCTAGCTAGTTACTGCCGTTTTGTAACACTGCAGCATATTGGACCAAAGACTAGAACTGCCACCTCCTGTTTACAATGGGCTGGAGCAGTGACAGAAGTGTCAGGGCTGCTTTGTGCCTTAGTGTGATTGGGAATAAGACTGACAATGGTAGGTTGCTACCAACAGGTTAATTTTTTCTTTTTTTTTTTTAGTCCATCACCTGCAATGTCAATTCTTGCATTTTACTTGCATATATACTTGTATAGCTAAAAATTTGAACCCAGAAGAGAAAGCGTCCTTTTGCATCCTTTCAAATATTCTTGAATATATCTGAAATACCACCCACAAATACGCATGCAACACTACTGTTTTAGAGATAATTTCAAAGGTAAAAGCATGGAGAGGCAGGAAAAGAAAGCCTAAAAGTAATCCTTAAAAATGTGCTCTAGATTCTTAATGTATGTTATGCTGAGACGGGAACTGCTGTTAGACTGCACAAACACTACGTCCCAAGGCTTAATGCTTAGATAGGATACTTTTATAGCTCTGTCAGTACCAAATTTGTAGAAGAATAGTCAGTGATTTTCATTTTGCAGTGTCAACATGGTGTTTAAAAATATCAATTAACTGATAAGAATACTTCCTATTAAAGGTGAAGTTGCATTCAAAGTATCCAAACAAAGGGTGTAATTTGGGGGTTCTGGTGGGATACTTGGCATTTGACAGCCCAAATTCTGCTTTACATTACTGATTTCTCTTTCAAGCTTTGAGAAAGTGTTTTTGTTGATTATATTCACCAAATAGAGAAGCAGAGCAGAGAGGCAGAGAGACAACAAACTGTAATTTTCTCTTTGAACTAAAACACAAACTTCAAGATTCCCTTCACTGACTGTGTCTGTTAACATGGGTATCTTAGCAGGAAAATGTACACGCATCTTTAAAAGTGGCTTTTCAAGAGAAGAAAGAAACACAAGAAGGAAACTTGGGCACTCACCATGTTCTGATAACACCAACTAAGGGGGAGACCTGTGCCTTTCTACTTGCTTGGCTTCTGTATATACCTTAAACAAATTATGCCATTCCTTTTCTTTTATGTACTTTGTGCAAGAGCTAGAAATTGTATCGTTGCCTGCATTTAGTGCTTCTAGTTGGTTATCCAGGGGGTGCACACTGTCACACATCAAAATAATAGGATAAAGATGCAGCTGACCTGCTGCTTGCTTTCTTGCAGTGGCCTTAGAAGTATGCTGAGATCAGAGAGCAAGATGCATGCTGCACCATAGGACCAAGGAACTAATTTAATATACAATTTGTTTGCGACTTAAACTGCTCTGAAAGGTCCAAACCATTTGCTTACTTATTTTCTGATTTTTGTGTTGAAAGGCTGACTTGTATCTCAAGCATCACTTTTGGGCTCAGTGAGGACTTAAGGACTTTTGACTGGAGACTTGTAAGGTTTTTGCAGCCTGTACAAGACCCCTTTTCCTTCATGGTCTTCTATCTCCAACTAGAACTGCTTATATTTTCAGTTCCAGAAGTTTCTGATTTAATGATGATGGTGATTGTGCATCCATTTCCACCCTAGGGCCTGCATATTGGGTGTGTAATATTTAATGGGCTTAAACTTGATAAGGCTATTTCCTGGGGTATGTAAAATCACAGAATCACAGAATCACAAGGGTTGGAAGGGACCTCAAAAGATCATCTCGTCCAACCCCCCTGCCAAGGCAGGGCCACCTAGAGCACATCACTCAGGAACGTGTCCAGTCGGGTTTTGAATGTCTCCAGAGAAGGAGGCTCCACAACCTCTCTGGGCAACCTGTTCCAGTGCTCTGTCACCCTCACAGTGAAAAAGCTTTTCCTTACATTAACTCGGAACCTCCTATGCTCCAATTTGCACCTGTTGCCCCTTGTCCTATTGCTTAGTGAGGCCGAGAAGAGCCTGGCTCCATCTTCCCGACACTCACCCTTAACATATTTATAAACATTGATGAGGTCACCCCTCAGCCTCCTCTTCTCCAAGCTACAGAGACCCAGCTCCCTCAGCCTTTCCTCATAAGGGAGATGTTCCACTCCCTTGATCATCTTAGTGGCTCTGCGCTGAACAAAATTGAAAAAGAAATTCTTTTCAATGCAGTGATAAGTACAACTTTTGTATAAATTTTACAAAGTGCATAAGAAGAAGGTTTTCCTTCTTTAAAGTGAGGCCCTGAGCATTAAAAGCAGTACAATTTGTGTGGTTTTTAACAATTAGATATTAGCGACTAATTCATATGAAGGCTAAAAATTAATGTATAACCTTAAAAACTGTGCCAGATTAAAATTTGCATTTGAATTTCCCTTCTTTATTTTTTGTGCTTTTGCATAAGAAGTTGTGTCTTATATTTCTGTGAAATATTCAAGACTGAAAAGGATACATATTTTTTCTTAAACATTTTTCTCTTTCTGCATTGAGAGATCAGTAAGTTACTGAAATCTCTTCAATATTCTTTCTAAACTCTTCAAAAATGAAAAGACACAAGATTTTACATTTTAGGTCTGTTAATGCAATCAAGAAATGATGTCAGTGGAGAAATGCAATCAAGAAATTATGTCAGTAGAGACTAACTCAAGAAAAAAATCTGGTACTTGACAGCTCAAAACATGAATGGAACTTTGAAATGTAGCTCACATTGAAGTTCCTAAAGTTTCCAGCCTGGTTCAGTTAAACTATCATAACAAAATAGAGTGATTATAATAACCACTACCCAGTTATAACTGTATCTTCTAATTAATTACTTTTTCTCACAGATATGCAGGCTCACACATTTATACATTAAGATTCAGGCAGTGTTTTTTAATCTTCTTCTTCAAACTTTGGTGTCTTTGTGTGTATTTGCTCAAAAGGGAAGCCAAGAGGAACCATTTACTTTCCCTATATTTACCAAAAGTTGTTATTAAGTCAGTGGTACAAAGAACAGTGTCTTCAAAATGGCATATCAGTCCTACTTCAAACAATATTCTAGCACCTTTCTTTCTGTTTCTTCTTGCCTTCTATACTGATTTTAAATATCTTCATCTAGTTCTTCTCTATGTGTAACTGCTTACAGAGTACCTTATAGAAAGCAAAACACTCTGATGGTTACAGAAGCCCTCCAGAATAGCTTTCTCTGCCTCAGGTCCCCATTCAGAAAAATTATTTATTTTGGTAGTGACTCACCTTTCACGACATTTTGAGAGCATTTTGCCATGGAACTGAAAAGAACTATTTTCCAAGGAGAGCAAATGTGTGTGTGTTCTTGCCTTGTAGTAAATAGGTGATTACACTCAACCATTTCTTTGCTCTTTTCTTCTAGCTGTAATCTGCAAGACCTACTTTAATGATCCTGTCACAGAGGGAGGGAAAATTCACAGACTTATTTGTTATATGAAAAGCATTCTTTAAAAAAAAAAAAATTATTATTATTTTAAATACTGTTCCTTAGATAACAGCCAGGGATTCAGCACAGGTTATCACTGAGTGAGAAGGAAAATGGTTCCAGGTTCATGTAAAACTAGTTTGTGTTATTTCATCATACACTTGGAAAGCAACCGGTTAATCTCAGACCACCTGGTCAGGCCTGCTCTTGTTTTTGCATCTAACAACTCAGTTTCACATCTGGTACAGTTGAAAAAAAAAGAAAAAAAAAATTCTAGCTGGGTTGCTTTCCCTCTTCATAAATATGGGTAGAGAAGTAGTGCATTTGTTAGCTGTTTCACCTGTGATTTGGATTTCATTTTTCATCTCAGAGAACAGAGTCGTGAGGATGATGACTTTAAAATCCCTTCCCTTTGTTGATATTTATAAGCCACAGTGGGTGGAGGTTAAGCTCTGACCCTGTTTTCCTGGGCTTTTCTCATCAGCCAAGGGCAGGAGCTGAGCTCCTGAGGGACCTTGAGTTCATAGTTGTATTACCAATGAGTAATGCCTTGTAACTGCATCTAGTTCTGCTGCACTTCAGATGTTTATGTGGTGCTGGTTTTAGTATCTTGATTAAAACTTAGTAGTTAACATAAAGTAAGTCTCTTGTCACTATATATTTTCACATTTTTACTATTTTTTCACCAGTCCTCTTTATGATCAGAGTAATAAATGCACCTCTATAGGTTTTTTCCTTGACATTTTATGCTTCTTACTCCATCAATAAAATCTGCTGCAGCAATGATATAGCAATATCTCAGGCAGTTAAATAAACTGAATGACCTTATTAAATAGACATTTTGCAATATTTAAAAGTAAGAGATATATTTTAGGGAAAACATGCAATAGATCTGTTTTGTGGTTTGCCCCCCACTTTCTTTTTTTTTTTTTTTAAATTCAGTAAAAAAAATCAAGAATTGCTCATTCCTTCACCTACAGATAAATGTGGAATGAAGCTGCCCAGGAAAATTTACTCTCAACAGAAAGTAATTATGATTATAATTATACATAGATCTATTTAAGATTACTCCTATTCACTCTTGGCATTGTCTTAAAGATTTGTAGACCTGTTAGCTTTTCCCCTTCCCTTCTTTTTTTTTTTTCCCCTCACAGTGTAAAGTGATGATCAGGTTCAGTGTCTAATGAGGCAGCCATTCTGAACACGTAGAGACAAAGAAGAGGTTTCCCTGGCAACGAGGACCATGCCAAAGCTCTCAGAACAGTTATTTCCCCTGTATTCGGGTTGCTTTTCTGTTTAGGATGCCTGTTAGTGTGAGTTCACAGGCAATGCCTGGCAAGATTTTCAGAGATTATAGCTCCTTAATATACATAATAAAATACAGCTAAGGCTATGTTTTATGAGTAGACTGAAAAGTGGTGAGCCAACATATTTTTGGGGGGGTGTATTTTTCTTTACGGAAGCTTAAAACTATGCTTATTACAAGATCATTAGGTATGTCTAAGGCTATTAAATATACTACCTATGTCTCTTTAGAACTTAACTGGTCTCAGCAAAATTTGTGGGAGTTTACTGAATTCTAAGCCGTATTTCTGCTGTCACTAGAATAAGTACTGGTCTAGGGTTTAGTTTTGAAATATATATAAATTTGAGCTCATATAGATGCAACTAAAGATTTAGAACCATATATAATATAACTTGGCTCTCAATCTCAATTTAAATGTACAGAAATATTACAGCAATAAAATATTGAAATATTAGACATTTTTTACTATTTGAAAGTCAAAACTAATTACAATAATATTAAGTGCTTTAATTAATTTAAATCTTTGCTTGCTAGGAACAATCTGAAATCTATGAACTTTCTATGATAAGCCTTGTAAAGTCAGATTAAAAGATTAACTCTTCCACATCCTTACAATTTCTTGAGAGAACTAAGTAGTATAGTACATCACCCAGCCTTGAGTTTGGTCAGTATCCTGAAATTGTTCATGCAGCTACCCAACTCAGCTGAGGGATTTCATCTGGAAAGTGTTATCTAAGTGCACCTGCTCACAGATATTAAGTTTCTAGTTGCAGTTTCCACTTCCTGTAGACCAGAAGAGTTAATCTTGTCCAAGATATTCACTGGGGATGTAGAATAGAACAGTTCCAGTTAGAAGGGACCTACAAAGATCACCTAGTCCAACTGCAAAAAGACACATATATAATCCCACCTTCTTCTTCAAGAGAATTCATATCAACTACCTTTCTTTCTTGTTTCCTTCCTCCCTTCTGCCCTCCCGACCTAACCACAGCCCTGTGACTGTTGCATTTTATGAAGGGATGGCCAGGAAGTATATGACTATTTTGAGGCAATAACAAGGATTGCTTCTGGACAAGTACTGCAACCAGTAGACTTTTACTGCAGTCATCTTTTCATCTGTCAGTGGCTGAACTTTTAAACCATTAATCCAGTTCATTTTTTTTGAAAGAAAGATCCTGAGTGCTTTAATGCTCTTCAAGTGAAAATTCAAGCATTAGGATCCCAAGAGAACAAAACCTCCCTACAGCCTTGAGTAAAGAAACTAAAAGGCAGAATTTAATATCTCGCTCTTCATTATTCACTATTGATGATCTGTAGGAAGCTACATAAAGAGTGCCTATGCATACTGAGTAGAGACCTGTATATTTAGAGAGCACCCTAGGCAGGTGCTTCCACTGGGATCTTAAACAGATGGCATACTAACTCCCCCTGTGTGTGAGATAGGAAGTAAGATTTTTTGATTGCCCTGGACCGATTAGAAGCCTAAAAAAGTAGGCTCTGCAAAGTTCTTTGAATCTGGTTCTTATATACTAACTAAATCACTTGTCACAAGTTCAGCTGGGGTTGATAGGACTGGGAAGATATTGCTTGGCTCTCCTTTACATCCTATCTCAAATTCAATTTCTCTGTTATATGTAAAGTCAAGCTAGTTGCAAAATAGTAAGAAACTGAAGAAGAAAAATAAAAATGAGAAATAGGAGTAAAAATAAATTAAAAAGTGGGATCTTGCTTTGAACTAGTAAGGATGATATTCTCATTTTTTTCCTCTGCAAAGGAAACTCATTTCAGCTTTGTAAGACCACAATGATTGCTTCAGACACAAAATGAATCAGACCTCTTGTTGGATTATGTGGGCGGTATTTCCACTCTTCCCCAGTGTGATAATTCACAGCCTGCAGCTGTGGCATGCAAACTCAAATATTTTTCTCATTCTGTTTGGCTTTAAAAGGAAGGACCTGCATTCATTTGCTGTTTTTAAGAAAAAAAAAGAATAAAAAGTTGAAGGCCCATTAAAGATTAGCAATTTGAAACAGAGCAGCCATAAAACAAAACAGTATAACCAAAGAGTGAATTAATTTATCTTGAAACCAGCATATTTTTAGTGCAGATATAGTCTAGTTTTGGAAAATTAACTATAAGATATGTGCTTGTTCAGATATATAAATAATAAGAAAAATAACAAGATAATGGTTGTGAACAACACCTTTTGCACTGTTAAGAGTCATAAAAAAGACTTTTGAACTAATATTTACTTACCTGCTCTTAAAGAATTAAATATTCTCTTTATACAGCAAAATTGTTTGATGTTATTAATGCCTATTAAAACATATTTCTCGGATTCTGTATGCAATTCAAAAGAATCAGATAAAACACAATCCATAAACTTGTTATCCTCTATCACTAAAATCACTCTGCAAATCCCCAGCTGATCTTCACTTCCAAGTACAATTTTATTAGTCTAGGAATCTCTTCTCCAAGAAAAAAAAAGGAAAAAGAAAAACTTAAATTCAATGTTTCTTTGCTTGCTACTACAACATAAAGTTGATCTTCCATGGCATGTTCCTTAAAAGCTGCTCTAAAGCTTTTCCATACCCTGTAAATTATTTTCTTTCCCTAATGGCTTGTTGTATTGTTTGCCAGTACAATGACTAGGAAAGCACTATTAACACTTAAGCTAATTAAGGTTTTCAGAAAACATTGGTTATGTTGTTCTCATTAACAGACTTTTTTTAAAAAAATGCTATTCAGATGTATGAAAAAAAAGATTGCTTTTAAATCTCAAGAAATGAATGTAAGTGTTCATATTCTGGTACATTAACAGTTTGTTCCAGTACATTGATATTTTATGTGGAAATCCAACTCTGCAATTAATATGCCTGATGCAAATTGAAAAACCCATAATCCATCCTTCTCTGTTGGAATGTAAGAGCATATTATTATTGAGAAGCTACAGGATACCAGAACCATTTTTTAAAGTTGAATGCTCATTACCTTAAATCTGCATATAAAATGGTGTGCTTTCAGACTAGGTAATATATAATTGAATATATCATGATACACATGAAAATGTAACAAATAACAATAATAACAATAATAATAAGTCCAGTGTGTTTCACTTCTACAGAGATATTTATGTCTTCTAGCATTAGAATTTAAAAGTAACTAAAATCTAAACACAAGATGGTAACAAAATACCTGACTATTCTAGCTAACAAGAGGTATCTGGGTGGTCATTTCCATTAAACTTGAAAATCAGGTGGTCATCATTATATTGCCAGGAATTTCCCAAATAGATTGAAGAGAAAAAATTATCTTTTCGTACATACAATATAAATTAATACCTGTGTAAATGTAAGTGAAATGTGTCACTGTTGGTTACAGCCTCCTGGAGAAATTTTTAGCTGAGGTGATGCTCCAGTGGGCATTGATAATGAGATACCTTTTCCTGATCAGATGTGGAATGTTTACTGTGAAGGAGCAAGGTACTATGACTGTTCAGAACTCTTCTACGAGTAACAGCAAGCAAGATTTGTACATTTAGTGGTTTGTCATTGTATTGATCTTCTGAGTCGAATTTCTCTCAAAGGGCTTATCAGAGCCAAAATAGATGGATATCATTGGAGATGTCATTTCATGACCCAGTTTTCAAAAGACTTCATCTTTCATGCCGGCAGTGTGAAGAAAAAGGTTCTCAGGAGACTTTTTAACATTGGACACAGATCTTAAAGTAAAGTTGCTTTCTGATGGTAAAAAGAAAATGTCACTAAAAAGTGCAAGTTCTATGTGAAATTGATAGTGCCAGGTTCTGGAAGACTATAGAAAACGTTCTTTATTTTCAAAACCAAAATGACCTAGAGATCTTTTGTATTATTAAAAGGTTTTTTTTCTTCTCTTTTTTGCTTTCTTTGGAAGAATGCATGCACCTGGCAGTCTACAACTGGGTGTTTGGGGCTTTTTTTCCTGAAGGTTTCCTGGGGAACACTCCTCAACCAAAGTATTTTTTACAACCATGACATAATTTCACAATGGGAAGAGACCAAGGTCTATAGCCTCAATTTCTGAAGATATTTTGGTTTCTATGGAAAGAAAAAGTAGGTATGTTGGCTAGAAGGGATGCAAAGTGTTCTGCAGCAAGTCCTCAGTTTGGATGTCATGAGACCAGAACTGTGAAATGTGCCAAAACTGCCTCACAAAAAACCATATAGTCTAGTTAACCTTTATCTGAAGATCTCAAAGCACTTTGCAACCAGGAATTATCTTGGCTGGAAATGTGTTTGTGGGAATAATTTTAATACATTTCAGGAATAATTAGGGCAGGAACAAAAATCTCTTTAAAATGTTCACAGATGCTTGTTTCCAAACATATCTGATCTTAGGTTATATCAAAGTTCCTCATATTTACCATAAACCCACTAGAAAACTGTCAAAAGGATGACCAGCAATGGCAAAGTTTTTCTGTAACCTCTGTCCCACATGTTAGGAACCCTCATTCACCTTTTAACTGCATGATCCCTTTGTTTTGGTGGGTCACAGTTGCAGTCTGCACATGAGAAGGACATAATGGAAGAGTCAAAGTGTCATATTTAGCCATAGCACTGAGTAGCATGATGTGCAGAGTCTCAGTTTACTCTGGGGAGTTTAGAAAGAGACTTTTGCCTTCATAACAAATATTTTTTCCTTTATGAGGTCTGCAAATTCCTTTGGAAAAGTCCATTTATGGGAGGTATATTAACTGCACGCTAATGGCATTCTGCTCTGACCCCAGCCTAGTCTTCCCACTCATAGTTATTTGTTCTTTGAGCAGGGAATGGGTTACAATTCTAGCAATTTTCTCATTAATAACGATGACAACATCACATTGTAATTCTTTCAGAATATTACTACTTCTTGTAGTCATCACAAGCTAAATTCAGAATGACTAAAACCAGCAAACTAGATTCTGCAAAGATCACAGCAAGATTGATTTCAAAAGGGTGATTTAAAACTTGGCTTTGTTCTTGCTTATAGATGTATTTTACTAACATGCAATGGGGGGGTTGGAATCAACCTCCAAAACCTCAAACCAAAAAGAATATTCCAAAGGTGTGATTTATGGCTGCATTGGTACGGTATTATAGTTTAAAAGCTTCCTTTTAAACAGGTGGTCTTCAAAGCTTTCTTGGTTTCACAAAGCATGTTCTCCTGATTCTTTGTCCAGAAATAAAAAAGCCATCGAATTTTGTACCCAAGAAGAAACAAATCCACAGCTAAATACTCACTTTTGTCACTCAGCAATGCTAGTTCACAACTAGTGTCAACTTTTCTATTCAGATTTTTATCTCTTTAGTATTTACTCTTTCTCTCTTATGAAACTGAGTGTTCCTGATGAATTTGAATTCATCTCTAAACTTTCAGCTTTCCTTTCTTTTGTGGGTTCATTAAATATTCCCATCTGTCAAGAAAAGAGTGAAGTTACTTTAAAAGAATCTTACTTATAGTTAACTCCTAATATAGTTAGGTAGGAGTTAAGTGTTTGTAGTTCACCTGTAATTTGTGCAAAAACAAGAAAAGAAAAAAAAAACATAGAAAATCCCATTTACTTAATGCTGTTAACTTTTATGGGAAAATATTCTAACAAGAAAACAGATTTTTTTGTTTTTCTAATTATGTTAGTGTCATCAAACTACCACTCCTTGACATCTTCAGCTCTCTGTAGCAGCAACAATAGCATGTCACCTCTGCCCCTTTTCCCCTTACATGTTTCCTCTAGCCGAATGACAGAATATACTCCTGCTTTTTCCTTGATATTGCAGCAGCAATTCTACATGATATATTAAATGAAAAATCTCCATCAGCCCGCTGCATAGAAAGCAAAGATACCATAATCTGAAAATGTTTATCCTATCACCACTTCAAATACAATTTCAAGAGAATATCTCAAGTAATGTACCTTGCCAGAAAGATCCCAAAGAATGTAATGTAATTTAAACTGTTAGAAAGCAGATAGAGGAGTTAGTTCAATAAATAGTTCGGACAATGTCTATGATACCCTGATGCATTCCTAAAGGCTTCTGGCTGGAAGTCCTTAATAGAAGGTGTCACCCCAACAGTAACATTTTGTACTACCAAAACCTGACCATACCATCTCAGTGGACAAACAGCACAGCAACTTCCTACGGCTGCCCAAATTTGTATTGAAGTGCTGGATACTGCACTCTAGTGCTGTGATTTTGGGCATTGCTGCAGCTGTGGGAAAGTAACACTTCATGTATGACATACTCTGAAAAATTCTTTAAAGACAGACAAAGGTTTAGTACAAGAAAATAAATTATGTTTGGCAATATGTCTATTCGATTTAGAGACACCATCTTTCTGCCTGTGCTTTAGAACTCCGAGAGATTTTGCTTTCTGATTCATACAGCAAAAGTAGTTGTGATAGTGCACAAGCTCTTGAAATCAAAGCCCTCCTTCAGAGGACTGCACTCTCAACAGTATCCCCTTTCTGGGAATATGTGCCATTTTCTGAAACTAAAACACTCCTGAGATCATACTCAGACTTCACTCTACCCTTCTTCAGGAGGCAGCTTTTAATCTTCTTCCTTCTACAGAAATGTGGAATGCCTTACTTAAAAGCTATTACTATCATTAGGATATTACACAGCTATCCTGAGCCATACAGAATATGCAAACCATTGCTCCAGTGCTTACCTAAAAACAAATAGTTCGTCCTTCCCTGCCTGATTTTGTCATACCCTGAAATCAACATTTCTTATAAACATATGCAATAACAGCATTAACTTATAGGACCAATTGAAAATAATGAATCTTGTTCATGCCTAAATCTTAGTTGAAATGAAACATTGCAAGAACAAAAAAACTCTGAAGTGGTAATGGCTGGGAGGTGAAGGTGAAAGTTTTGAAGGCAACCAAGCAGAAGATTCTAAAATTCTACATAAATTGTCAAATATCATAAGTTAAGAAAATACTATAAACTCACAATATTGACTTCTACAACAATTAGTTTCTTATTTTGTCGGAACTGGAACCACATCCAACTTTATGTATGTATGGAGATGGATGTATGGAGAAGGTCCATTATAACCTCTTCCTGTATTTCAAGCTCTGTAGATATATAAGCACAATGTTTTAATCTAAACGCAAGTTGTCCTTTACTCTGACTGCCACTTCCTGCTGCTGCCCATCCAGCACTACTGTACTGTGACTTCTGCCATATGAGTCCTATTCAAAAGTATTGTGTCTTTGTTTCAGATGAGTTTATTTTCTTTCTAGCAGCTGGTATAGTGCTGTGTTTTGGATTTAGTGTGAGAATAACATTGATAACACACTGATGTTTCTAGTTGTTGCTAGGTAGCTGCGGTGTTTACACTAAGTCAAGGACTTTTCAGCTTCCCACACCCCACCAGGTGTACAAGAAGCCGGGAGAGCACAGCCAGGATAACTGATTGAGACTGGCCAGAGGGGTATTGCCTGCCATAGAACATCATGCTCCGTATGTAACTAGGGAAACTCGCTGGGAGGTGGGATCACTGCTGGGAAACAGACTGGGCATTAGATTATTTTCCTTTTGCACGTGGTAAACCATTGCATTTGTGCATCACTTGTATTATTTTCATTGTTGTTATTATTATTGTTATTATTATTATTGTTATTAATTAATGATAATGTTGTTACTATTATTACTATTCCCACTATCTTCATTATCCTATTAAACTGTCTTTATCTCAACCCATGATTTTTTCTCCATTCTCCTCCCCATCCCGTTGTGATGATAAGAGGGGGAGACTTGAGCACTTGAGACTTGAGACTTGAGCAAGCAGCCGTGTGGTGCTTAGTTGCTGGCTGAGGTTAAACCATGACATCCGACCATCCTGAGTTTACAACAGAGAAGGTCAACTCCAGTGTCCTCATGACTGAGCAATGCCTAACAGGCACAACTTTCCTTTTGATTTGGTTTAAATTCAGGAACATGCAAATCAAACTGGGAAGAAATTTTAAGTCCTTTATACCCATCCCCTGAATGACTTTATTGAATAGCACATTCTTGTAGGGTTCTATAACTTGATGTAGCATAGAGTACTACCATTGCTTGCTATCTGGCAGTAACTGCGGTCCCCCTGAGAGATATCAGCCTGTCACGGACAGAGCAGCTGGAGAAACAAAGTGATCTGCACGTTGTAAGGCAGCCAGCCACATACTTATGGCTGAATATCCACTCTGGTGGCAACAGGCTGATAATGTTCAGAGTGGCTGTGACAGCTGATAGAATGGCATCAGTGAAATTTTCTTCACACTAAATAAATTCACGAAGAATGAGTCTGAAACCTAACTGCACTCAAAGCAAAAATGAAGACAAAATTTGTAAAACTGAGATATAATTTTAAATTAGTTTTTTATATGCCAAGTGGTTTCCATTGAAAATAACTATATTCTGCTTGGATTTATATATATGGGCTCTTCTTTTTAGCAGCTTCTCTTCTCTTCAATACCTACCAGGCTGCTGATTTTCTCTCTTTCTCTCTCTCTCTCTTTTTTCTTTTTTTTTTTTAAAGTCCTTCACTCTCTCACTGCACTTGTTCCACTTTGTTCCTCTTTCACCATCACACTTGAAAGACTTCCAGGAGTCAGGCAAAGTTCTTTCAACAAGGTAGCACTTTCCTTCACAAAAGGGCAAAATTCTTCTCTAAATAAGGCAGGAGCAGTCTGCCTTACAATTTTTTTTTTTCTTTAACATATCCTATAGCCATTACTGCTGGGAAAGTCTGAGACAAATGCAGCAAACTACAGTTGTTAAGGAACACCACATAATTTATTCTCCCCACATCGAAGAGGGACTCTCGATCCCAGACTGGAATAGAATCCAGATCTATTTATCTGTTACAGGTTTTTGTATCAATGTTCCCAAGCGAAATCCTCTGCTTTAATGTAAAGAAAATCTCTTGCTTGAGAAAATAATTTGTGAGATTATCTATTTTTATAATTCATTATTTTTTAAACCCTGTATAACTCCAGACTGTTTTTTGGGGGAACGACTTGAGGCATTTTTATTTAACTGTGCAGAGAAAGCCATCTTATACTCTGAGTTCTAAATTTATATGATTTTTTTCTAATGATTGAATCTGAGTACTTAGCTACACTGATGTTCTTTGTGAGTTTTTTCATATATGTAGGTTCTGAGATCTACAAAAAGTAGTAAAAGACAGGACGTGATACCAGATATTTCAATTCAGATGTATATTGCTTAAATGTCTGTGAGGATGTCGTGATGCAAAAGTGATTATGAAGACTGGCTTAGAGCCAAAACAAGGAAACCACTGATGTTTTCTGGTTTATGTTATGGCTTTAAAAAACTTAACAAGCTATTAACATGCGGTTACTGAGGAAATTTGGACCACCTACTGAGGTGAATATCTTTTACTTGTAAAAAGATAATGTTATTAATAATCAGTTTGGGTTTTTTTATTTCATACATGCCATATGCTTTTACAAACATAGAGAAAGCCAGTAAATTACATAATATCTCTGCACACATCCACCTTGAAGAGTCAAAAAAACCCATGTCACACAGTCAGTAAGAAATTGCAATTAATGCATATAGTAAAAAGCCTTTACACACACAGTGTTTGATTCAATAGAGGAAATGAAATGTTTATGTTATAGCTATCATTGGTAGGACATTTTAAAGACTGGGAAGATAGTTTTGAATTAAAAATAAAATTTAATTTCAAGAGAAATATAAATACTGTTTGTCTAAAACAAGAAGTATTACACAGATACCCACAGACTTCCTGTAGGTAAATGTTAGTTCCTCCAGTCTTTCTGACTGCACACATATTCTTTTCCCTTCAAATTAATTTTACAGCAGACTACAATGCCTAAAAATTCCCTGAGGGCTTGAACTAACTGAAAAAGGAGAGCTGTTGAAGCACTGTATACAAGACGGATACTTTTCACTACTCAGATACAAGCATCTCGGAGATACTTCCCAATCACGTCGGTTATTGCCATGTGTTCTTTATCTTGGAAAATGATCTGAACTACAGTTTATCACAAACACTCTTTAAACTGATTCTGTGCAAAATCTACTGCTAAACCAAACTCTAATTTTTGATGATTAGTTTCACCTTTAACTTCTGTGTGTTTGCAAATGGATTATCTCTGTTGACCAAAGTGTCCTCATGTTTCCTATCTGAACTATTTAGATCATTGTCATATAATCCAAATAATCTAAAATGCTGGTTTTATGCTGCTCCTTGTGGGTCTTTTGTGAGTTTTTTGGTCAGTGTGTCTAAGAAGTTTCTGTTAGTTTGCTTTATCTGTGAAACCATCCCAATCCTCTTCACATTTTGTAGTCTCCCACAGGTGATACATAAAAGGATTATGACTGAAAGCTTCACTGGACCAGAATAGGCATAGTCCTCTGACCAAACACAGCTGAAGGGAGATAACTTCTCAGGCATTTGCTAGAATCTGGGATTCTTACAACAGTAAGTCCAGATCAGCTCTGAGGTACAGACTCAATGTATTGGAAGGCCTCATAATGGATAAGGTTATTCTTTCAGCTATTTTCTTATGCTGCCTTCCCCCGACAACTAGCAGCCTCACCATTTCTTGTGGATTAATGTATGTCAGCTGCTGCTTTTTCTCAGATTTCCATTACATAGTCTGCTTTATTCACAGGACAATATTACAACAGTTGAAAAAAAGAAAAAAAATATTCTGTGGTGTAGTTAATTATGATTTTTTTTGTATATTGATTACATCAAATCTGTATTTACCCTGATTTTACAGAATTCTGAATGTTTGCTTGCTAACAGCATGATAATTATCAATGAACAGAGAAAGATAAAGCAGCATATACGTATATACAGCCTCGTATTTCTGTGTTTGACTTATTTACATCAAACACACAGTAAACACACATCTTCATAATACACGGAAGGCTAAGCCAAAGTCATCAATATGGGTGAACAAATCCATGTTTTGAAGCCTGTGCTCTGTCTGATACTCTAAGGTGGATATGCAGAAGATCATTATGTATTCTTCACCACAGGTCAGTTGCTTAGCTACCAGAGAAGTAGAGAACTACTAATTGAAAGTATTCAGTATTGCTGGCAACATTTGCTGCAGGACACTGGACTTGGAAACAGTCAGATATAAATGTTGCAGGAGGAAGGATGAAAGAAAAATCCGCACAACATCATCTTGCTGAAAATAACAAATGTTTTTCTTCAGTATTATGATGTATGTATTCTCATCAGTAAAATGGTTGATTCTGATGATCAGTCATCAAATGATCTTGTGATAAATTTAGTAGATGAGTTGTTCCTAGTAAGTTAATATACTGTGGTTATATTTTAAATATAATTATTGTTGCAACTACTGGAGTAATTTCATATTTATATAACTCCAGCACATTTCCAAGTGTTTAATTACCTTCAGGGATCTCTAGTTAATAGGTACAGCTATTAAAAGGAAAAAAAATTTACAACTGGCCAGAATATTATCCCCTCATGAGATCTCTAATTGCTAAAATTTTTTCATTTGGTTCACCTGTAACCTGAAACTTCGTAGTGAAAACAAACACTCCTTTTTTAGCTCAGAGGAGTCAACAATACAACATTATCAGTTTTTCTTTTCACGGTATTCTCTCATATAGGTGTTCTTTTTATTATTTTTTTCACCTTTGTAGTCAATGTTTTATAACTGCATTTTCTGCCAATGTTTATGTCTTGAACATAAAAGTTAAGACTATCTTGTCAGGAAAAATGAGAGACTCTCTTTAATCTATTGTCCTCCTATCAGACTTTTCAAATGAGACATATTCAACCTTTACCTTTCAGTTGCCAGGTTAAAAAAATAAACTTGGTCTAGAATTACATTCTACTGCAGTCTTTGCATCCAAAGCATTTGGAAAGCATTCCTTGAAACAAAGTTTCATCAGTTTTATTGAGAAACTTCAGTTAAAATGCTTCCATGGAGAAGTTTTTCACAGATAACTTGACATGCAGTCAGTAAATCTATATTTCCTAAGATACGTAGTTTTTTTAATTAGAAGGGCTCACAATGATGACTTTGTTTGTGCATGATTTCATAGATTTGACAGAATGTAAGTGAAAGAAAAAATTGCTGATGCTTTTATAGTAAAAAAAGAAACCAAAAACCATACTGTTACACTGCCCCACAAAGTCTCTTGTCCCAGAGTTATCCGATCTGTTCACATATCAGGAATTCAAACTCACATACTAGGAATTCAAATTCTCAGGACGAGAGTCCTGAATTTGAGTAAAAAAAATAGATTTAACTGACAGTCCCTTGTTAATTTAGCACATCTTTATCTACCCATTCTTTCATACCCTAGCTGCATTAATGAATCAAGTGTGACATTGCAACACTCCATCTATATAACTTGCAACTCATTAAACCCTTTTTTCTAATTTCATCATTCATTATGAATCTGTTTTTGCTTAAGTTGTACAATTTTCCTTAACAGAGTATGCCTAGGATTGTCCCTAAACTGAGTCACCAGGGAAAGTAAGAAGTGCAGCTTGTTGGAGACAATTTCAGCTCACATAACTGCATGATCTAAATAAGACATCCAGTTGAATATCCCTATAGTTATGACTGCATCACCTTGGAGGTCAGCATGTTAGCTTACATTGCCCTTCCTAGAACTAGTACACGATCCACAGGATGACTGCACAAAACACTACCTGAGGCACAGAGATATGTTTAGTATACCAGAGCCTCCTTAATTCTAACCTATGAATTTAAACCAAATTTCAATTTCGTCAGACAAATGAATTTTTCTCCTTCTGTAAAATAGTTATAGTTCTACAAACACTAAAGCATCATTCAGCGGTCTCAGCTCATATCTGACATCCCAAAGTCTAGGGAACATAGTCAGTGTCACTGATTCCTTGCCATCCCTTGGGACTTTCCACAGATGATTCTACTGTAGTTAAGCTCTACACTTCTCTTGGTTTTCCTTTCTCTAACTTTCTCTTTCAACTCTAAATTTTCTATTAAGTGGAGCAAGATTTAACTTCATAGATTTAAGTGGAAATGTTAACACATTAATGCTCATTATAGGAAAATTTTATTGCATATTCCAGTTGCCTTATACGTAGTACATGTTCAGAAACCCATGGTTGGCCTGTAGGACTCAGGTTCCTCTAGAACACAAAGTGGATTAGACAGTGTTGGTTTGTCCCTGTACTGTTGTCTATCTCCTGCCACTTTCCTGCCAGCTTTCCCAACCACAATTGGCCACTGCACCTCTGTAGCCTCCCTCCCACAAAGGATGGTGGAGAGGGAATTGTCATTGTCGCTGTCCATGGTCAAGAAGCTGTGCCTTGAAGACCAGAACAATTTGATACTCCAGACAGAAAACAAAGAGAAGGCAGCAGTTATTAATACATCCTCAGATCAAATCTACCACCTTTTTAAACCGACTTTTTAGGCTAATTTCCCCAATAGTTCTCTCACCTCCCTACCAGCAAAATTTACGTATGGGTATGTTATGCCCTTCCCTGCATTTTAGATAAAATATATGCTCTTTCCTCTGACAAGTGCTTTTCCTCCCCTGTCATCTTTTTTAAATGCCTTGAAATCCTTATGTACAATTCAGGGGTCAATGAATCTCAGGTTCCTTCTTAGGTATTACTGTTTGATGTAAACAATAAAACTTCAAGCATAGAAGACTTAAGTGTTGTGGTAATTATTCTTCTAAGTTTGGGAAATGAGCAGGTGATGATTGAAGGAAAAATGTTTTTCATCCCAGCAGCTATTAAGCACAATTTAGATAGCAACTAAGAAAGTTGCACATTTCAAATCAGAAGCTATAGATAATTTACAAACAATAATTGGAAAAGGCTCAGCTGATTAAGTCTCTGGACCATTAATATTCAATTTCAACAGCTCTGGAAGTTCCAAAAGACTGACAGGGAACTGCAACTGGGCATCTGGTTTAATAGGGTAAAAACAATGGCCCAAGTAACTATAGGGTTTTTTAAGTCTGACAATTTTCACAGATTAAATAGCAGTAATACTGATGCAAGATTCCATAAAGAAATTTAAAGGAAACTAAATTAATTGATGACAATTAACAACTTCGGCAAATAGAGTTATCTCTATAGGGACATCTTTTACTAGATTGGGTTGCTCAAAGGTGTAAAGTGATTGAACACTCAAACAGGTTGCCTGGATAGGCTGGGAAGTCTCCATCCTTGGAGACAGGCAAAGCCCAGCTGGACATATTTCTGAGCAACCTGCTCTAGTTGATCTTGTGTTGAGCAGTGGGATTGGACCAGATGACCCTTGGAGTTCTCCTCCAACCTTAATAATTTTTGATTCTATGATGAAAAAAAAAAAAAGAGGAAGCTGTTGCATTAGTGATGTATACTAAAAAAACTGTGAGTAGATGTTTGAAATGCAGCTTCCCACAAAGCTTAGATGATACTAGATACTGAAATAGTTTAGATATTCATATTTATCTATGAACTATTAAAACAAGATATGGACATAAACTCTTATAAACTCTCCTTTTCTTTCCCTTGGTACTCTCCCTTTCATCCTTGGTACACAAACACACACAGATACATTTTACTTTCTCTCTTTATACAACCAGACTTATCATACAGTCACTGAAAATTTTGAGGCATTCTTAAATTTACAATGAGTTTTAGTAATGTTGTTTGTTTTCAATTTTCATGAGCCCCTGTTTTTGACTAATAGACACAACTGTGAGATGGTATGCACTAAACCTTAGGCCTCAAGATTTTGGTTTCCTACGTATGTACCAATGTATAAGAGCTGGGAGACATTCCTCAAAATAAGAATTTTAGTTTTTCCAACAATAATAAAAAAAAACAACCACCAAACAAACACCCAGAAATGGTAAAATAAATGCTTTTCAGCATTTTCCCTTTGAGGAATTTTCTGACTTTCTACTTTTATTTTATTCCTTCCTCCACCAACTTTCAGACTTTTCTAAGGAACATAAAATTCTCACCAGGTCTATTATCAAATATTTCCTTCATATTATTTTTATATTGGGAAATTAAACCAAAAGCAAACACTTTTAGCACAACTGTTCAGTAGTTTCCTGTAAGAGTTTTTACTACTAAATGTCTGGGGAAAAAAAGTCCCAGTATTGCATGCTTTTTAACCCAGCATCTAATTTCCTTCTCAGTCATATATCATTGACTGACATACAGAAATATACATTACTGTCCTATTAAAATGGTGGCTTATACAAAGGAATGGTTTCCCACTCATTTCTAACTCTAAGCTAGTCTTTGAAAATGTCATTCCTAGATAATTACCTCCCATCAAAAAAAAATCAATATTTGTTTATGTGCAAGTTTATGCATCACTTTTATGGCATGTGCAGAAACTGGGTGCTTAGACTGAGATTGCAATAAGTCAAGCATGCCGCTTTCTGAAAATTATTGTTATTAGATTTCTTTTGACTTGCTGATGCAGTTTCTAAATGTGCAGACTGAATCAGTCTACAGAGTCTCATCGGTAGCAGCAGCTGGAGTTAAGTCAGCTGCAGAGTCATCATTGCTCTGGAGATCATAGTAAGTACTTCCCACCTTGTCCTCATGACTGCTCTTCACACTGGGATGAAGAATCTAGTTAAAATAGTCTACATTAAGAACAGTACTACAACAATCAAAATCAATTAATCTGCTATTAAACAGTCATTTTCCCTGTCACACTGCTTTAGAATCCTGGAAATCTGGGAAAAAGAAGAGAGGGAGAATCCTCAAATTTTCCTTGACCTTTCATACTCACAGTGCAGCCATAACCAAATCTCGTAATTTCTATTGGTCCTGGTGGACGAAGGGATGACCATGAGCCAGCAATGTGCCCTGGTGGCCAGGAAGCTCAATGGCATCCTGGGGTGCATTAGAAGGGCTGTGGTCAGTAGGTCGAAGGAGGTGCTCCTCCCCCTCTATTCTGCCTTGGTGAGGCCGCATCTGGAGTATTATGCTCAGTTCTGGGCCCCTCAGCTCAAGAAGGACGGGGTACTGCTAGAGAGAGTCCAGCGCAGAGCCACGAAGATGATCAAGGGAGTGGAACATTTCCCTTATGAGGAAAGGCTGAGGGAGCTGGGTCTCTTTAGCTTGGAGAAGAGGAGGCTGACGGGTGACCTTATCAACTTTTATAAATATGTTAAGGGTGAATGTCAGGAAGATGGAGCCAGACTCTTCTCGGTGTCATTAAGCGATAGGACAAGGGGCAACGAGTGCAAGCTGGAGCATAGGAGGTTCCATGTTAATATAAGGAAAACCTTTTTCACCGTGAAGGTGACAGAGCACTGGAACAGGCTGCCCAGAGAGGTTGTGGAGTCTCCTTCTCTGGAGACATTCAAAACCCGACTGGACGTGTTCCTGAGTGATGTGCTCTAGGTGGCCCTGCCTTGGCAGGGGGGGTTGGACTAGATGATCTTTCGAGGTCCCTTCCAACCTCTGCAATTCTGTGATTCTGTGTTATTCTGTGATCTCTTGGTAATGCAGCCAATAAAGCATACATAAGCAATTTCATCACTAAAAGGAACAAAATAAGAATTATCTTTCATATGAGTGCAGCGGATGCTCACCTTACTTATTCCACTGGTACTGGAATATTTTATTTCCTATTGTTTCATTCCTAATACTCTCACTGTGTTTTCCTTATTTTTCTTTTGATTATTAGCTTACATTTTAGTTACTTTGAGGATGGTGATGACATGATGCCACAAGTCTCTACTGCTCCACTACTCCAAATTATAAATGTACTCTGTCCTCTTGAACCCAGTAGACAAACTGATCATCAAAAGTTAAAAATGTTTCTTTTACCTCTCCCCCCAAAAAACCCCTGCATTCTAGATCATCCTATTTAAAATTCTGTGCCATTTGGGATTTGATTCATAGGCTGAAGTGAGAGAGGAGCTTTGCTAACTTGTGGGTTTATGTCCAGTAAGGTTTTAAGGCAACAGATTAATAGAGATAGAAACCCAGGAAAACAATGATCATCAACCTACCTGTACTAATGTTATTTCAAGTCATCCAAGATGCCAACTTACTGAATTTTTACTTACATGTAAGTGTGTATACTTTAGTTCAAAAATATAAGGAGTATTCGTTTTCTTTTCCATATGGATTCAGCTTATGCTCAATCTGTATGCTAAGCAAATAATTTGCTCATACTTGTAAAGGATATGCATTATCAGAACACAACACCTGCAGGACAAAAGCGAGGTTAATTTCATTGTTGCTATGAAGCAAAGGAGATCATTATAGAGCCTGCAGTAACCAAGCTCTGTGAAATAGCTGCATTAGTCATTAACTTTCCAGCACCAAATTTCATATCAGACTCAATTAACTACTACATAGTTTTTAATGACAATATTTTTCACATGCAGCTCTTGTTTACTAATATTTCCCATCACAACCATCTTTGCTATTACTTTGGTGGTGTTAATATTCAAGTCCTGTGTTTCTCCAAAGAAAATGGGGCAATGAAAATCACATTTGCTGAAAGTGCTTCTTGAAATACGCCTCTAAATTTTGAAGTGTTTAAGTTTCACTTTTGTAGTAAAAGTCAATATGAGCATAGAAAATTAATGTCATGTCTGCATTTTATCCACAGAAGAGATTGGAGTTGTCGCAGAATTTCCACATCTTTGTCCTGAACATTTCTGTTGTATTTGAGACTTTCATGATCAAAGTCCTTTAAATTAGAAATGTCCTTTAAGTTTGCTATTATCTTATCATACTGAAAGTCAAAGCTTAGAATAAAAGAAATCACAAAGTTAATGTAACCATGAAATAATTTACATAAATAATTAGCACAACATGCACACATTAACAGCAGCTGGATTAAGAGATCAGATCACCCACAGGCTACAACAAAAATATTCTTGTCTTTGTCTGGTGTTCACCCATAATTTTTGCCCTTTTTGGAGAGATTGGAGGGATCCTTAGATTCAAATAACACCATCTATACCTTTGCGTTGATTATATTGTTGTTAGTTGTTGAGGGTTTAAAATTGAAGGTAGATTTTGGCTTTGAAAAATACCCAGGCACACACAGATTATCTGTGAGAAAACCTAGTTTTGAAAGCATTTGTGAAAGCAGTGGTCTCTAATTTGGAAAGATTTGCAAACTATACACTTATTATCTATAGTCATTGTTGGACTGTGTTTGTTTTCACAACCCTAGAAAGCCTAAGTAACAAGGCTGCACTATAAAGAAAGAATTATAAAACATCAGAAAGGCATGCGAACATAGCGTGCAAAAATTGTTAATGGAGACATCCAGTGAAAGGAAGACTTTTCAAAATGAATGTTAAATAGTTTTTAAAGTTGATGGAGATAGCCTATGCTTATTGTAATACCAAACACCCCCTCCCCCAAAAAAAAAAACCACCAAAAAACAACCAAACAAACCCCTGCTAATGTTCTAGCCGTATAATTATCTTTCTGTTTCTGTGACTTTTTCTTCTTCAGCTTTCTCACCTCTTTTGTTTTCTGCATGTTTCTATCATCTGGTATGTTTTACTATTCTCTTTTGGGTATGTGATTGGGATTATAGGAAAGAGAGTGAGTGATATTTGTGTTGATTCACTTTATTTAATTTTTTTAACAAGGAAGTTATGTAGCCTAGGGAAAGTCATCAGGAAAAGAAGGCAAAGGCATGGACTGGGAGAATGAAGAACTACCTACTGTAGGAGAAGATCAGGTTCGAGAATATCTAAGAAGCTTGAAGGTGCACAAGTCCATGGGACCTGATGAAGTACATCTACATGTCCTGAGGGAACTCGAGAATGGCAGTGACCAAACCATTCTCCATCATATTCGAGAAGTCATGGCAGTCCCACTGACTGGAAAAGGGGAAACAGAATCCCCATTTTTAAAAACATAAAAAAAGGAAGACCTAGGAAGCTATAGGCTGGTCAGTCTCACCTCTGTGCCGGACAAGATCATCGAGTAAATCCTCCTGGAAACTATTTTAAGGCAACATGGAAAATAAGGAAGTGATTGGTGACAGCCAATATGGCTTCACTAAGGGCAAATCATGCCTAACAAATTTGGTGGCCTTTGCTGAGGTTGCAGTGTTGGAGGACAAGGGAAGAGCAAGTGATGTCATCTACCTGGACCTGTACAAGGCATTTGACACTGTCTCACATGACATCCTTGTCTGTAAATTGGAGAGACGGGGATTCGAAGGATGGACCACTTGGTGGATAAGGAATTGGCTGGATCGTGGCACTCACACCATCACCAGATTCTATATTATTTATAGTGATTACAGTCAGAATGTTGCAGTAGGATCTGCTCATGACATCACACAGATCCTGTATAGGGCAACCCCTCCCTTTCTCCTTGTGCTGCAGCCAGCAGAGATTACTGCCTAACTTGCACCATTAGGCATTCTCTTCAAGCAGTACTCACAGCCTGTTGTCATCTCATCCTGTCCTTGAATAGAAAACCTAAAGGAGCGATATCTAAATGCTATGGAAAGCCAAAAGAAGGACCTATATTTAGTGAAACTTTTCAATAAGGAGCTGGATTGCTGCCCAGAGCAATATTTATCTGAAAGAGCATATTTATGAGCTCCACTGCAGTTCTGTTTAGTAATATGATATGACATAGAGATGATGTATTGCATCTCATGGTAAATCCTCATGTTATAAAAACATCACGAGGGAGCCCTAGCCACTTTCTTCCTGAAAGCAAAAGCTATTCCAGCATAGGGCTGCTCTCAGTCACCCACATGCCAGGTTGTAAGAGACGAGAACACAGGACACAGTGAACAAGCACAAGTGAAGGAGAAAACAGAACACACTCCCTCTGCAGAATACTGAGAGGTATATGTTTGTATGTATGTTTGGTTTTTTTATTCTAAAGCTCCCACTTTAGATAAAGAAATACGGTTTTCAGATAGATCACTGTCAAGGAAAAATGTGTTGAGGGAAATAATCCACTCTGTCACATGAGCAAACTATCTCAGGGAAATGCTGTGCATTGGAAAATTATTTTGATGAAAACTGTGAACAGAGTTTTGCTTCCCCATTTCTTCTTGTGCACATAAAAAAATCCTACTAAATGGCAGCAGAAATTCATTTCACATCTCTTTCCGATGGTGTAGTAGAATAAGACTTATCGGGTAGACTTAACTAACAAAACAGCTCCTGTTACCACCCTCCACCCCCCTTTCCCAGTATTCTTTGCAGAATAACAGTACGGGGTATTTCTCACATTTCTATTGGGATAATCCTTTATTTGCTATAGGGAATAGACTGTATTAATAAGGAAAAAATTCTCGTGTGAAAGCCTTGTTGTCTTGTCTAAACATTTTGCAAGCTTGTTCAGCTCGGAGAGGGAGATCTCCAAGGTTATACAATTTTAATACAAATTCAAAACTTAATTTGATATTGGTTACTTCTCAAAGCTTACACAGTTTTAATTTGAAGTGTGGCCTCAGGGGTGAAAGGCCATTAAATAACTTAGTGATCCATGAAGACAATTTCAAAATGTACAGTAGGCAAAATAATATGAGATTGTTTCTGTATTTGCAAGTTTAATTTGTTGTTGCTAAAAAGCATTATTAAAGATCTTCCTCTTTGATATAAGGTTCTTCTCTCTAATAAACTAGTTGAACTTTTTAGTACTGACAATCAGAGATTCACCTTGAGCCCTGTCCTCTTCCTAAGTCAGTGTGTAATGAGCAGCTCTCTGGATGCTTCTCTGTTGCCTTCTATCTTGAACACATACCCTGTGAGACAGTTGGATCTAAAAGTAGGAAGCAGCTAGCTTCTTCCTCCCTGACAAAAAAAATGTAGGAAACCATACACAGTTTATGTATACACCTGTAGTGAAAAAAAATCACTTCTTTCTGAATAGCTCACCTAGGTTTTCTCCTCTTTCAGTGAAATAGCTGATGGTAAATTAACTGAAAACTGCTCAATAATAAGAAGATGCAATACCCTAAGAAATTATAAACCTATTTGTACATGACATGGTGTATCTGAGGGAAGCTAAACATCCTAAAGGATATTCTTGATCCTTTATACTATTGAGTGGATGACTGATTACTGCAGAAGTCCAAATGGAAAAAAGTATATTTACCAGAAAGAGACTACTCTTTTAGATTTTTATTTTAGTATTTGCAGCGGGAAAAGTTGTGTTCCTTTACTCTTTTTCATATTATATACTCACTGAGAAATCTAGACTAAAAGGATCCTCCAGAAGACGATCTGATCCAATCTGGTTTTGAAAGCAGGGCCTCTGATAAAGTTCTCCAGCCAAGACTTGAGTATTTCCAGTGAGGGAGATACCACCATTTCCATTGGTAATAAATTCTTATACTGAGTTACTAACATGGTAAATAATTTTTTTGCTACAAGGGTGACTGCTGACTCATGTTCAGCTTGCTATCTACCAGGACCTCCAGGTTCTTCTCAGCAGAAATGCAGGACAGTCAGACCCCAGGCTGAGTTGTTACTTGGGATTATTTTGTACCATTTGAATAATTTCACATGGTCTGCTCTCAAGTGATGAATAAAATACTGTTTTCTGGAAGATTAGCAAAATTCTTTGTTTGTATTTTATTATTACTAAAAGGTTCTAAATCATTTATTGGCAGAATTTGATAAACCATAAAAAAGATTAGACAACAAAATGACTGAGCCACAGGAGTTAGAAATTAAAACAGTTTTTCTGACTTTCTCATATGTTTGAGTATAAACTGACTACAAAATTTGGAATTTGGAAAGAATTTTACTTAGATCAAATTGGGAGACACTACTGAGATCTTCTCTGGAATGAAGTGTTGTCCAACATTTGGAATGATCTGAGTAATACTCTGTCTTAAAAAGACAAAATAACCTTATGTCCTGTCCACTAGTCTAGTATTACAAGGATCTATGGCTTTGTTGATATCATTGTTCTTAGTATTGTCCTGAGGTACATTGTATTTTTCTGTTTTGGTAGTACCTTTAATACAGCTTGTTGTTTAAAATTGATCTGTAACCTTCAATTTTGAGCTATTATATGAACTTTGGCACCTTAAGCTGTTCCTCTCTATTCGGTGTGAACATGACTCACTTCTTTTACATCTCTTCTTCAATTTTCAAACGAAATGGTTCCAGCCTAAAAATTACTTATGTTTCTTTTGGATATATTGTAATAGTCTTTCTTCTTTTTAACCACAGATATACAAATAGGGTTACATGTGTGAAAAAAAAAATAATCCTTTGAATAATTGTGGAAACATAAATCTGCTTACGGAAAAGATAAATAAAAGAGTTGTTGACATGACTCCATAAAAGCTCCACTTCAATTTCACACAAGTGTTTGCAAACATCACCATCAGAAAATTTGCCTGGCTGCCAGCTGAATGGAGAATGACTATTGGAGCACTGCAAAGGACCACACTGCTGCAGTGGAAATAGCTAAGCAGCAGGTGGAATATAGCAAGTGAGGAATAATATCAAGAAGCAAAAAAAGCTACAGCTAAGAGAGGGGGACTGGAAAAGACATGGAAAGATGAAAGCAAAATTATGTTCTTTTAGAAAGAAGAAACACTCATTCATATCAGTATAGAACTTTCTGTTATTAACTGTGGACCAGAGATAAATGTGCAGAAAAACAAAACAAAAAATAAAATTTTCCACCCCTATGGTTAAGAAATCACAATAAGTAACAGATAAAATTATTTTCACGCTAATTTTCTAAATTAGTGTTTTATTTAAATCACCCTGGTGATTCAATTTATACATAGTCAAAAGTTAGTCTACAAGTGGGAGTTAAAATAATCTGGACATTTTTCAGAATGTAGTTCACAATGCAGAATAGTTAGAGAAAGAGCAATTTTATTTTCTTTCTAACAAATAACATTCAATTTAATGTTCAGATTTAGGTGATTTAGCTGAGAAACAGTTTATTTCTTCACTTGTAGACCTAAAAAAGTCTTACTACAACATATTGATTACATTTAAACATTAAATTAGATTGAATAAGATAAAACTCAAAGAAACACCATGGAAGTTTTATGCAAGACACAACAGCTGCAGTTTGATAATTTAGTTGATCTTTAAACTTCTTCAAGGAAAATGAGAGTCAAGCTTTTCTGTAAAAATAGTTGGAGTGGTTTGGTAGCCATAACCAGTACAGACTAACGCAGAAAGTGAGAGCACTAAACCAGTTAAATTATGCTCAAAGTTGATGATGGGCTGTGATCAAACCCATTTCCCCAGTTGTAAGTATCTGAAATGTTACCCCTGATTGGTTTCATAGTCCATTTAAAAACAAACAAAACAAAAAACAGTGAAACTGTCGAAAACGTATTCACAGATTCACAGATTGGTAGGGGTTGGAAGGGACCTCTGGAGATCACCTACTCCAATCCCCCTGTAGAGCGGGATCACCTAAAGCACGTTGCACAGGATTGCATCCAGACAGGTCTTGAATATCTCCAGAGAAGGAGAGTTCACAACCTCTCTGGGCAAGCTGTCCCAGTGCTCTGTCACCACCCTCACAGTAAAGAAGTTTTTTCTCATATGGAGATGGAACTTCCTGTGTTCTAACTTGTGCCTATTGCCTCTTGTCCTGTCCCTGGGCACCACTGAGAAAAGTTTGTCCCCTTTCTCTAGACACCCACCCTTCAGGTATTTATAAGCGTTGATGAGATCCCTTCTCCAGGCTAAACAGACCCAGCTCTCTCAGCCTTTCCTTATATGGAAAATGTTCAAGTCCTTTAATCATCCTGGTAGCCCTCCTCTGGACTCTCTCCAGTAATTCACTGTCTTTCTTGAACTGGGGAACCCAGAACTGGACACAATACTCCAGCTATGGCCTCACCAGGGCAGAGTAGAGGGGGAGATAACCTCCCTCAACCTGCTGGCCACACTCTTCCTGATGCACCCCAGGATACTATTAGCCTTCTTGGATACAAGGGCACATTGCTGTCTCATGGAGAGCTTGTCATCCACCAGGACTTCCAGATCCTTTTCAGCAGTGCTGCTTCCCAGCAGGTCAACCCCTAACCTGTACTGGTGGTTGGGGTTGTTCTTCCCTAGGTGTAGGACCCTACACTTGCCCTTGTTGAATTTCATAAGGTTTCCCTTTGCCCAACTCTCCAGCCTGTCCAGATCTCACTGAATGGAAGCGCAGCCTTCAGGTGTGTCAGCCACCCCTCCCAGCTTGGTATCATCAGAAAACTTGTGGAAGGTACACTCTGTCCCCTTGTCTAGGTCGTTGATGAATATGTTAAATAAGACCGGACCCAACACCCTGTGGCACACCACTAGATACAGGTCTCCAGCTAGACTCTCTACCGCTTCTCGCAACCCTCTGGGCTCATCTAAAACATTTTTACTAAAAAATTAGGGCTCTTACTTCGTATAAGTGGTTCTACCAAAATCAGACAGACAACTGAAGAGTATCACACTTCATTTGTAATAAAAAAGGCATACTAGGATTCTGGATTTGGAGATTCTGGACATGGTGCTGAAACGACTTATGATGTTTCCATTACATATTTTTCATTTTGCGATTACAAATTTTTCATCTCCATGTGACCTCCATTTCACCTGTTGCCTCTTTCACATTCCCACAATATTTTATTCTTTCCCTTATTTTCCCTATTCATAGCTTCTCAAATTTTTTAAATGTCTACTGCTTCATGACTGTTGTATATTTTTATAGAGCTATCACATTCTTATCTTCCTCTTTTATTCTAAACTCATCAGTTCTATCTAATCTTATTTTAAATGCCAGCCTTTTGGAAAGAATATTATTTATTTACATGCACACATATATATATATATTACTGTAACGTACATACTACTGTTCTCATATACTTCTGTATGTATGTATATATTTAGACACTGAGATGTTCAACAACTATGTCTAACATGTTTTTGGTAAGTCAGACCTAGATTTGCACTTGTCGAGTTCAGGATACTTGTTTAGAGATTAAAAGGTGTGTTTGAGAGATTGATTAATGTCTTTGACCAAAAAAGAAAATCAAACCATAGTTATTTTTATCTCAGCACCATATTCAAACAACTAAACCTCATTAACACATGTTGCCAGTTAAGTAGCCAGGATGAAGACTGAATTTGGAAACTTTATGAATTTAGGGGGACAGACATAATATTTTATAAATTTTTAAAAATTATTGTTTTCCATTATTGTTATATATCAGAACTCAGTAGCCAATTCATATGTATCAACATCATAAGCCACATCTCTGTAAACATTAGAGGGTCCAGGCAAGGTTGTGAAGACTTTATTAACCTCTCAGTTGGAAAGATCTTCATTTATATTAATGGAATTACAGTAAACAGGAGGGGGAAAAGTCTTTTTATGCAGCAAGAAGAGCTGAATATTTTTTACTAGTTAAAGATAACTTTTCATGTGGTATGCATACTCCCTTTTTTTTATATAACATCAGCTGTGCTATGTCATGATTTTACAATGACAGACTTCAACTAGTATCTCCCTTTTTTCCAATATCTATGCTATCTCTATGTCATTCTTGACAAAACCCTTCTCTAGAGAGCTCTTTAAAAAACTTCCAGGCCTTTAATTACTGCTGTTTCTCTTCTTAAACACCCTGGTAATTCAAATCTTGCCTGATGTACAGGGATGAAAAATGGATGCAGAATTCAACTGAGAAAAACACATCAATGTTAAGCCGTATGGTAGGATTGCCCTTCATATCTTGCAATTGTACTCACATGTAGACATACCAGTATGAAGGATACCTTTTTAAAAATGAGACTTTTTTTCAGTTTGTCATGTTACAGACTTTTGAACAAACCTTCAGATCTTTGAAGCGGAAGAACTTTTCCTTCCAGTGAAAAGAGTCTTTCAAAAATAAAAATTAAAATTAAAATAAAATAATAATAAAACAAAATATTAAAAATAGTCATTTATTTGAGCTGAACCTAGCAACTAAAGAAAACTTTAGGTGGCTAGACTAAAGAAAACAAAAAAACTCAAAGTATAAAATAAATATAAAATACCCTCCCAGTCATGGAGTCTTTGCAAGGTAGATTTGCATTTCAGATCCTGCAGTCTCTGAAACCCTCCAGGGTGCTCATTTGGCCCCCGGGGAAAGAAGAAGCTCCAGCTCTTTCCAGAGAGTTTCATCTGGTGCAATTACTCTCCTAAAAGGACTGTAACTTACAGTTAAGAACATGCAAATTGAACAAATACTATCCATGGAAAAGTCATCCAGTCAAAGCAAGAAGTAAAGGAGGTTCATGGCCAAAGGTATCTTTATAGTAGCTCTTACTTTATATTAGTTTTATTAATTACAAATTATTTTTATTTTAAAATAAAGTCTCTTCCTAATCCTGCTGACAGCTAGAGCAAAAATAAGTATTATTTAAAGATCTCTCTACATACCAGAACCTGTCTGATAGCTACTTGGAAAGCAAGGTTTCAGTGATATGTTAGCTGTTCCTGTTTCAGTCTACAAATATCTACATTTCCAGAGCTGGACTCTAAACTCATATTTTTATAAGTTTTACAAAAAAATATCAGAAAGTTCCCAAAGAATGTGTATAAAATGAACACAATAAAGCTAGTACATTGACAGTGGCCTTTTGTCTTTATTTTTTAAAGATAAAAAGTGGAAATTGAATATATTTAAAGCAAAAAGAAGAAAAATATCTATTTCCTGTATTTTTGTAGAACAATGCCACAAGACAGGGCAGCTTTTGCCGTATTATTACATCTGAAAATAGTTGTTGTGTATTCTTACAATAGAACAAAGAATGCTAAATCTTACCATTTACTTTCAAAATTCTTTTCTCCATGCTATTACCATGTTTGTCTTCAGCACACTTAAAGCTGCACTCTACTTTATATGCTCTACTTTATAATTTGGAGCCATGTCATCTGAGCTTGTCATTTCAAAACCAATCAGCTCCCTATTCATACACCTGCTCCTCAATTTTGAAATACTCACTATGTACTTATCTCTGCAGTGTTGTTTTAGATCCTTTTCTAGTTTCTGCTGGTTTAGTTCTTTTGAATTTTGTACAGAAATAAGCAAGACTTCTGTAATAAATAAATATGTCATGTTGTCCTCTTTTTCTTTTATATTCATCACAAATTTCATAGAATCATAGAATGGTTTGGGTTGGAAGGGATCTCAAAGATCATCTAGTTCCAACCCCCCTTTCCATGGGCAGGGACACCCTTCACTACAACAGGTTGCCCAAAACCTCATGCAACCTGGCCTTAAACACTTGCAGGAAGCGGTCATCTGCTTCCCTGGGCAACCTGTTCCACTGTCTCACCACTCTCACAGTGAAGAATTTCTTCCTAATATCTAATCTAAATCTCCTTTCTTTTAGTTTAAAGCCATTACTCCTTGCCCTATCACTACACTCCCTGGTAAACAATCCCTCTCCAGCTTTCTTGTAGGGCCCCTTTAGGTATTGGTAGGCTGCAATAAGGTCTCCCCAAAGCCTTATCTTCTCCAGACTGAACAACCCCAACTCTCTCAGCCTATCCTCATAGCAGAAGTGTTTGAGCCCTCTGATCAGTTTTGTGGCCCTCCTCTGGACTCGATCCAACAGTTTCATGTCTTTCTGATGTTGGAGAACCCAGAGCTGGACGCAGTACTACAGGTGGGGGTCTCACAAGAGAAAACCAGTCAACTGTGCCGTTAAAAATTAAAAACTGAAGGCCCACACAAACCTTAGAGGATATCCTGAAATCATTTCATAAAATTCACCATATTAGTATCAATAACTATGAGGAAAACACTTTAAATTGAGGTAACTGGGAAGAAGTCCCACACAGTCTTACCACAAAGGTGTTCCTACAAATGAGCAAACTTGAAGACTACAAAAGAGGAATGGAAGCTCAAAGAGAAGCAGTCTTGAAAAGACAAATTCGTAATGAGTGAGAATACCTCTTCTTCAGAAAGATAATTTTCAAAGTTATGAAAAGTAAAAATGCCCTGAGAAACACTGAAGGATAGCAGCATCTACAATCAGGATTCTTAAGACATCTGAATTTTCATCTCCTCTGAGTTTTCAAAAAGGTACCTCATTTATGTCATCAGTCTGTAGCCATCCTCTAGCAATTCTTTTGAGAAGATCCTGCCTCCCTTGCTATTTGAGTGGACAGCAGCCTCTTCTGAAAGTCTGTCAGATATTACAATGTAGAAGTGGTTTGCTAAAACTGTGACAATTACGAACTGTTGAAAACAAAAGAATATTTAAGCTGAAAGATCCCATTAAAGTTCATCATGAAAAAACATTAAAATTCATTACATTGAGTCAAAACAGTCTTAATACCTTGCTCTTGGATAAAACTTCAATGCCACTATTTCACTGTATTTCAGGTTTCACAAATCCAAAAGAAACCGTTGTTAGCTTGTTAAATGACCTTTTACAATCAAAATCACATTCCCTGTGCATGAATTTTCAATGTTACTGTGAAATTTTACTAATATTTACAAATAAGAACTTTGGATCAACATTTATTGTTTTGCATTATAACTAATGTTAAAATATATTCTACATTTAAAATATTATAATACAAATTAATATTGTTTAGGAAAAACATGTCAATCAGCTAATTTGAAAAAATAAGGCAGAAATAGTTACACTAATAAGATGACCTGGAGGTTAAAGAGCAATTGTTTCTATATTTTCAAAGACATTTCTATATCATGCATTTAACAACCATGCTCCTCAGTTCTAAGTTCTCTGAAGTTTATCCTCATTTTGCTAGTTATCTGCCTATCAAGAGTTTCTTCAAACTTCAAAGAATGAGTCCCAAGTCCTTTCAAACTCTGCCAGTCTAGACCAGACTTTAAAGGTTGGTTCCTTTTGTTCTGACTACAAAGACCTCCTCTGCAGAACTGCAACCTTGTAGACATATTCTAACAGAGATAGCTGAAAGCTATCTGAAAGATGTGTGAACAACCTTACCATTTCATATTCTGCCTAATATGAAGGGCATTGAGAATTAGCTTTTGCTCAAGAGCTGTGCTCTGTCTTATCTATGACAGTATGAGCTAGCATATTAGCATGTGTTTCAGCTCTGTTCTTATCCTTTAAACTGAGGAAAAAATGTTTTACTGTGTTTGGATTACTCTCCAGTCATAGAATCATAGAATCTTTAAGGTTGGAAAAGACCTCTAAGGTCATCAAGTCCAACTGTCAACTTGACACCACCATGTCTACTAAACCATGTCCCAAAGTGTCACATCTACATGCTTTTTGAACACCTCTAGGGATGGTGACTCCACCACCTCCCTGGGGAACCTGTTCCAATGCCTGATCTCTCTTTCAGTGAAGAAATTTTTCCTAATATTCAATCTAAACCTCTCCTGGAGCAATCTGAGGCCATTTCCTCTTGTCCTATCACTTGTTGCTTGGTAGAAGAGACCAGCACCCACCACACTACAACCTGCTTTCAGGTAGTTGTAGAGAGCAATGAGGTCTCCCCTGAGACTCCTCTTCTCCAGACTAAACAAGTCCAGTTCCCTCAGCCACTCCTCATAAGAGTTGTGCTCCAGACCCTTCACCTGTTTTGTTGCCCTTCTCTGGACACACTTTTGCACCTCAATGTCTATTTTGTAGTGAGAGGCCCAAAAGAAAACAGTACTTGAGGTGCGGCCTCACTAGAGCTGAGTACGGGGGGATGATGACTTCCCTACTCCTGCTGGCCACACTATTTCTGATACCAGTCAGGATGCTGTTGGCCTTCTTGTCCACCTCGGCACATTGCCGGCTCGTGTGCTGTTGACCAACACCTCCAGGTCCTGCTCTGCCAGGCAGCCTTCCAGCCACTCTTCCCCAATTCTGTAGCATTCCCTGGGGTTGTTGTGACCAAAGCGCACGACCCAGGACTCAGCCTTGTTAAACCTTATCCCATTGGCCTCGGCCAATCGATCCAACCTGTCCAGATCCCTCTGCAGAGCCTTCCTACCCTCAAGCAAATCGACACTCCCTCCCAATTTAGTGCCATCCACAAACTTACTGAGGGCACATTCAATCCCCTCATCCAGATCATTGATAAAGATATTAAACAAGACCGGCCCCAAGACTGAGCCCTGGTGAGTGCACTCAAGAAGAACTGTTTCATAACCTTCCCCGGCATCACAGTCAGGCTGACAGGCCTGTAGTTTCCTGGATCCTCCTTCCAGTCCTTCTTGTAGATGGACATCACATCGGCAAGCCTCCAGTCTTCTGGGACCTCTCCTGTTAACCTTGACTGTTGATAAATGATGGAAAGTGGCTTGGCAAACTCCTCCACCAGATCCAGTCCATTCAAACTATGAGGGCTCTATTTATCAGAACATATAAGTTTATTAGTCCCTGAGAAGTCAGTAACAACTTTTTCTTACTTGATTAGCAGATTAGAGTAACACTAATCACATACTTTTAAAATTTAAGCTTTTTTGGTAGTTAAGAATACACCCTAGCTGATGTAAGCAGTTTTGAAATTGAATACATGGTGTGTTTTTTTATTTTATTTTTACAGTATGCATTACTGTATTAATGATAGTGGTTTTAGTAGTAAAATTTTCAAAAATTAAAAAAGACCGTTCTCTGATGTCAGATGTTTAAACCTGATGTTTATTAAAAATAACTCATGAGCTCACTGCAAAAAGTCCTCACATTCACTCCACAAGGGGTGTTAATTTTAATCCTTTTTTGGAGGACATGCATGACTGCTGAAGCTGTAAGATTTATTAATACTTTCATAAAGCTGTCATCAACTATTTCATTGCATATTGATAAAAATTAACAGAAAAAAAGCTAATAACCTCATTCCCTACTTATTCTTATCTAAAGGTTTCATCTAGGGAAGCCAAGGGCAATGGCTTTGGATCATAGCTTTATCATCAACAGTGTGCCTCAAGGAGGTAACATAAGAAGGTTGCAACCCAGACACAGACTGAAACATGAATTCTTTCTAGAACAAACAAACCAATACAACAAAACAACAAAATTATAAAATCTCTGGGGTAGTCTTGTCGCCAGCCTTTGAGAACATAAAATCCATGAGTATTAAACAGAAGCATTCCAAAAATCTTGAATATTTTGTTCATTAAAATATTTTCATTACTGAGTTCTCATCCAGATGTTCATGAAACACCTTTTAAATGAACTACAAATTTTGAACCAAATTAAAAATCACATTGACTTTATCAAACTCAAGGGGAAATTTCACTATGATGTAGTTGGATCACTCTTATAAAAGTGCTTATTCTAAGGAAAGGTTATAAATGTACTCTTTTCCCAGTTAGAAGTTCTGGATGACAGACATACTGTTCGTAACATCTTTTGGTCGTTAGTCCCTCTTGTATTAATTTGTCATTAGGACCTTCACCCTCTTTTCTACTAGTTAAATTATACTAAAAGTAGGGATGGACAACAGAGAACATTTTAAATATGAACTACTTGAACCTCTGAGTTTCAAATCAAAGGTATTTGAAATACACTCAAATTCAATACATTCAACTGAAATTCAAAGCAAAATCCTATGATGATATTGTTTGGAATTTTGGTTTTGTTTTTTTCCTGAATTGGTTTCAAGAATTGGAAAGTTTAGTTGAACAGTTACAAAGGCAGCTCTTTTTATGAAATTTATCTCCCAGGGAACATACATCCTTCAACAACACATGACATATGAGAGTTAGCCTCTTTTTTAACCCAAGATCATTTACAAATGTCATGGAAAAAAATCAGAATTTTGAAATCAGTTCCAGTCTGTTCTAAAATGAAAACTTCGACTGATAGTTTAATCATCATTAGATCCAAATAGTACCTCTAACAGAAACAGAAGACTTGTACATTTTCAACTCTACATCAAATAATTTTTTGTGGAATGAACAATAGTATATTAAATACTACAAGACCCATTCAAGATTGAATTTTTGTTCATTTTCACCGAAGTGCTGCAAATATAGTTCCAGCTATTACTGTTACTACCAGTGGCGAGTTAACCTTAGCTGGCTGCCAGGTGCCTACCAAGCTGCTCTCTCCCTCCTCCTCCTCAGCAGGGCAGAGGGAGAAAACAAGATGAAGAATCTTCCTCTGCCCCCCACTTCTCAAGTTCACCTTCACTCCTTCATTCCCAACTCTTCTACCTGCCCCCTGCCCCAAGCAGCACAGGAGGGATGAGGAATGGGCATTGTGGTCAGTTCAGAACACGTTATCCCTGTTGCTTCTTCCTCCTCACAACTTTCCCCTACTTCAATGTGGGTCCTTTCCATGGGGTACAGTCCTTCAGACTGTTCTAGCATGGGTCCCCCATGGACCACAGTTCCTGTCAGCAAACTTGCACTTTCAAGGACCCCTCTCCATGTGCTGCAGCTTCCTTCAGGCATATCCTGAAGGTCCTCCACAGGTTGCAGCATGAATACCCACTCCAACATGGTCCTCCATGGGCTGCAAGGGGACAATCTGCTTCACCATGATGTCTTCTGTGGGCTGCAGGGGAATCTTTGCTCCAGCGCCTGGAGCACCTCTTCCTCCTCCTTCTTCATTGACCTTGGTGTCCGCATAGTTCTTTCTATCACATTTTTCTCTCTCTCTCTCTCTCACAGCTGCTGCACAGCACTTTTTACCCTGTCCTACATATGCTATCACAGAGGCACCACCAGTGTCTCTGATTGGGCTCAGCTTTGGCCAGTAGTGGGTCCATTTTGGAGCCAACTGGAACTGGCTGTGCCCAAACAGGAACAGTCCCTAGTCTCTTCTCACAGAGGTCACCCCCGCAGGCCCCCTGCTACCAAAATCTTGCTACATAAACCAAATACACTACCACAATTTGAAACAATTTTAAGTTGCTTAACATTGTCAAGGAATACTGGTATCTCAGCCTTACAAAAACCCAACCCTTAGCTAATCAGAAGTTAAATCAAGGAGTTGAGTTCAAACAGAAGGTTTCAAATTTCTGTGTATGTGAACAGCAAGAATAAGGCAAAATCCTGATGACTCTTGAACCACAGTTTAAAATAATACTTATGCTAGATGAATTGGCATTTCACCCTTCCTTTCCCACAGGCCAACAGCCTTTTCCTGCTCACGCAATCCTGTGGTGAACCAAATTGAGAATCTGATCTGAGTTAAAATTAATCAGGAAAAAAAAAAAAGGCAGTTTTTCCTCTGATTGGCTCCCTGATCTAGTTCAATGAGCAGCAGTGCAAACATTTCTGCTAGCCCAAGGGAGGAAGCAAAGTGGGGTGAGAATAAGCTGTCAGGTAGAGAAGGAGGTCAGGACTGCTGCTTAAGGCAGCAGTGCTAGCTGACAGGGTACTTGAAACTGCAGCTTGAGGTGTTTCATATTTGCATTTTTTTCATCAAAACCAAATCTTCGTGTTCTTCTCTTGATTAATTCTGATGTTCCCTGAGAAAGGACTACAGTATGAATCTTTACTTACGAATACTTAAAAAGTATTAGCCAGATGTTTCGCCTTCCTGAAATGAACAACAAGGTTTATTAATGAAAATAAGGGTGGGGTCAGTATTTACAACAGGGAGGGCAATAAAAAAAGTCCAGATCAATACAAAACAAATCTAAGTAAAATGATAGTGCTCCATCAGTTCAGACAAACAATCTTTATAGTCTAGTTTCCAGCTTTTAGTATCTCTAGTCATTGAATGTTTTGGAAAACAAAGTATCCTATTTTTAAAAGTTTTAATGTGATATTTAAATAGCTTTGCGGGCCACTGCAAATGTGTAGCTGTTACACATGGAAACTACTTTTACAGGCCTGAATCACTATTTTGATCTGCACTGGTGATAACTTTTAAAGCAGGGATGCTTCCACATAAGACTAAGATTCAATTTATATAGCTATGAATGGAGAAGACTTAAACAAATCAGCCTCATATCAGAAAACCAGTTGAGTGGTACAAACTTGCATTCATAGAATGATTGCTGCACTGCAGATTACATTAATTTAGAGCCGAAAATCAGTAGATATACAGCAACTATTGCATTTCATCTGTACAATGATGTGAAACTGCAGTTGAAATGAGGTAAGGATGCAGCAACATGTCATCTAGCAGTATTTGCTACCTTGTGACAAAAGCTCACCTACATGACAAAGAAATCACCTGCTTTTTCGTACATTCGTGGACCATAGACTCCAACTAAATACAAATAGCTTCAAATATTTGTCAGGTAAGCAGACTTCACAGGTATTGCTTAAGAAAGCAATTTGAGGAAATCAATTCCAAGTGATCGGCTGATTGTTCTGATTGTTTTGAGTGGCAGTATTAAAAAGAAATAGTATTTGCTTAACTATGCAGAAACAGAGAGCATTTCAGAATCATGGGCTTACAAGACAGCAAGATGCAATGCTTTGTTATAGCTGTCAACAATTTGCTGCAGTGCAGGCTAATGGTAGTGGTTTAGGATAGCAGTGTTAATGCTAATGTTCAAAGACTCAGTCATTAACCAGCACACTCAGATTCTAAAATAAGATATTAATTGAGCACACAGGGGTCTTAAAATATAAAAAATATTATCTGTTAATTTTGAACATTATTAGATTTCTGCTAGATCCTTACCTCTGCTATTACAGCAACATAACAAAATCAGAAGCAGACTCTTCATGCAGCAACCTCCTCAGAGAATTGCTTATACAGTTGGACAGATGAATGCAACAAAGAAATGGTAAATATCTATTTTTGCTCTCTCTTTTACACACGCATACAGAACCACCCACACAAAAGCACACATATGCATTTTGTTTAATAACCCCAAATATCTCTGGTGCCTGATACCTATTTGAAGCTTGCTTTTAATTATTGCACATCTGCTTCATTAGAATAGATTAGACAGAATCCATAAATAATAATAAAAAAATGGATGCTGCAAAGTTCCGTAAAAAGTTCTAAATGATCAAATTTTGTTTCCTGACTGAAAATATCAACTATTTGATTCTCCCAACCATGGATATTCAGCAAGCACTATCCCACCTCTAATGTTTGGTAGCTATCCAGCAATGAATAAAGATTTCAAGAACACAAACAGGCACAGAAAATCACAGCATAACTGTATATGATTAAGGCTGAAAAGAATCCTTCTGTTTAAAAGGCATATCCTCTGTATTCCTAATTTCCATATGGATTTCCCTGAAACTTTTTTTTGTCACTGGGATTTTAGGTGAACTAAAATTAGTTTTTGGAGCCAGAGGTTCCCAAAGTTTCTCCAAAATTTCCACAAACTAAGCAAGTCCATTTAAAAATTATAGTTTTATAGGAGTCCAAAATGTGTTCAAATGGTCCCATCACTAAACCTAATTACTCAATTTTCCACAGCTAGTCCACAATGCTTATTACCTTCAGGACACAAACTTGAAAATGCCATTCATATAAGGTTTTTTGTCTCTAGAACACTACATGTACATTCAACAAAGTGACAGGAAGGCTCATGTACAGAAAGGGAGAAGAAAAAAGCTTTGAAGGCAGTCAGTTGTTAAATAGTTTGTTGGCTTAAAGGTACAGACTGTGATCACTGAACCAGAGGTACGATCCTGTACCGTTAAATTGAACTCTTCCTACCAGAGGTCCCATCTAACTTGTAGACATGTTGCTACCATCTGGTTTTGTCAGGGATCAACGTTATATGTGAGAAAATGAGCTTTGCCAATTTGCACATCCAATCAAAAGAATTGCTTATGTATAGGTCATTGCAGAGTATGATACTGTTCTTCTACCTAGGTGATAAAACTGGAAGATAACATTAATCAGTCAGCATTGATTAACTTAAAGGATGATAAAAGACATTGATTTCTTTTTAAATCCTGAAATTAAGGTCAAGACAACATTATCTGTGATATTTCGATGTTTTGTTTCATGTTTTGCTTTGATAGAAAGAGGAGTTTGGGAGTGAAAGGCCTGCAACAGGGATTGGTGGAAGAGTCTGGAGGCTCTGATGCTGAGATGATGTCTTATGTGAAAAGGATAGGCTATGACTAGGAGGGTATAGTATTAAAGGGACTCTTTAGTCGTAGGGGGCTTGAAGGATTAGAGATGAGGCATATATCTGTACTTCTGTTTTCGTATTGAAACTTTCTATACCGCCAAGACCCCAGACATTTGTCAGCACCTGGGAAAACCTTGGCTTTCAAGTATAAGTGGTGGGTTTGATTTGCTTTTCCAAACTGGTTAAATAAAATAGCATTAGGGAAGATTCCTTCTTTTGGCCTCACCTGGAGGTCTGAGCATCTCTTCCTAAAATCAAGCAAATCAGAAAAAGGGGATCTTCAGAGGATTTAAATACTTTTCTTCCTATACATTAGCTAAAACCAAGGGTAGTGTCCACACTTCTGAAGCAGGAAACGCCTTCTCCCCACATGTTCTTTGCACTGGAAATAGCCTGTGCTAGATCCTCTTACTCTAAATTGTATCAGAATTGAGTAGCAGATGGGGCCTTTTGACAGAGTTTTTCTGAGCCAACATTTCAGGAATCCCTGATTCTCTGGCAGACATGATAATCTCCAGATCAAAAGTTACTGATGAGGTTTTAAACAGGGGAAAAAAAAGTTAAACTGCGATGCCTAAGCCATTTCTATGATTTCTTTTTTTGAGCTTCCAACTTCACAGCAATGCCACTTCCAAACATTCAAAACATAAATATTAGCCCCATCATCACAACCTAGGAAATAATAAAGTACATCAATGAATCATATAGAATCCTTTCTATTATCAATACATTTGTCATAAATCTATGTGAAAACTCCAACTACCAAAATAGATATCAAATTCTAGAAGTAGCACTTCTGTATCTCTTTGCAACCGGAGGCCTGCAACAATAAAGAAAAAAAGAAAGAAATCTCTGAGCACTTAAGTAAAAAGCAGCATGGCATGGCAGTTAAACCTTCAATCTAGCTCTTCAAACAATGACTAAGCACATCTTGGATATTACATACTCACCCTTTATCTGTGTAGATAACCTAAGAGTCAGAGAAAAAGACAAGTTTAGTCAAAAAGAAACTATTTCTGAATTTGTCCAAGGAGGGCAATCACTCCAGTGAACAATTTATTCTTGGATTAGAGGAGTCTACTTCAAATTCTAATATTTGCATTGTTATGGCTCTGCCAATGTTGAGTCAAGACAATGTGCTCATAGGTAAATCAGCTCAATAACATAGGTTACACATGAAAAAAAAAAATACAGACTCTTTCAAGGTCATTTTACAAGGTTAATTCTTTCAAGTATTTCTTTCAAGGTTACTCAAGGATCCAAAGAAGGAAACTGATACTGATTCATGTATCTTAGGCTTTTTGGTTACTGTACACTACATTCTGTACTGCTTCTTTTGGGAGAAGCAGCATAACATAAGGATGATCTTCATAATATTTTGCTCTTAAAAGAAAAAATATGAACTGATTAGAGTCCCCTGTTTATTGCACTCCCTCGCTCATGTTTGAGTTGCTGGGTGTTTTTTCATATTAAACAAGAAAAGATTAGCATTAACATATCTGATGAGCTCATAACCATGAACACCAAGGAGGATGTCTCAGAAAAGCAACAAGAAAGCTAGTGTTGCCTGGATTATTGTGTATTTACTCCCATATATATGGAAATGGCTCCTTGGGAAAAACACACTGGAGGGATTTTATAGTTAGTGTCTATTCAACTTTTAAGGTGGTACCATAGAGCAAATTCCAGACAGAAACCCAGTGACATGACTGCTGAGTGTATGAAAAATCACTACTACTAGGTTCTTCTAGACACACTGTAAGGAATCAAACTTCAGAACCTACAAAGGCTATCACCACCATTTGCTATTTGGTGCCTTGAACACATATTTTATTTCTAAATATGATTCTTTTTCCCCAGGCTCTGCTCTCTTTCTGATTTTTCTGATAGTGTTTAGTGGTTAATAAGACATTCATTTTTTTGCAGGCAATTTTCAGATTAAATCTAATCTATGATGTAATATTTTCATGCTTGTATTCCCAAATTACTTATTCAAAGGGGGAGGGGGGGCAGTAAAAATATAAATCCAAATCAGTATGCAGATTTTAATTCAAAACTCATGCCATTAGTACAGATACAGATTTTCAGTACAATCTTTACCCTGAAGACATTCTGAGGCCTTCTAGCCTCCAGGCCTCCTGAAGCAAAAGGAAAGCATATGTATGGCAAAAGGAACCAGTGCTTTTTGCTGTCTGTGGGTGAATATGCAGTAAATGTGTGAACCCCTGACTCTTGCTCTTGTAAGAAAGTCATTATAAGCAAAGATGTTGAAAATGAAAAAAATGCACTGTTTTCCCTCATTACTAGGGCTAATCTTTTCGTTAAATTACTCTTGAGCTATAACCTTAGAGATACTGCTGTAAGGTAATTCCATGAGCCTTCCCTAGTGCACATTCCAGTTTTCAAACCTCAGTGTCATTGCAGGAGTAGACAATTATTGGGAGAACTGATGCTAAATGTCAGGAGGTGTGTTTCTCAATCAGGCCTGGAAGCTGACATGATCAATTAACATCTCCGACTATAAGACCTCAAAGATAAAAGGAAAGCTTTAATCATACTTTTCATAATTTGTGGAGTGCAACCCCATGTCTTCAGCTGATTATAATACTGCTATCATCTGGAAAAGGCCTATGGAAACCCGTTTCTTGTGAGGTTACAGCTTCACCTTTTTCAGCTGAGTTAAGAAGTCTGAAACTGAATTTGCTGAAATAAACTCAGCATCATAAATATGTGTGAATAAAATACTATCAAAATGATACTGTAGATTCAGGGTAGCCAATTCACAAAGTAAAACAAGGGGAAAAGTATATTAGCATCAGTAATAAGTATGAATATTTGAATATTAGTATCAGAATCCCTAATTCAAGAACCTTCATTTAGCTTGTACTATTTGTAGTAAGAGTAAAAATAAGACACATAGAAAGAAAATAAATTTGGAGAAAAAAAATCAAATCTAATTTGATCAAATAGTTGATTTCTTTCTTGCTTTAAACATATAAAATCTATGAAAGTGTTAATTATTATATAACTTTCTATTTAATTTGAGAATTCTGCAGCCAACTTTATAAAGGACATGGAGACTTAATCTGTCCAGTGAGGAACTATCTTCACTCAGCAGAGAGGAGCAAAAGTTCAGGGACACATTTTCTTGCTCAGTTTGTCCAGCTCAGATGGTGTCAAGGGAAAAAAAATCTCCCCCGACTGCTTGAAGGCACATGGATATCCAAATTAGTTCCTCTACCTCTCTTTTCATAACCTCAGCATAGGGGACATTTCAAGGATGGGAGAGATTATGAGCAGGGGAAAAGCCAGATGACATGCTTCAGTGATACTTCAATGATGTATGTTCCCTAGTGAGCTGAAATGATTTAAGTTTGTTTGAATTTGATAAAAATTGACCTTAGAAAGTGAAACAAATTACAGAACATTTCCCGTTAGATTTACTTCTTGGACTTCTTATTTTTAATTATCATGCATTTCAATAGTATTGAGAATGTCCATTCATTGCTATGACACTTCTATGTAAAGGAAAATGTTTATCCTTTTACATAGACAGTATGCCTGTACATTCTGCTAGTTTATGCTCATGAACTTGAGTGTGGTGATAATGGTGAAATTCAGGAGAATTTGACCCAAAATTATTAGGAAATTGCATTTTTGTTGCTTCAAAGTAAATGGGTTATGCATAAGTTAACAAAAACTCATATGGATGTGAAAAAGACGCAAATAAGAATTAATACCTTACTCTCTTGTTCCTAACACAAGTTGTTTTGTTTAAATTGCTATTTAAAATTATTTTTTCTTATTTATATACATGTTAATTGTGAAAACAGAAGGTATTGCGTATTTATGTGCACACAAGATCTGTTGAGTGGTCAGCTGGATTTGTCCTCAGTTAAGCATTTTGACATGTATTACAGTCTGAAAACCCATTCAAGTTGTTCCTTAACGATGTGATTAGATTCTGATCTGATCTTTAGTGGATAAATCTAAATTTCTTGAAAAAAAGTCTATTATACACTGTTTAGTGTCACAAACTTAATTTGGAATTCAAAACCTTCACACCAGCCACCAGATATAAAACTATACAGTGGCTACTTGTGACAAAGCTAAGAAAAGAACAGATATTTCCAATTTTAAAATACAGATAGGGCATCACATAACAAGTTTTTTTGCCCATACCTAATATAAAAAGTATTGCTCAAGGTTGTGGTTTTTTCATTTTTTTTAAAAATGACTTTTCAAATCAAGGACACAAACAGTGTTTATGGAAACAAAGTTAGTATGAAAATTAAAAGGAGCTTATTTTATTTTCAGGGTAAGACATCCATATTGTTCTCAAACTGTATATGTATTTTGGAAATCTAAGGTGTAGACACAAACCCAAAATAAACCTACAGCATGGGAATTGATAATGGTCCTGGATAGAACCATCACCAAGAAAATTTCAGGAACAGAATTGGACACTGCCAATATATATGATATGTAGATACATTGGGGGATATTTCTGTTTTCAGCAGCCCCTTCACCTTCATATAAGCAGGGAGCAGTAAGTCTCCAAACACCCTGCTAAAAGTCCAGAGGGTGTGGAATTTGAGTGTGATGGTTTTTGCCCTCCAGAAAATGGAGATAATTAAGATGACCTGCATAGTTCTCAGATGAGTTAATAAAGATGCGGTCTAATTAAATTACAGTCCTTGCATCTCATCTTTCCTTTCATGTCTGGGACAAAACCCAGTTCTTGTACATTTTGTACACTCCCCTGAAGAGAAAGGGTTCCATTACATTTTAATGGCTACTTTCTGCAAATTTTGCTTTTGAGCCTTTATAAATCTATGTCATTCCTCTCTTACTGAGCCAGTCAAAAGATATGTACCTTGTAATGAAAGATGTGCCCTTTGTATGATTTCAGAAGAACACCATCCTTTATCATGATGTTGTGTTAGGGCACAATTGTGGGCAAAATGGAGCATAGTCGTACTGATTCCAGTGTCCTTGCTACCCAGGGGTTGCTTTTGGAGTGCTAAAGAGATGAAAGAGGCAAGAAACAAAGAGATTCCATTTCACTCTCTAGTGCAGGAACATTCAGCTTTTTTTGTGTGGTGTGTTTCTGATGACTGCTGACACATGAATAAGACAGACCTTAAGGCAAGTCCACATCCTCTCATGAGATGTAACAAAAGCCATAAGGGTGGCTCACTTTTTTCCTACCATCTGACTTCATTGCACTGGCATTCTAAGTAAAGCACCTCATAAGAACAAAATTTGTTACAAGAAAAAAAGTAGAACTAAGTCAGGAGGGAAAACTCTTCATAAAAGGGGAGGTACAGGAACTTGGCAGGGATATAGACAGCTGCATTTTTGTCCTGCTTGCTTAATAGTGTAAACAACTTTTGTTGGTTAGCTTTGTATGTGACCATTCAGGAAACCCTCTATATAGACAATGTATCTTGTCAACCATTTCCTGTGTGTGTAAAATGTAATTCGTCACCCTGCACTGCCTTGGCAGCAGCCTTGTAAAGAATACGCTGAATTAATGAATATTTCATAAAGATGTGATTTATTAGCATTCCTCTGCCTTTGCTTTGAAAATGATCCATCCTTCAAAAGCTGAACGCACAAAAGCTATCCACAGGTATGGAAAGTAGACTGAACCCCCTGAAGGAAAAAACAGGATTTCTTAACCTCTGGGCCATATAGACTTTAGAAGAGATATTTAGCCAAGCTTGTATTAATATTTTAGATGCTAAATAAATGCAGTACTAAGCTATTATACTGAATTTGGCTGTCAGAACCATGAGCTCTCACAAAAAAAAAATAAAATTATTACTAACTTGGAATTTTTCAGTTTCATATATTTGGTGAACATATATCAAAATAGGTCACAGCATAGTACAAATACCTCTGGGCCTTCTGAGCTACCCACATTTCCATACTGCTATAGAGCACTTTTCCTTCCCAGAACCCACCAGCAAATCTTTCATATGCACAAATTACAAAGTTGTAGGTACCTGTGTTTTTATCTCAACCGCTAACGCCCTTGGGTGCTATCTAGTACAACAACTACTGCAACAACAAGTGTTCTTTTCCTATGATTGCAAATATTTATTGTGTTTAATTAATATGCATGGTCCTGCATCTTTCACAAAGATACTGTTCCTTTTCTGAGAATTTGCAGACTCTGACACATTGCAGTACAGGCAAAAAATAACCCAGAAAATGTATTGTCGTTTTAGTATCTCAGGCAGTTGGTACTTTCTGTTGGTAGTATAAACATACGTTTTAACTCCATTTAATGCATTGCTCTGTTTCAAAAGGTGTTTGCATGTCTTTTTCTCAATAGATACCCCTTATTTGCAGTGCTAGTGCAATCCCAGTATTGCTTGTCCTCAGTGCGTTTGATCCACCACACCTGTTACACTCACCTGATTATTCCAGCTGGATTATTAAGCCCTTATCTTCAATAGGAATTCATGCTTTCAATTCAGAAATCCTCTTATTCTGTGAAGATGGTAAATGCTGTATAATGCCAGTCCATTACAAATCATCACAGAAATACTTCACAACAAGAATCATCCATTATGGTTGTGTTTAAATCTCCTAGACTAAAACTTTCTTGTGTCTCTTTTTCCAGACTGCGAGATGCACAGCTCCAATACACAGCTTTGGGATATGAGATCGAGGGAGAAAGGTATGTGTGCAAGGCAAGTTATAAAGGACAGAGAGATTTTCCCAGGTGATAGATGATACTTTTGTAGTATTTTTTTTTTTAATCTGTCTTAATTGGTTAATCTAATAATATTCCGTGGAAGAAATACCCACTGTGTGTCTTTAGACTTCAGGGAGACAAATGTAAGAGGAGTAACATTACAAACAGGAAAAAGAAAACTAAAGCACTTCTGAGACATGCTTAAGCATAATATGATACACATGAGATAAGGAGCTAGCAGGATTGAATGAACCTAATATCTATATAGACAAAATTCCTACAGATATTGTCTCAAAACTTGGAAAAACTTTCTCACCAAGCTGGAATCTAAGCCCAAAATGTTAATGGAAATTATGGAGATGCTCTTCCTAGAAGTAGAGTGTTCTGCAGAGGCATTCATCTAGGGAAAACATATCTATAATCCATCAAGACTGTGTACTAGGTATTCTGCATAACTCAGATAAAGCTTATGAAATGCTCAATCAAATATTGGTATGAAGTGCATAGAGATACGAAAAACTATTGCATATTGTCAGAAGCTGATGTTGTCAGACATGTCAGAAGAAAAAGAAGAGATTTTTCTTGAAGCTGCCTTCATAGTCTTCCAGGAGCCATCCCCTGGAGTCTTGATGAATATTGTTGGTTTATCATATGATTACCACAAAAGGGGAAAAGCTGTGATTGTGGTCATGTGAATTTATTTTCTCTGCAGACACAGACCGTTCCCTAATGCAGAGCTTGAAACAGTGTCAGGGGTTATATTTCACTGACTACCAAAGATGGACTGTCAGACAAGTGATAAATTTATTTACTCTAGTTTTGAAGGATTTTTGGAATTAAATGTGGTAAAGCAAGTAGGTAGGCTGAGAGATTTGAAGGGACACCAGTGCAGGTTCCTAATATGTTGAAACAGCAAGTGATTAAATTACAGTTTTGCTGTACTTTCCACCTCCACCCCCCACCCCCAGATCACCTGGCATACAATCTGACTTAATCACCTATCTAAATGAAAAATTTGAATTTTTTGGTTGTTATTAAAGATTTTGACGAGGGTAGCACTGAATAAGAGGCTGAAACAGTCGTTGTATATTCTCAGTGGGTCAATAACAATTTAGATCACATGAGGAACTTGTGGAGCAGTATCTTGTCAAGGAATTCCAAAGATAAGCTATAATGAAAACTTATGAATTCAAATGGAGTGCAAGATAAAAAAGTAAAGTTTGAAGAATCAGTTCTAATTGATTTTGTGATTTTTGGCATCACCAGCAAAGAGTGGTACAGAGTCAAACATGGAGGCTTTGTAGTCATTTGTGAAGCAGATACGTAAGAAGTAGGGAAATTGTCAGAGTATGGGTTTATAACTAAATCTTTATAACTGAATTCTCAGATATAATTCATATGCAGAACTGTGCCTGAGGATACTGTGAGGAAATAGTAAGATAAGGTTGTGTGTAAATCACTGGAAAGTCAATCAGTCACTGTGTCTAATGCATTTCTTTTTTGGATAGCCCACCAGATTGTGTAGGGAAAAGAATGCCAGCACACTGGATTGAACTGGAAAGCCCTCTTTCCATAGAGGAAAAATAAAACCTGTTCTCATCACTGATGTGACACAAGTTTATGTTAAAAAGCTGACTGGTATATTGAGGCAGGTAGGTCAGCAAGATGCTGGCTGGATTACACAGTTGTGACAAACTCACATTGATGACATCACCACCTTCTGAAATTCGAAACAAACCAAAGTGTGGAATTATTTGGAGAAACCTACCTACAGCATTCACAGTATTCAAAGGGAGAACCAGTCTAACGTAGTTCAAAAATAACTCAGGAGATAAAGGAAGAAATGTATCCCATTACCTTAAAAGTGAAGGCCATTATAGATTGACCTAAATGCCTAAATTCAGTTTTTCACGGGTCTTTCAGGATGTAACAGAAGCTTTGTGGAAAATTTCAATGCCATTGTTGCTTCTATTACTGCACTGTGTAAAAAAAAAAAATAGAAGGCTAACGAGATAATTCTGGATGAAACTTTTCAGAAAGTCTTTAGGCAGGTAAAGGCATTCTTATCTAAATCTTTCTTGTACTATCTTTCCTGTCCCAAAATTTGACAAAATATTTGAGCACATCTCCAATATTTGAGATGTTTGTACGAAATCTGGGAAAGACAGAGAAGGGGAAAAAAAAAAAAAAGTCTTGTTATTTTTCTTTTTAAAAAAAGTGAGCAAAAGTTTTCCATTATAAAGGAAGTATACTTTCAAGCAGCAGAACCATTATCTGATCGATTGTAAATGTAGGCATCTCTCATACTAGTCCTCTTTAATCTGGTTTGACAGAATGAAAGGAACATAGTCTAAATTACTGTAATAGAGCCTTCTGCCTCAGGAATTTAATATGAGTTGTTCATATCAAAGTAGTATATAGTTTTTTTGGCACTTTTCAAAATAGTAAATAGGATGTTTACATTTAAATCAGGTAATTATTTTTTTTCTTTCTGCCTTAACCTTTGGCTTGTGTCAAGAGAGATTTCAAGATAGCTGGCAAACATCAAAGCACTCTAGTACCTACCTGTGTCATCTTTAAAATGCATGTATTATACCACTTAACAATGTTCAATTTCTTGTATAGGTCTCAAGACTACAAAAAAGCCAGGGAGAATAGGAGGGTAAAACCTTTAGAAACCTGCAGAGGTTTCTATAAAAACTGTTAATGTAGTACCTTGGTGTGACAGAGGCATTTTTCTAATGTCTCACACCAGTCACAGAATCCCTCATAAGCAATAGAAGAAAGGGAAGACTGAACTTCAGGACTCTCTACCAATTCATTATCAATACACAATATATTTGTATTTAAAAATTAATACATTATTTTTCTATTAATAAACAATGGTGGTGGAACCTCCAAGAAGGAAGTTTTAAAGGCACAGGAGCTGGCTGTCCCTGTGTGCAGTAAGATGAGTCGGTGGGGAAGAAGACTGCTGTGGCTGAACAGGGAACCTTTGCTGAGTCTCTGGGAAAAAAAGAGTTTATGTCCAGTGGAAGAAGGGACAGGCAACTCAGGGGGAGTACAAGGAAGTTGCTAGCGTTTGCAGGGGAAAAATCAGGAAGGCTAAAGCCCAGCATGAGCTCAACCTGGCCCTGGTGGAGGGAACTGGGCTTGTTTAGTCTGGAGAAGAGGAGGCTCAGGGGAGACTTTATTGCCCTCTACAACTACCTGAAAGGAAGTTGTGGTGAGCTGGGGGTCGGCCTCTTCTCGCAGATAGCTGACTATAGTACAAAGAGGGAATGGCTGCAAGTTGTGCCAGGGAAGGTTCAGGTTGGAGATGAAGAGAAATTTCTTCTTGGAGAGGGTGGTTGGGCATTGGAACGGATTGCCCGGAGAGGTGATAGAGTCACCATCCCTGGGGATGTTTAAAGAAAGGTTAGATGTGGTACTTAGGGACATGGTTTAGTGGGTAATAGGTGGTGGGGGGAAAGTTGGACTAGATGATCCTTGAAGTCTCTTCCAACCTTAATAATGATTGTATGATTCTGTGGAGCACAAAATTCACTTCACGCTCCAATTTTGTTGAACACTAAAGGCAAGAAAGGAAAGCAAAATAGTCTAGTAATTTAAATGAAAAATAGGAACGACAAAGTGAGTCTATTATAGTACATATTTAAATTTGTTTTAGAATTCTAAGAACACATTTCCACTCCTTGCAATATCAATGTAAATCCGGATTGATTCCCTGTGAAATCATAGCATACCTCTGGACTTAAGTATGAGATGTATATCAAGCTTAAAGAACTGTATCATATAAATATATATATGTATTTGTCTGGTTTGTATGTCCTTCCACATGGATATTTCTCCATTTAATTTGGAATTGCTTCTGTTTAATTAAAAGAATCAGAGATTTTGAGTTCTGAGTAGACCTAAAGAGCTATCACCTTTATCAGATCTCTTTTCTCTACTAATTTTAATTTGTGAAAATGCCTATTTTGGTGTTGTTACGAAGGAAAGCTTTTTTGTTCATTTGTCTTCCTAAATTTTATTTACAAAGAGAAATATATTACTCCAATAGTGAACTTAAAATTTGAAAGCTTTTAAAATATACATGTGTATTCAAATAAAGTGACAGCTGTTCTTGATAATTTACTAATTTGCAGAATATTCCTTGACTCACCAAATTGTATCTCATAGCTGAAAGAAATATTACAAGGTGTTTTTTCAGAGTTGACCTCCAGGGATGAAGGCTTTCTTTGTATGACCTGTTAACTATTACAGATTATGAGAGAAAATATAAAAATAACTTTTTTTTCCTTTTCTTTCTTTTCCTCATGAGATGCCACTAAAAAAGTAGGCCCTAGGGGCCCAAGACCTAAGGTAAACATTTTCCTTAAAGTACCACAAGCGAGTGAAAGATTCCCAGGGTACGAGAATGCAGTACACAGTGTCAAAGATATTTATTTTAAAAGAGGTTTCAAAAATGCTAAGGATTGGACTAAGCTTAGACAATACACAGGCAAATATAACACTTGACCTATTGCCTCGGTACAATACAAATTCAATATTAACCACAACAGAGATCTGCATTATAATATTTATGTTTCAGGCGACATGAATTTTTGGATCAGAGCCTTGTTGTATGAAGATTAGAGGCTTATCTCCCACCAACTTTAGTGAGACTAGTTCTGTCAACTTGCCACATCGGACAAATTCATTATATAAGCACATAACATTCACAGGCTAAAGAATTAAATTAAGTGGATGCAAAATTTGAAATTGTAGACATTGCCTTGCAGAAAGTAATTACTCTCTCAGAATGACAAACGTATGAGTGATAGACATAGGAAGAGAATTTGATCCCACACTGCCGTCCTCTTTCATGGCAGCCTGCTTCTTTAAAATTGTACATAGTGGCAATGAATTTACCTAACATATTTTGAAAAACTATTAATGTTGGAAAGAAATATTTCAGTGGAGAAAAAATTCCTGCCAAAATCAGGACACAATAAAGTATTTTTCTATTTAACCAAAAGGACAAAATGTGTCCTTATTAGGAATAGTGATTAATTATAATGTTCTACATTTGTATGTAGAGAGATTTTTCCAGCATCTGTTGTGCTATGGAATGATGAGTGATTATTCTGTTTTATAGTTGGGAAAGTTAGGAACAAAACCAATTTTCACAGTGTTCCTACTGTACTGTCTGTGAAAGTCACGGCAAAGGAAGAAAAGTTAGAAGGACAAATGAGGAAAACGTAAAATTGTGATCTGGCTACTCTGCACCATCATAATAGTTCAGAACATACCATTTATACACTAGTGTTATATAAACCACAAATCTTGGAACTTGCTTCATCAAGAACCATGTAGACCTTCAGTTAACTTTGAAATATGTGATATGCTGAATTTTATCTCCATTCTTGCAGCTGGTAGAAGACTAATGCAATAAAGCAAAATAACAGCTTCTGTGTTTCATTAACAAAGCTCATGTCTATCACAGTGTTTCACTGTTTGATCACCTTTGTGAATATGTCTTATTTTACTACTGATGCTGTTTATTTTCTGTATGTGCCAAGTCACTATACCTTAGAGCCTCATCTCCCAGTTCATTAATAGCTCTGAAGTCTTAAGAAATAACAAATGAAATGTATAGAATCAAACCTTTATAATATATTTGTATTTATTTTTGCCAGAGTGTTCTCATTCTAGAGAGACTTTTTGCTTTAAGAGAAAGTAATAGTCATGGATTGCTATGGAAACCTCTTTGTCTTCATATTTTTTCCTTACTGGAGATACTTCATCCCCAATTATGTTGCATTTTCTGTGACTTGGAACTTCACAAGCATGCCTTGCTTTTACATTTATTTCTGATTTTGACTTTGCTGATATTGCTATAAATTTTTCATAAAATGATAACTTTCTAGCTCCCTAAAATTTATTTTTGCACCTAAATAACTTCAAATGAGAAATAATGAATGTATCATCTTTTTAATCTTCATAATCTCTTTTCTCTTCAGTTATGTAACTTATTTTCTATGTAGGAGAAGAATGATTAAATGTAATTATTGTTCCACTGGCAAAAAAATAAAATAAAGTAGTATTTTCCATTTTACTTACATCTTTTAAGGACTGAAAACTCTTACAGCAAGCCCCCTTTTGAGCTTTGTTCTTCCCCCAGGCTTGCAATGAATATAAATAGCTGTCATAAATTGTGCCAACAAACCGCTGAAGGAATTCAAACTGCAAAAGTAAGGATGTTTTACTGCGCTGCAGTGCCCATTACTTCACATAACAGCACAAGCTCTCATGTTCTCATAGTGTGTGCATGTCCACACACACATGTCTGTAATGTTCTTGGCTGCACTATAAAGTATGTTTGGTTACTGTAGATGATGGGGCATGTACAAGACTCTGATTCCTCTTGACATAAATGCATATTTAAGTGAATTAAGTTTCCAAAGGTGAGAATAGAAAAGAAGACATTATGCAGGGAATTGATGAGTCTAGTCACAATAGCAGTAAGCTTAAGATGGTCTCAGACTAAATGTAAACTTATGAGGGATTTTTTTCCTGGAATAACATAACCTATTTTTTTAAAACATATGTACTTGGTTTAATATATAATAATTATGCAGATATTGATGTCTATATAGTTATGTTTAAAATATTATTGCACTGTATAAAATTATATTCATCTATAAATGCAACTAGAATAGGAATCATCAGGTAGTTATCTGTTATACATATAAAAGCTATTCTATCAAAACTAGCTGAAAATTAGAATTTAATTTTGCACTATATAACTGAAACAGAAGACAAATATTTCATAAACCTCTGTGTCATTCTCTGTGTCATTCAAGATTCTACTAGTTTTCTGGCCTCTAAACTGCTATGCAGTGACATGTGGAAATAGCTGAACCAGTTTATACAGCAGAAACAGTATAGCTGGGCTAATGCTGGTCTTTGCCTCACATAAGTGTTCCTGCCAAAATATAAAATTGAAAAGTCTGAAAAATTACCGTTACAAGAAGTTCATTGGTACCCTTCTGGCACAAGTTCGCATCCTGTCAGTGGAAAGTTCACTAGTCTCACTTTAGATAAAATACAATGAATCATCTCAAATCTTCAGTTTAAACTAATCTTGCTTATGTTACTCTTGTACCAGCTCAAGGAACAGTCAGATGAACCAGTACCAGCAGAGATTTTGGGATGCCAACACAGAAGAGAAGCAGAGACAAACAGATCTTTGGTAGTAGCATTTCCACAAACTAGTAGTCTGCTAAGTGAATGCCTTTCCATAGCTGTTAGTCTTTTCCAATGAGGAAACTTTGATTTTAATACCTAAGATAGCACAACAACAAGTACATACCTGACTTGGTTTTGAGAAAGCTATCTTATGTAACACTTTTAGAGCTACCCTGATCTGCCTATTTAATGGCAGAATCCATAGCTGTGTTAGCCAACCTGTGACTCCTGAAACCCTCTGACTGTTCTCCCTCCCCTTGCTAAATACCCCTTTCACATTTACCTTTAGCTTACTTGTGTGCTGACAAACCCTTTTTGTGGGCACTCCGTCAATCTTCCACGTGTAGCAGAATTCCCTCTTTTTATCTTAATGAAATAGCACTGCTAATCAGTGTCAAAGATGCTCTAAATATAGCATTGTGACCAGATCACAGTATCAAAAAAAATAATTTTACTATGTAGTTTGAGAAATCATTTTGAACCCTCTTAAGCCTTGGCTTAACCTATGACTCTGAGGATGTATTTTGCTGTAGAGCAGATTCAGCACCAAAGTGATTCTGCAAATGTTGACACACAGAAGATTAAACACCAAGATTTATGTAAGTGTAAGTTGGAGCAGCAGCTGAAAAGCAGCCCAGGAGACTTTGGGAAAGTAAAGAGAGAGGTGCCTACATATCTTTTGAGACTCAGATCAGAGATTTTAAAATCATAGAATCACAGAATATTAGATGCAATTAACAAACCTGAAGCTTGTAATCATGGAATTAGTTCACCTATGGACCAGTTCAAGTGAAAGAGTTGGCCAGATTAAAAAGCATAAGTGTACAGGTAAATAACTTGGCTCTATTAGTAGAATAGAATTCTGCCAATATCTGAAGTAACTGTTCAGGAAGTAGAATTTCAATTAAAATAAATAATTTTTAATTCATAAATTAGTTTTCATCTTAAATACCAACATTTTTTAAAATTCAGTTAAATAATATATATTTACAGTATGAATTTTGCTTTCATAATAAATTTCTAGATATGAAATCATATGTAAAGTAAAATCTGAAATGTTCTTTTTTGAAATGTTGAAATATTTTAACATTTGTTCTCTTAATTTCATTGTTTTCTGAAAAATTGAAGTCAGCAAGTTTCAAAAGAAATTTTTTATTTCTAAAAGGATGTACAGTAAAATGATAGATTCTGATTATTCAGAATATATTTTTAGAGCGCTTGGAAAATTGTTACAAGCAGAAAACAGGTGAGATTACTGAACATGTACTTTGTATCCATGGATACTTTTTCATAAAGTTGTAACATTGTACCTTTGATAATAATGACTCTATGTTGTTCAGAATGTTAAGATGAGAAGAAATTTTGTGAACATAAATCTAGCAGGCTCATTTTAGAGCTCTGAAATCATTACCTTTATTGCTGCCTAAAGACATAATGTATCAATTGCAGTGGAAGTCAGTGGTGGCATTTCTCTTCCATCACTTCCAGGCTTGGCTTCAGTTTCTATACTAATCTATGTACTACATGTCTTGAAAATAGAAAAGATTAATGCATAATGGCAAAAAGGTGCAGCACATGCTACAAAATGCCATATTTTTAGGGTAGATATTCTATGTTTAGGTATGTAATGCAATGCTTCATATTGTTGTTTTTATCGCAGAGCAGTAGGTGGAATCTGGGACATCACATTCTTATATTGCTTTATTTACACTGTTTCATATATGGTAATGACCAGTAGAAATTAATGGGATCTTTTTAAGTGATGTGAGATCACCCTCCACAGGAAATACTGTAGAATGCAGAATTCCTTGATATCCTGCAAGTTCCAGTAATATCTCCATGCACTGCTGTACTTTTCCAAATATTGCACAGCATTCTTCACCTGTGATACATCCTGTTCAGTCACTCCATGGTTACCAATCTTGTGAAAGCCAACAATCCTTTCAAACTGTAATATTCTTAGCCTTTCCATTCCCAAATCGCTCAAAAGGCATGCTTTTAAAAATAGATAGAGAATTGTGACATAGAATTTTTCCATACTTCACAATTTGTGCAACATCATTGGTCACAGCCTTCATCATTTCACCTACCCGTGATATGTCTTGCAGAGCACAAACTTGTTTGGAAAATCAATTACTGCTTTATTCCCTTTTTTTCTTTAAATTTTTTTTTAAAACATATCTACGTGCTTTGCCTGTAAATTATTTCATTTCAAAGTGCAACAATATGTATTTTCTAAATTCGTAGCAGGAGTGGTCCACAGGAGTATGTCTTTTCTTTTATGTAAGCTTAGATAGAAGGTAATGAAAACACATATATTACCATTCCTAAATAAAAGTCCCAGGGATGAGGAATCTATGTCTATGTTAACTTCAGAAAGAAACACTTTTAATCTGGGTAGTACTGAAGCTGCTTATCCTCTACTAATCCTAGGTGTTTCGCCTCCCTATGGAACTATGTATGTATATGACACAGCCTGATGCTGCTGTAAAAGCCTTTGGGTTTGGTTAAGATATGAAGGATAGGCAAAATTAGAAATTAAAGGCAAGAAAATCAAAGAAAATGCATATGTCCTTGTAGATAAATAGCTATGTTGTGGTTTAACCCAGTGCCGTTGTTTTACCCGGCATGAAATTTGAATGGTTTAGTGGTTAATAGGTGGGGAGGGGATGGTTGGACTGGATAATCCTTGACGTCTCTTCCAACCTTAATGATTCTATTCTATTCTATTCTATTCTATTCTATTCTATTCTATTCTATTCTATTCTATTCTATTCTATTCTATTCTATTCTATTCTAATTCTATTCTATTCTACCCCAGCCGGCAGCTAAAAAAACCTTGCAGCCATTCACTCCCTACCACCACCACCACCCCCCCCCCACGGTGTGATGTAGGACCAAACTAAAAAAAAGCAAAACTTGTGTGGTGAGATAAAAACAATTTAATAGGACAGAAAAGGACAAATAATTAATAATAATAATAGTGGTGGTAGTAATAATAGTAATAGTAATTTAAAGAAAATAAGTGATGCACAGCACAATTGCTCACCACCCACTGACCAATGCTCAGCTAGTTCCTGAGCCACAGTCCTCCACAGCCAACGCCCCCAGCTTATGTACTGAGCATGAGACCATATGGTATGGCATATCCCTCTGGCCAGTATGGGTCAGCTGTCCTGGCTGTGCCCCCTCCCAGCTTCTTGGGCACCTCCTGCGGAAGGCTCCTGTCTCCTCACTGGCAGAGCCTGGGAAGCTGCAAAGTCCTTGACTTATTTGTAAACACTGCTTAGCAACAACTAAACATTGGTGTGTTATCAACATTATTTTCATACTAAATCCAAAACACAGCACCACACCAGCTACTAGGAAGAAATTTAATTCTATCCCAGCTGATACCAGGATATGCTGTAATCAGGAATCTGTGAGTAAAAGCAGATAGGTAAGCAAAAATCCTCTACAGGTCTCTCTCCTCTACAGAGGAGAGGTTACTCCCCAGAAAACCAATTTACAAGGCATGGTTATTGCTACTTTGTTGTAGTGATTTGGCAACAGCTTCTTTTCTCCATTTCTTGCCCCACACAGCCCATCACTGCGTATGACTCTACCATTCTCTAACCCAACCTTTCTTTTTCCTTCACGCCCATTGCTCCACCACTCTCCCTAAAAGTGAGGCAGAGCACACAACACTAGTCCCTTTTTAATGTCATTTCTCCTTTTTATTTTTCCGCCCCACTCGAGAATCCTTTTGAAGTTAATGTTCTCCTAGAAAGCTGTCCCATACACCTGGAAAACAATGGCAAACACTGACCCTTTTTCCAGTTCATTTTTAGAGCTCTCCCTCCAGACAGTGGCTTCTAGGAGTAGCCGTGTGTACAGCTCTCCCATGATTAAACCACTGCAGCATCTTTCTGAGATAATGCTCTGGTATTTCAAACTACTGTGTTCCAGGCAAACTATGATGTTTGGAAGTAGCTATTTGTTAGCCCAGTTTCTGTTCAGCTTTTAGCAAGGCATCTGTGACTGCAGGCAGAGCAGCAGCAGCTCTCCATGGCCCCCAAAGAAAAGACAATGAGATAGATATTTGGCAAGTGTGGGAGGGGCAGCTATTACTGCTTTTTGACATGCTTTTTGGCACCTGCAGTGTAGACAGCATGCGTTGAAACCCCTTCTACACATCTAAATGAATACCATTTACTATTGTTAACATTTTATTCTTTCCTTTGAACTATCAGACCATTGATCATCTCATGATTCAATCCTATAGTTTATGCCTGGTAAACTAGTGTTATTTTTTTGTCTGAATTTCATAGAGGTATGTATTTTGGAGGGGGAAAATATGCATGTCATCTATAACTAAACAAATGCCTCTTTTTTAAACGTCAAATATTGTTCATAAATTATATAAAATGAAACATCTTTTAGAACAATTTATTCATTTTTATCTTTTGAATACTATAAATATTTTTAAAAGTTTTGGATTGCTGTCCCACCTTAAATAAGAAAACCTTCAAAATTAAAAATATAAGCAAAAAAAAAACCTTAAAAACAATCAATATATATTATTAATATCAAAGATAGCTTTTTTATAGTTATTATAACTGTATATATTATTTTAAATTTTTTATCCTTAACATATTGTCTCTGATAAAGAGAAAAAAAATCACAAAAAATTTAAGAAAACATTGAAATTCCAAATTATGTATGAGATTACTTATAAAGAACAAAGTGCAGGCTAGAGATAGCTGACAACTTGGAGATGAAATTTATTTAACTTGTCAACTCAGGCAAAATTTACATTGTTGAATTTTACTGACATATCTAATGGCAAGAAAATAGGCAAAGGCAATGAACACATTGAAAATTAGTTGACTAGATGATGCATGAAATATCTGCCAAGGATTCTCAGAAAATTACCGTTGACCCGCAAATACAAGCATAAACATTCTTTTCAGTAATAGTAAGACAACCTCAAAAGTTTCGGCCATTCTGAGAAAATCATAAATTATTGTTATCCACCAAAACTAATCTGGATTTTTACGTTTTAGAGTTTTATTTTTCTATCTTTATCTCCATCTGTGGTTTGTTCCTTATATCACTAAAACAATCCTTCCCCTTTCAAATATGGATGATACTGGAGAAAATATTAACTTCTTTACTTCCCTTGTCCTAAACTTGCATTCTCTTTGATAATTTCCAGTCAAAAAGCCCTCCAATATGTATTACAACATTTCAGTAGAAAGGCTGTTTGAAGAGAAGCAAACTTTCTGGAATAAAAGACAACTGCTGATTTACCCAGCTCTTTTCAAAAACAGTTCAAATTCTACCCAGGGAACAGCTACAAAACAGCTTATTTTGCAAACTATAAGATGATATTTGCAGTATCTTGGTTTCCAATCTAAAATTAACCTCCTTAATCAGTACATTAAATTCATCTTGTTTATATTTTTTGTGGTCTGGTGATGTAATTATAACTTAAGTGTGGAAGAGTCTTTGTTTTCAGCCCAAGAATGAATTTCACTGTATCTGAACTTTTCAAATCAAACTTTACAAAGCTTTACAAGCTTTGCAAAAAAAGGTTGAGGACAACAACTAGCATACGTCTATGGAGCGGTCTTCCTTTCTAAGAAGAGGCTAGATATGTATACCACAATAAAAACAGAAGACTTGATTCTATAGAAGCCTAGCTGAAACTGCTTGTAAATCTATTTTTCAGTGTTTATCACCTACTCCCCGAAGATAATAAGACTCCTTTCTAAAAGATTTTCATCAAGGCCCCATGTGATTTGTTTTCATCTCATCTCTATTGCTGCATGTTTAATACAGCAATGAATTGTCAAGCAAATCTGAAATCATGTAAATCCAGAAACAGAGAAGATAATCAAAATAATTCCTTCTTCACTTTTATGATTTTTATATCTATAGCTTTTTAAAGAGTATTAGTGTCACTGTCCAATGATTATGCAAACTATAAAGAGAAAATGGTACTGCATTGATAAAAAATTATATTAAAAAAAAATTTAAAAATTTAAAATTAATAGCATTAAAAAAACCCCAAACAAAACATGGGGCCAATTTACCTACGATATAACATCAAGGGCAAATATACCACAAGTCATATACATTACTCAACTTTGACATGAATCTGAAAAACTCTATTAATGTATGTTGCTTTATGGAAGTTCACTCCTACAAAATGTAGCTATGATTTATAGTAAAGGAGCAGCGATCTGAAAAGAAAAGTGCATTAATGATGATTCAAACTCTGGTTGCAACTTCTGCTAACAGCAAGAAAACACATGGATTTTCTGTTTCTCTGAGGACAAACTGTTTTTATCTTAGTAAAAGATTTCTATTTTTATTTCTGTTTCACACTTAGAGAAAAGATATTCTGCCAGAGTATGTTTCCATTATGCTTCTTTCCATTCATTCCCAACATAACAATTTTAAAGACCTGCCTTCATGTCAGATATGTGAGGTGCAGATTCTACATAACAACCTCAGGATGACAGGAAGGGTTTCATGCTCAGTTCCAGACAGCAATGAGGCAGACTGTCTAGGATGGGGATGTCAGGAAGACTCTTCACTTAACTCCAAATAAGACAAATGCTTCGGATTGTTACTTCTCAGCTTTTTCAAGTTGCATTAGCCCCTATCCATGTAGTGTTTACATTTATGAAGCAGCTTGAAAATATGTAAAGTGCGCCCTGATGCAGAGAGCCTTGGTTTATTTATAAGCTCAGAAAGAGCAACCTTATTAAAGTTTGGGCCCGTGATTGAAACATTCCCCTGTATGTTGCAGGTGGTAAAAACTAACAGTGCTTTGTATAATAACTGTGCAAATAAAAGAAAAAAAAAACAAAAAGACAAATAATCTTATCATCACCATAATTATGCAACAGAATCAATCATTTGGGGTGCAAATTTCTAGCCTGAGTGCTCTGGGAACTACTTGGCCTCCATAAGGAGTCACTATCTCCTGTTGTAACTGCATGTGTTTACCACCTTAGGGTTCAATTACAGCCATCATCTTGAAACTAGAATGTTCCCTGAAGAAACTTAAAATGATAGATGCTGTAGAACAGTAGATCGTAAAGGGACTTTGTTGGTCATTGAGACCATTCCCTTGCTAGTGCTAGAGCAGATAACCACATCACATAATCCATTGATCAAGCTCCATTTTGAAAGAAGTTACTTTTATGGGGTTTGTTGTTTCCTCTTCCCTCTCCCCTTCCTGATGCGATTTATCTATCTCCTTCCCCATACTGCAAAACCCAAATTCTCGAAAAGGAAATCAATTGTGCTTTGATCTTGAACATTTCAAAGATGGAATTTACCACAAAATATTTCTTGGTATAAACTTAGTTTCCTTAAGTAATTGTTTAAATTAAAAAATAGAGAGAGAGAGAAAGAAATTAAGTGAGGAAAATAAAGCAAGGAAAAATATTTCTGCTTAGTTCTCTTTTCTGTGTCGTATTGTTATAGTTTCCTACCATGGATTTCATGCCTCTTTCCATCTCTTTCTCAGAGCTTTGTGTTTTTTTACTCATTTAAGAGAAGATTCCTATTTTTTGAGAACGTTTGTCTTTTGACCATTACTAGTTAGCACTGCAAAGTACACTACAGTTGATTAAAATCAGAATTGAAAGAATAAAGTGATATCTTATACAGAGCATCAGATAGCATCTGATTCACATCATCACATACATCACAGAAGTATCAAATTGTTCAATTCATGGTTTTATCCACTATGTAAAATTATTGCTAGCAGCTGATTGGCTAGTAAACTTAGGTTAGGTGCTGAAGTGCAGCTTTCCTCAAACTTTTACCTGCATATCCAACAGTCATTCCTTTTCTGAGCGTATCTCATCTGGACTGGTTGCCTCTTTGTTTTCAGAAAAATACTATACCACGGCCTGTTGCAAACATGAATTTCCCTTTTTGTGTGAAATGCTGAGATTTGAAAATGTAATTCTTTCTTACATTAAGATAAAATGTTCAACTCTTCCTCAAATGTATATCACCTATATAGAGATCCTGTTACAAATATGCATATACATAACCATACATGAGGATAAATATGTATTGGCATAACAGATCCAACAAATATTTGACATTTTTAACTTTTATATTTTCTTTTAAGAATATAATCATTATAAAGTATAAACCAAGGTTCAGTTTTTTAATTTCTTGTGAAAACTTAGATTTACTGAAACCTGACATTTCTCTAGAAAACTTTTAGCCAGTTTTAAGTTTGAATTGGGAAATCCTCAAGTGTCTGGTGGATGTCTATGTAGTAAATTGTCTCCATGTACTATGCTACTACTGTTGTGGTTGACATATGCACATATATTTATATATGCAATATCAGTCATGGGTTTAGACCTCAATAGTTACACCTTCAATATACACTAGGCATCAATTTTCACAATACTATGTGGTAAAAATATTGAAATTACCTCAAACAACGCTGGTGAAAGTTTTCAAAATACAGCTTCATATATGTTATGGACAAGCTATTTTGGAAATTTACTGCAAGATTGTTTAATATGCAACTGTTTGGTAAGTATTAAAAAAAAAACAAATATTTATATAATCTGATTAATTGTTTATCCATAGGGACTGCTTTTTTAATAATGGCAAGCTATTAAAAGCCAAATAATTTTCATGACTTGCTGAATTACATGCATGTTTCATTATATCAAATTAAATCTGGCAGAATAATCCACCAAAATATCAGTCATTTTAATGTATTAATTTACATAACATTAGCAGGTTCATTCTACTGGTTTAGAGTTGGTTAATTTCAAGTGTATATCAGCTTAAAATTTTGTGGCACATATGGAGAATTGCAAAATTCAGTTGATTTTATGAACATTTGTTTTTCAAATGCCAAACTCATTGTCTGTGTTGTTATGGTTTTCTTCCTCTGCTATTGTCTTCTAAATGTCTAAACATGGCATGGAAAACCAGGTTATATTATACTAATCTTCTCAAGAGTGCTAACTGTGAAAAGAAAACCTTGCTTTACAGTGTAACCTATTCTACTTGTAAAACATAATGTCTTCTGTAGTCGGCATCTATCGCATGGTTCTATCCATGTTTTTTATGTGTACATTTTATAGAATTCTAACAAAACCAAAGAATAAAAAGCAATTTCTTACATCTTTATTTCAATAGATAGCAAATGGTGTCATATTGATGTGCCACTCAGAATGAGTTATTTTGAATCTTTCTATATACATATTTCTGTTGATGCTTCATGAATGCTCTATGTGGAGACTTAAGCACCTTTCCCACTGTGGTGGATATCACCTCCAAAAAAGGCAAAAGGCACATAGCACAACCATGGACCTCAGTATCTTCTAAATATACAAGGTCTGTTGTCTGGAATTAGATTTCTTTCAAATAACCTATCAGTACTGCAAAACAAAAATAAAAACAGAAGAATGTTTCAGCCATATGCTGTAGTGTAACAGTTTATGCGACAGTTCAAGAAATGGGGAGATATAGATAAAAAAGTATATAGATTAAAATAATGCTACAAGCTATCACAGAAATAAATTGTCAGGAGAATAGAAGGATTCTAATTCTCCTGATACGTCATAGTCAAGATATGAGGTCAAATGTAGGTTGCTGGGTTCAATACAGAGATTGATTTAATAGACCATAATTATGCGGTCATGCGTATTCTTCATACTAATGAACCTAAGCCATTCAGTTTATTCCCCCACTCAGGTAAGGAGGCCATCTTAAGTGATTAAGCTCTCTTATGAATTGATTTGTTTTTTCCAAGTATATTAGGATAAAACATTAGTGTGATCCTGAGTTACATGCTACACCTTTTGGTTTAGGGCACTGCAGCATGCTATGAATTTCATCCTAGTGGAGAAAAAACATGCTTTAATTGTAATTGAAAGAAGAACCTGAGACATATTCCTTTTTGTGTATACTTTAATTAGGCAGCAAAGTAAGTTTGAAATGGACTGGACAGTCAATGCCAATTGACCCTAGAAACAAATAGAGTTACACACACACATACAAAAAAAAAAAAAAAAAAGCTGAATCAGGTTGAACCCTGAGTGAGACCAAGCAACAAGACAGAGGAAAATAATTCACTGCATGAGCTGGGATGCAGTACAAATGAAAAAGGTTATTCATCTGTTGCACTTTTAAGCTTGGTTGAAAAGCTGAACAAAAATAATGGAGAATATGTCTGTGTGTAAATAAAGAAATCTCAATGAAATCAAGTAAGCCACCTAATAAAACAGTGGCACTTAAATTTTAGATTTTTTGTTTGTTTGTTTAAACAATCTTTGTTAAATAAAGCTACATTATACTATTGTTACCTAGTTTATACAGAGTTTATAAATCGTGAAGGATGGATCAAGGGATTTCCTCTTAGATCACATTGAAGACTAAGACTAAAGGTGAGATCATATACTGGTCCCCAGGCCACATGGTGGCTTAAAACCTATTTTTTACTGTTCATACGTTTCCAGTACTGTCATGTGTAATTAATATGAAGCTAGCACTTGAGGGAATGGGGCACACAACTATTTAATAATAAGTACAAGACCTCCATGGAGGAGCATGAAGAACTGTGGAGAGTTAAAAGAGCCAAATATTTGTGATTAAGCCACAGAGCTCACCAAGAATGATCTCTAGAGAGAACTACCACTAAAACGAAGACTTGTTTAAACGGGAGATCACTGATTTGCTCTGAAAGGAAGCTTGGAAGTAATGTGACACACATATGTGTAGATTAAGAACAGAGAAGAAGCTGGATTGAGCCTGATGACTGAATTACTTGATGATGAAGTAGCAGCCAGAATCTCCCACTCAGCTGAGAAGTACACTTCCATTATTTCATGATGGGAAGGGAATTCCTTTGACATGCCACTGTGTATGCATCGACACTGGTGATTTAGTGTTTTGGAATAGCTCTGTTTAGGTGTAGATCTGCTTTGTATGTATGCCTGGATTTGATTGCAGAACATTGCTGTGCTCTCTTTAAGGTTTTCCTCATGGCTAAACCAAGACTGAAATTGTGCATTAGTGCTCCATCTAGAGATCACCACCTGCAATGTAAAATGACCTTACAGCAGTTTACTCTCTACATGTGTGCAGGATTTTAGCAATGACAGCAAAACAGTCTGGGATATCTGTACAGAAATCTAATTTGCTTTTCCTATTAGGTACAGCTGCACAGCATGTACCTACAACCAACAGTGGGTGCAAATTTGCTTCTAAAGATGTAGTGTGAGTATATGCTCTTATAACCATAATGGAAAGTCAAATCTTCTTATCTTTGTCTTTCTATAGCACTATTCAATAATGTAGGTGCATCCCACGTGGGTACATTTGAAGTTTGAACCATGTTTTAAAGGGCAATGTGGCTTTTAGCATGTAGTGAGGAATAATATAGACATTTTGCTTTCACCTTTAGATGTACTCAGGACAACAGGACAACTTTTTATTCTTGTAGAAAATGCCTGCTAAAAAAAATCAAACTACATTTGACATTTCTCCGTATGTAAGTAAATTTTCAACAAAATTTATGTATTTTGATGCAATTACTACTAGCAAAAGTTTTAGCAAAATAGAGGGCAAAGGCATTCTTCACAGAAAGATATCCATTCATAAATATTTCATAAAACCCATGTTTTCACAATCTGGCAGTCAATTAATTAACTGGTTGTTACACTAGTTTTCTCATGCCCTGAATCCAAGGCAGTATTGGAAGCATAATTCTGTCAAGGACTAGCCGAATTTAGGAATCTGGCTTTCCAACACACAGGCTGGATTATCCAGGCTCAGTCTAGGGCTGTCAGGGCTTCAAGCCATAGTGCCATACTCTTGTCTGACTGATAATCATACCCCTTTCTCTCTTTTTCTTTCTTTAGCAAACAGATGGTGTTGGTGCTTGACTGTGTCCTAAAATAGTTTCTAACTTTGCAACCAATTCTACAGTCTCTTCACAGTCAAATGCATTTCATTTTAGCCCTTTGCTCTCTATTTCAGCACATATTCAATGTACCCCTAATGGTGAGCTTACAACTCATTCTTTTTTGCATTTTTATGCATTTTGTTTTGCTTGGGTACATGTAGTCTGAAAACTCCTAAATGAATACAGCCCTATAAATTGAGAGGAGAAAAAATGTCAGCTAGAGATTATGTTCCTGAGTGGAATAAAAAGAAAACCTATAATAAACTTGCTATAGAAGCAGAGTCTGATGTTCAGTCATGAGCCCCTGAACTATATTGCCCCATATAAAAACATGAGATAGTGACAAAAGAGAAGCACTTTAGCCATCCTGATATTCAATGAATGTGCTAACTGCTTTTGTGGAATTGCAGTGTTCTTCAATGTGTTACCTTTATCACACTGAGACCTGCATAAAAATGAAATGTCATACTCCAATACACTTCTAGTCAGTCATACAGTTTATTTTCTTGTCCCCTGATAGAGTTCACAAATTTAATAACTGTCCTTTATCCTTGTCTCAATTCTCTTTCAGCTTTCTATTCAGCTTTCCTTCTCTCCTGACTTGCAGGAAATGCTTCACCCTCCTACAGCAATCATAATAGAAAGAATAGAAAGAAAGAAAAAGGATGATACCTACTGCAGTTTAGAAGTGCAGGAGAGGTGATCAGACCACTTCAATGGTCAGAGACAGAAAAAGTTCATTGCTATTCTGCCACATACAGTGTAACCTATTTAGACATTTGCTGCCTAAATTAATCATATAGTTTAAACTGAAAAGTTTATTAAGATTCTTTTTAACTGTGCGTCACATTTTGTGTGGAAAAAATAGTTTATCTATCATTAACAGTAATATGGTCATTTGGAATAAATGTCTGATAACATCAAAATTATTTTTCATCTAGTTAAAATGTATAATGATGAATTTTTACCTTTTCGGTTTGGTTTCTATGACTATGATTAAGAGTGACTGCAAGTCTCCACATAATCTCTAAGTGACAACTATGATATCATTAATACAGGTATTTCCTTCCAGAAGGTTCACAAATGAGAATGAGCTCACGTTTTCTCTGAATTGAAAGTACTAAAAGAAATATTGCTAGAATGACATGTTTAACATCTTTGTCGGTGACATGGACAGTGGGATTGAGTGCACCCTCAGCAAGTTGCTGATGACACCAAGCTGTGTGGTGCCGTCAACACACTGGAGGGAAAGGATGCCATCCAGGCGGACCTTGACAGGTTTGCAACGTGGGCCTGTGCAAACCACATGAAGTTCAACAAGGCCAAGTGCAAGGTCCTACACATGGGTCAGTGCAATCCCAAGCACAACTACAGGCTTGGCAGAGAATGGACTGAGAGCAGCCCCGAGAAGGTCTTCAGGGTGCTGGTTGATGAAAAGCTCAACATGAGCTGGCAATGTGTGCTAGAAGCCCAGAAAGCCAACCGTGTCCTGGGCTGCATCAAAAGATGTGTGACCAGCAGGTCAAGGGAGGTGATTCTTCCTCTCCACTCTGCTCTTGTGAGACCCTACCTGGAGTACTGTGTCCAACTCTGGAATCCTCAGTACAGGAAAGACATGGAGCTGCTGGAGCAAGTCCAGAGGAGGGCCACAAAGTTGATCAGAGGGCTGGAGCACCTCTCCTACAAGGACAGGCTGAGGGAGTTGGGCTTGTTCAGCCTGGAGAAGAAAAGATTCTGGGGAGACCTTACTGCAGCCTACCAATCTAAAGGAGGCCTACAGAAAAGATGGAGAGGAGCTGTTTACAAGGGCATGTAGTGATAGGACACAGGGTAATGAGTTTAAACTAAACATTTAGATTAGATATTAGGAAGAAATACTTTCCTGTGGGAATGGCGAGGCACTGGAACTGGTTGTCCAGAGAAGCTGTGGAGGCCACATCCCTGGAAGAATTCAAGGCTGGGTTGGATGAGGCTTTGGACAACCTGGTCTAGAGGAAGGTGTCCCTGCCCCTGTCAGAGGGGTTGGAACTAGATGATCCTTGAGGTGCCTTCCAACTCTAACCATTCTATGATTCTACGATTCTATGGTAACCTGCTACTCCATCAGGGATGTGCTTCTGTGGAGATACATGCACCCACTAAGAGCAAAGCCCTGATCCCTTGAAGTGCTGAGCAAGGTTCACATGTGAAAGAGTAGATAGCTCCTTTACAGCTGTTACAGGTGTGAAGTGTCAGATCAGGTTATCACTAGACAACATGTTTATGTACATGTAATGTTAATATGGGCTTAATGCAAAGCCATCTAAAATTGATGTCGATCTTTCTTTTCATGAGCCTTGAAAGCAGAAAAATCTTGTATCTCTATGTATTTTGCAAGAAGGGTGCTTGACAGACGCACAGAAGTGTAGGAGACGGTGAAGTACTATCTGGCTAGATAAAAAAAACCCAAATGTAAAGAAAAAGAGAAAAAAGGTAGATGTGAGCAGGTGAAACTCTGAGGAAATGTGTGGAAGGGAATATGGGAATGAATCGAGGGACACACTGCTGCCTTAAATTCAAGGAAAACTGTTGGTGACAGAACTTAACTACCAGTTAGAGCAAGGTAAGAGAAATTGAGGCTTTGAAAAAAGGTACCAACTTTTTGTAGTTGAAGTAGAAAGCAACATGAAAATTTAAGCAAAAACAGAGCTGAGCTTACAGTATGGGAGATAAAGCAGGCAATATATACCGCCTGCAGAGAGAGGGAATGTGCTGTACAGGGAATACCTTTATTTGAGGCTTGAGTTGAATATGTTGATCAGTGGTCAGTGACCACTACCAGAAGAAAAGATGTGATCTGGGAATTTTAAATGTAATCTGATCATCTAAATGGTAGGTCTCTTTTCTGTCAAGTCAAGCATTGTTTTAAATTTCTGGTCCAGAAAAGGATACTATAGAGATTTGTCAGCAGTCACTAAGATTTTGAAATTACAGCATTTCATTGTTTTGATAGACACTTCTATTTCTTTTCAAGTTGTAATAACTTGGATTACTACAACAGTATAATAAAATCTATCTTCGAGAAAATTATTTGTTTTGTGGAATAGTATAATCAATGTGGTACATTCCATACATAAATATTGACCAGAATTTTATATTTTTTTTCCCAAAAGCCAATTAACTTTCTAGTATTCTTTAAGATTTTTTTCCATCCAGGTAAACATAAATTCATAAAGGACTGACTGTCATTAAAATTACTTTTGTATCATTTCCTGTTCCTAGCATATGTTCACAGAAAACAGTTATTCTGCTGTTACAGATAGCATAGACAGCTTTCATACTGTTATTCTACATAGCCATTCAAACCCCAAGACTGGATACCTTTGGTACAACTTCACTGTTTAACAGATTGGATTGTGTTTAATTTTGTTCTTATTAGAGAGCAAACATAAAAAGAGGGGCATCACGATATTCTAAAATGACTCAGAATGAACCCATTTTCATGACAGACTTCACAAATTATATGGAACGATTATTTTGGGGAAAGGAAAATAGAAACCTGCAGTAGCCTACTGCATGAGAAAGGTAAATTTCTAGTTAAGGTGTTCCATATAGTTTTCATAAGACTTCTCTTTGATTCATACCTCTGTTAGAAGTTTTCTGTGTAACCTTAGGCAAGTTGTTTAATTTCTCTGTACTTCTTTCCTCTCCATGTAAAATGTTTTCTTTCTCACAGCATCATTTTTCATCACCATGGAACTGACAGAATTCATCCTAACTGTGCAAACTCCCAGCCCCATGAAAGTGCCAACATGTCTGGCTAAAATAATAGCATTTAACTGAGGGGAGAAAATAAATTAGAAGACACGGTACTTCTGGCATTTTCACTGCTAGCAAACATGCTATCACTTTCCCTAATAATTACTTCAGGTTGTACAATGTTGACATTTACTACGAGAAACAAAACAGAAATAAAAAGCAAATATCATAAAAGGTACAAATCTAAAATAAAAAGGAGACCTTGGATCACAATTTTTACCGAAAATATTGATTTACTTCTTGAAATTCTGATTGTGTAAAAGATACATACTATTATCTCATTAGGTTAGCAATCTGTTGCTCTTATAACCAAAGAAAAAGTAACTTATGAAAATGACTAGATTCATTTATTTTCTTCTGGCTTATAGGTCTAAAACCTGTGAAACATTATTTGAAACGCTTTGCTAGACATTAGTGACTTCTTGACCAGGACTGTATGGCACAATAGTGAAAAGAGAAACATCCTTGCAATGTACTGAATAGATAAGGTAGCTGTCGTCAATGTCAGAAATGTTTTCCTACATGAGTAGAAGTTTTTTGAGTTAAGCTTTGTACCCAGATATACCTAAGTTTTGATTTTTGCATATGTTACACCTTCTTCTTTTACCGCTGTCACTGGGAAATAGCAAGCACATTGTTATATGCTCAGGAGGGAACCTTCTTGTTTGTGGTTTCTGTGCCCATAACCTCAGTGGACCCTGGAATCCACAAAGAGTCTCCTTGTGCTGCCACATGCTCAATGCAGATGGCATCTTCAGAGAATTTGTTGGCAGACATGCACAAGCCCATATTCAGCATGTGCAAACAACATTTTTTTAGGTGTTTGTAAGTCAGCCAAAAGCAGGTGTCTTTCACACAGATATAATAAAACAGCCCTCTGACCTTATATTGTTCTTTTCTTCTATTTCTCCAGCTCACCAATTCAAAGTCTTTGCTTAAACTAGGAAAACGCTAGGCTTCTTCATCCAAATAATATTATTTCTTCCATAAAAATGATTTTTTTTTTCTGTTTCCAAAGAATACTTGACCTGGTTTAGCTGAAATTTAGAGGTTATGCTTAAAATTCAGCCAAAAACTTCACTTTCAATTCAACGAACAGCATAAGAATAGGGAGGATAACCAGACTATAAATTTAACTTGTAAATGTAAATTCAAATGTAAATTTTTAAGAACATTTAAACAGCTTCAACAGAGATTGTCCCTAATACATTTTACTTCTTTCACAATAAGTTTTGAAAAGTTTCAAAAGAGGCAAGTAAATGCTGTCCCCGGTTTATGCAGATTGAGGATCTAGTCTAATCCACTTTAAAGTGATGCATGATAAAATTTCAAAGCAATACGTGATGTTTCCATAAAATGAATGCCTGAGGTGTCCTATTGATCCTGCTTTGACTTATGAAATTTCTTTTCAAAACCAATATCCATATCTGTATGTGGTTTATAAAGTATATTAAATACATATTTTAGTCAAACATTTCACCAGTAAATGAATTCTTAAATTCATATATCCTCAATTATACCTGTGCCAATAACTGTTTTGAATAATCATCATGTTGAAGGCTTCTTATTTAGATAACAGTTCCCACTGAAGAGTAAACAAAAATTCTAACAAACACTAAACAACACTGTAACTCCAAATTGATTTTTCAGTTACTCAACTGTTGCATCCATGGATTTTTATAATCTCAGTTTAGAAAGCTTTAATCTATAGTGAATATTTCTTCTTCTGAAGGAAAAAAAAAAGGTCAGTACCTCCTTGAGTCTTTACAGTAATTGTAAATTTGAAAGAATTAGTGGAGAAGAGGACTTAGGAGACTAAGGGTCAGGATTCAAATACAATACTGTGATGAAATGCATTTTTCTTCCTTTCCCCTCTGCATCTCATAATGTTAGAATATATGCTTGGGAATAAATATATTTATATTATATTGATCTACATGCTGAAGAAATGAGAATTTGACATATTTACTTCAACATATGAATTTGTACCTTCCTTTCAGCATATGTTGTATTTCCTATACTACAGATTCTTATGATAATAGCTTCTCATAATTTATATGCCAAACATACCTGAAGATTATTTTCACATATGGAATTACGAAGCTATAAGATGTATATTTTTAATCAAATAAAGTAAAACTAATCATATTTATGCACATATTTGGGTGAAATACATTTGGGTGAAAAACATAGGTCAAGCAACATCAAATTGTAAAACTTTCCCCAACATGGTCAGTGATTTCAACTTTTAACACAACAGCTATTAGAAAGATTATTTCAGTTGGAAGAATGAAAAAGTAAATATGCCATCTTGCATCTACAGTACAGATAAAGAAATCCATTTTAAAATATTTTCATTGATTTTCTGTGTGAGCTTGGACAAGTTATCTAATGGAATTTTTCCTTTCAGAGGTATCAAAAATGGGACGTTAAAATGGACAGTAAAATTTCTTTTCACTGGAAATATACTGAAAATAACCCTTATTTGGGAAACAGTTGGTTTTCAGTAATGGACATTTATCAGTGGAATGATATTCATTCACACCATCCTCCAAAGCATGTCATATTTCAAACATATATACTTAAAACAAAGTATCCATGTCATTATATATACCTTACTGCTCTCAGGATATTTCTATATGGTACAGTGTAGGGCTGTGTAGAGACTCCTGAGCTAGTTTCCTAAAAGCAAGGATAGAATCAGCATTAGTGCGACTGTCCCACCAGGTGAACATATATACCCTGCTTTTTAACAGGTTTTATTCAGCAGGCTGTGCTAACATGCAGTCTTGCTGCTGGGCAGCTAAACTACTAGTGGCAATCAGACCAGAGGGACCTCTTTCTGGCTTCCCAGGCATGCCTGGGGGCCCATACCTGATAGCTCATTGTCTGGTTTCTCCACAACACCATCATTTCCTGGATGAGTATAACACCCAAATTATGTATTTTTCATCTAAAGTGAAACACATTTGTGAACATTTTAACATTTCTACAGAGTTGAGAAAATGGAAAGATATAGCTGAAATAGTCATTATTGTACCTCAGAATGATCACAGTAGCTAAAGATGGAAAAGACTTATCACATCAGCTGTTTCACCTTCCTTCATCATAGTATCTTCTTAGAGAAAATATACCGGTCCAGCTGAAGAGCAGATACTTTCCATCTCCTAGGTGCCATTCAAAGACCTAAAAGAAATAAAGTGAAGAAAGCTACTGAAAGGGAAGCTCTCTAGTTCATGGTTCAGACATGAGTGAATGTGAGGTGTACAGTCTTGCCACCGGTTTGAACTTGCAAAGCTTTCTCCTTAGTTGAAAGGAGAGAGAACTCTCTTTCAGGAGTAGTCAGCCTGTTACATTTCCCCATAATCACATAGTAAATTTCTCTCAGCCCTGCAAGTCTTTTAGAAAAGTGCATGATGGTACCCAGTTACAAATTACTAGAGAGTCTTTTTGAAAGAATTACATTCCTGAAGCATAAAAGCATCTCCACAATGCAGGTCAGGATAGAAGATATTAAGTTCCTTTACAGATGCCATTGAGGAAGAGTACAGTCAGACTTAAATAGCATAACATGTAGGGAGCAGAAATAAAATATAAAGCCACTTCATATACATAACATAAAAATGTACCAGATTACATGGAGGACGCTGTAGAGATATGCTGATGTAGTACATTATAACATTAATGTAAAACAACTAGCTAATTATAAAACTGAAAGAATAAAGTTTCATTCAAAATGCTCTGAGAGGAATATTTCAGTGTGATAGTTTAAATACAGGCAGTCATAATGGCACATATTCAAACACCTGGCAGATTTCATAATGGATGAAAATCCCTCCCTACACAGACACACATACAGAAAACTAAGCTCCCCATCCCATCTGACATGTGCAAAGCCTGAGAACCTGGCTTTGTGTGGTAATGACTCCATAAATGTTTGATAGGATAGAACCAATCAATTTACTTCAAATATATTGATGCCAGGTAATTAACTAGATCCAATAATTCACTGACAGAAGCAGATGTTGATCTTTATACTTCAATGTCCAGTTTTACACTGCTATGCCCCACACCAGGGCAGAGAAGATATTATGAACAGTTGGGTTGAAATGATCACACTCTTTTCAAATAAATAAACAAATATAAGATGTAAATATGTTTGCTGTGAGTTACATGGGCAAAAGAACAGCGCTAGCATCCCTGCACCTTGTACAGTAGAGGGTGTGAGTGGCAGAGTTCTTTAATGGAGATTTTTGTTCTTAGAAGCTATCAGACTTAGAAAGGAAGACTAAGCTGACACAAAATAATTAAAATAATAACCATTGTGGGTTCATTTCCTGCAACATTTAATTTTATTTTTATATTTCCAGAATTTAGCTTTTAAGCTCTTCAGCTTTCTGTTATTGGAGGATAAGGAAAACAACAACAGTAGAGAAAGACTGAAATTAAGCACACAGTGTTATGAACAATTACACAAAGCCCTGGTAACCTGTTGACAGATTGCTGGCTGTTATGCAAGTTACTTCCCAGTAGGTCATTCCAGAGCTTTATGTGCTGAGCCAAAGAATATTGAGTGATTATTCAAATGTCTGGCATTTCTGGGCAAGAAAACTATACTACTGGTCATTCTCAGTATATATTATATGTCCTTAATATCTTTTTTAGATAAAAAAAGTTTTTCCTATCATCAAAATCTCCAAATATATGGCTTTGAAGTAGCAGCCCATGAGAGGAGACTTCTCTTCAATTTAGTGGTGATATCTACAGCTGAAAATAAGCTTTTTCTTCTCAATAGCATATTCACCTGGAAGCTGTCTGACAGCCCTCACTAAAAAATGAATAGGAATATCTAATGAAATTTACAGGATGGTTAAAATAAAGTGTACAGTAGTACTTATAATAATTGTGCCATGCATTTCAAAGCAGCTCTAGTTATTCACAGTTTAATAGACTTTAAAGACAGAAAACACCATTAAATCTGTCACACTACATTACATTTTATCCCATTATGTCTACGTTGGATTCAGTGACTAAAGTCTGACTAAATCTTCACCACTTTTTGAATAAACTGTACCTTCTAAGACAGTAACCAGGTTTAACTAGGAACTTAGCAAAAGACAAAGACGATGACATGTCTCTTGGTAGCTTGCTCCAGTGGTTAGTCATTCTACCTTTCTTAAAAACTGCAGATCTGCCTAATATGCTTTTAATTTCTCTGGTTTCTGTTTCCAGTAACTAGTTCTTGTTTTACATTTCTCTGCAAGGTTTAATAGCTGTTTACTAGGCAATCACTCATATGATTCTGGTTATACACTGTAATTAAGTCACTTTGTAGTCGTCTTCTTGATAAAAATAAGAAGATTGATTCTTTAAGTCACATTCATAAGATATGCCTTCACTTTTTGTTTGAGAAGCTTTTGCACTCCTTTCCTCTCTTTTTCTTTTCTCTCTTTTTTTAATATCCTTTAATCACTGTGTACATCAAAACCTTTTGGACAAGTCCAGTGTGTCGTATGCCAAGGTGAAAACATTGGTCTGTTTTCACTCACTGCTCCATTTTTCAACTTCATTGGCATATCAAAATTCATGTCCAAATTTCAGAAAAACATTGAAATTACGTCTTCTTGAAGGAGCATATAATGCCAAGGATGAAAGAAACTGATTCAAAACAAATGGAGGTTGAAGGACATAAGAGAAGTCTAAAAATCCATGTAACATACTATGTAAACAGGAATATGTGCTATGTCAGCTGTAGCAAAATTGTTCTTAACCAATTTGGAAAACTTTTTACCAGTAACCACAAGTACCAGCTATGTAGCACACTGCACAGTGATATACAGAGAAGAAAACTTGTGGCTGAAGAGATGACAATAAAACTCAGCTTTTAAGAAAAATGCCATGGGATACATAAATACCAGTAGGAAAGGCTCCCGCTGGTTGCCTGTGCTTTTGATCAGGCCTTTTACACATACACAAAACAAAGAGGACCTCTGTTTTGGGGCTCTTGACTAAAATTCTCGAAGTCTTCAGTAGCTGGGTGGAACTCATTTATCTATCTCAGTGGGATAAATGAACACTGCTATTAAAAAAAAAGATCACTTCGGGCTGTTTTCAGCATCACAAGAAAGGATCAACTTCATGTAGTCATTCTGATTTAAGCTTTTTAATGAAGAGATGCTGGGGTTTTTAACAGTATTGTCTTGTTTGAAAAATGAAAATTTTCCTCTCAAAGTGAATTCTATTAAAACTGTAGCCTCCTGGAGGTTAAATGTGAAGCACACATAGAAAAGAGCTGAACTCGCTAATCAATACAGTTATATGGGTAATGAGATGATATTCTTCAAGAAAAGAAAACTATGATAAAAATGCTTTCGGAATGATCTGTATAGAGAGAACCAAAGCAGTGCAGCAGTTTTACTAATGTCAGTGTATATACTTGTTCAGTTCATGAGAGGCTGCACCATTTTGCATAAGCTATTATGAACAGTGCACTTTCATGTATAATTATTGGTGAGCACTCACACAGCAATATGCCTTCTTGTATCTTGTCATCTATATTTTGTTCACATTTAGACTTGTCTGTAAATGATTCGTGTTCAATGATATCAAAATGCTTTGCCACTGTTACGCATAAATCTCATCAGTAGATGATGAAACATCAACGGACTCTGTTAAATGGACTGTAGTAACTTCTTCGCTTTCAATATAAAAAAGAGCATGCATAAATAGCAGAAAGTGCCATTTACAGTATAATTAAAAGGTTTGTCATAACATAAATATTCTGCTGAGAACCTGATGGGAGGGCAAACCCAGTCCTCGAGTAATGAGTCTATTTCATCTAGGTTACCAAATCAGGTCCTCTTAAGCTTGTAGATGGGACAACTAAAGTTCCTAATGTCTAATTACACTGTGGTCAACTATAGCAGCTGAGCAGGTAGCTTCAGACCAGATCTGATCTAACAGAAATGTTCATTAAAATTATCTGTATTTGAAAACTCTTTTTTTGGAAGACCAGCAGAGAGGTCCAGGACAAAATCAAGGAGAATTAATTGAATTTTTAACAATTCTTCCTTACTACAATCTTGAGCAGAGCTGATTGATGCATACATCACAAATAATGGGACTAAAGTGAGAATTCAGCTGATTTCAGCTTGGCATGAGACCTGGTCAGAAAGAAGGGAACATTTACGCTTTTCCAATTAGGGCCACTATCCTACAGCTTACCTCCTTTTCTGAAAAGGACCTAAACTAGGAATAAATTCACTATTGAAATATGTAATTATTGGTGCATGTTTTTAGACATTTAGAACTGCATAGTATTTGCATCCATTTTCTCTCTGTTTTTCAGCCAAGCAGTACCACTTTTTGGTATGTTCACACGCTGACTTTGGTTGAACTGTTCATTTCATTTGATGAGAGAAAGCAAATGAGAAAACAGTGAAGAAAAAATTTTGAGAAGCTAATGTCCACATATCCTTGACAATTATTTGAATCTTCATTATATGTTCTGTTGTAAGGTATTCAGATAAAGTGATGGCTTAGAGCTTTTCTGAGTAGAAGTAATCCATTGACTTCTTTCAGCTTTTAAAAGTTAGGAACCTGCCCCATGTCATGGTTCGGCCCCAGCCCCAGCCGAGCCCCACGCAGCCGCTCGCTCACCGCCCCGGCAGCAAAACACGGGGCAGAATGAGGCAACAAAAGGGCAAATGGCTTCGAGTTGAGATAACGGCCGTTTAATGGGCCGACAAAGGGAGAGGGGAAATGACAATAGGGCTGCAATAATTATCCCGGGATGTAAACAACCGCGGTAACAAACGCAGTACTTTACCGACCGACGACCCGACAGACCAGACGGACCAGAGGCACAGCCCGCAGCGAGACCGTCCCGGAGCAGCCCCAGGCCCCTCCCGGCCAGTCCCTTTATAGGGGCCTGATGTCACGTGGTGTGGAATAGCGGCCGGCCCGGCCCGGCTCACCTGGCCCGGGCCTGAGCATTAACCCCGGCCTGGCCACAGCCAGGACACCCCATCAAATCCCTCCATATCCTTTTCTTCTTTAAGCTAAACAATTCCTCTTCGTTCATCTCGACTAACCTGGTAGCCTTCTACAGTGCTTGACCAACCTGGTAGCCTTCTATGATGTCATCAATGGCTGGGTAGATAGGAGGAGAGCAGTGGATATTGTCTACCTTGACTTCAGCAAGGCATTTGACAGTGTCTCCCACAACATCCTTGTAATGAAACTTAGAAAGTACGGGATAGATGAGTGGACGGTGAGGTGGGTTGGCAACTGTCTGACTGACAGAGCTCAGAGAGTGGTGATCAGTCGTGCAGAGTGTAGTTGGAGGCCTGTAACTAGTGGTGTTCCCGAGGGGTTGGTGTTGCGTCCAGTCTTGTTCCATATCTTCATCAATGACCTAGATGATGAGATAGGGTCCACCCTCAGCAAGTTTGCTGATGATACAAAGCTGGGTGGAGTGGCAGACACACCTGAAGGCTGTGCTGCCATTCAGCGTGACCTGGACAGGCTGGAGAGTTGGGCAGAAAGGAATCTGATGAGGTTCAACAAAAGCAAGTGTAGAGTCCTGCACCTGGGGAGAAATAACTGCACACATCAGTAACGTTAGGGGATGACCTGCTGGAGAGGAGCTCTGCAGAGAAAGACCTAGGGGTCCTAGTGGACAACAGGTTGACTATGAACTAGCAGTGTGCCCTTGTGGCCAAGAAGGCCAATGCGATCCTGGGATACGTTAAAAAAAGCATGGCCAGCAGGTTGAGGGAGGTGATCCTCCCCCTCTACTCTGTCCTGGTGAGACCCCATCTGGAGTACTGTGTCCTGTTCTGGGCTCCCCAGCTCAAGAAAGACAGAGATCTCCTGGAGAGAGTCCAGCGGAGAGCAACAAAGATGATAAAAGGCCTGAAGCATCTTCCCTATGAGGAGAGGCTGAGAGACTTGGGTCTTTTCAGCCTGGAGAAGAGAAGGCTGAGAGGGGATCTGATCAGTATTTATAAATATCCAGACCATGGGAGGTTATTGAATGAGGCCAAACTCTTTTTGGTGGTGGGTAGTGAGAGAACGAGGGGCAATGGCGAAAAACTGGAACACAGGAAGTTCAACTCAAACATGAGAAAGAACTTCTTCATGGTGAGGGTGACAGAGCACTGTAACACACTGCCCAGAGAGGTTGTGGAGTCTCCTTCTTTGGAGATATTCAAGACCTGTCTGGATGCCTACCCGTGCAGCTTTGTGTAGGGCACCTGTTTTGGCAAGGGGGTTGGACTCGATGATCTCTAGAGGTCCCTTCCAACCCCTACCAATCTGTGATTCTGTGATCTTTCTCCACAACTTGTCTTTCTTCTCTGGAATCTCTTAATAATTTTATGTACATTTTCTTCAGTTCCAGTGCCCCATGATAGGACAATGAAATATTACCTGAATACTGAATAAAGTATAAAGTTTACTTCATGTGGCTTGTAGATTAAAATCCTGTTTATGTACATTACAACAGAATCTTTGCCTTCTTCAACCCAGCATGGTACTCTTGACTCATGTTCAGACTGTAAGTTTCAATAACCCTCAGAATCTGTTCTTAAGAACAGAATTCCTAAGGAAATTTCTACGGAAAACAGATTGTCCATGATGTGTGCCTCTTTGGCACTACGCTAATCTAAGTAACACCTAGGTACTCACTTGATTTAATTTAATTTTATTTATTTATATATTATTTAATTTGTCCTTCTCTTTATGCCTCAACTGAATATTTCCACATCTACCTATAATACTTTACCAATTTCCAAGAAACATATGTCTGTAAGTTTGAGTAGATAACAAGTGTTTTTCCAGTGTAAAAGAATCAATTTTAAACAAACACAAGTATACAAGAACTAATTTTACTTGATAATATTATTTCAAAATTACTAAATCACTAGTACAAAGAGGAAAATGGAGGAAGAGGAGAAGGAGAATGAGGAGGTATTATTATTGTTTCTGATATTTAAAACTATTTTGGTTTCTTTTCTGTCTTTACAGATCACTAAGTAGTGATTTTTTGTTTGGCTGTTAGCTCAATATGGTAACATATGTATAAATTATGCATAGCCATCCCATGAATGTAGCATCTACAGGTGCGAACTGCTAGCAATTATTGAGGTTATGATGATCTCCTTTGTGTCTGACTCAATTTTATTCAGAGTCAAAAAACTATTTTTTTTTTCAGTATTTCGTCTCTTTTGTAGCTTCCATCCTTCATTGCACATAGATTTATCCTACCTTCTGAAACTACAAACCTTGTGGAAAGGGCATGGCAGTAAACTAAACAATACATTAGCACTTCATCTTTATTCTTTCACAACTTTTATTGTACATGAAGTTACTGTTATTTTAATGTGTTATTTTGGATATTCCTTTAAAAAAAAAATCAGTCGTGCAAATTTCACTAAGTAAATACTTATCCTTCCATTTAGACATGTGTCCATGTAAGAATGTTATTTTAAAAGATGCTTCAATTGTTGCCTTTTTTAAACTCTAGATGTTTATAGTTGCACTATATGCAGTGATTTAAACTAAATAACACTATGTTAATATAGTCGATACATTTATATGTTAATTATGTTATATTGTTCCATATAAATGGAAAAGAGAAAAACTATATTTTTATACAGATGTCATCTCAGCTATGAGTTCAGTCCTGAAATCTTTCCTCTCCTTAAAGATACCATGGATGCAGTAACTAGGTTTACTTATCATAGAGTTAGATGACATGTCATATTTGGACATCATCTAAAGCATTATTTGCATGCTTAGTTATTTACTTTCTCCTCTTGGGTTCAGTCTGCCAGACTGAGAAAGATTAAGATGACTGTTATAGGTGCTTGTAAAGTTGGATTTGTGTTACTACAAAAGGTGTAGTAGTGGATGGCAGACAGTCAAGCAACAACATGAAGGTGGATGTGTCTGATATGATGCACAGTAGTACTTGAAAACATGCACAACTGTAGATGTATTCCCTGTTGCCACTGCCAGGAGCCACTCTCTCCTGTGATTTACATTTCCACCATTTAGGAGAACAGAAGTTGTTTTCAATGTTATTATAAAGTGGAAGTAAAAAAACTGCAGCCTTGTTCATCTTTATAGTCCTTTTAACGTGTTGATATTAGTACAATAACTACTGTTAACATATATAGGCAATTCATTTATTGAGAGATTTGACGACTTAAAACCTAACACCCCAAATTCTCACTACAATATATTAAAAAAAAAAAAGAGAGAGAGAAATAAAAGAAAACAAAAGACAAAGAACTCAGGTGGTTAGAGTGTATTTTTTCTTTAGCCTGACTCAATATTTTTGAAGCAGGTGGCTCATCTTATGATCTGTTCCTCATGGCTTTTTTACTACATATCTGCTGCCACAGCAACAATTTTTCATGTCAATGTTGCATGAAAATGAATAATACATTCATATATGTGTCATTTTTAAGTTTGTAGGTGATATTAATCTTCAATTTATTTGCTTCTGATCACACCGGAGTACTCTTCCTTTCCTCTTTTTGAATAATGAGTAGAAAATTACAAATTGTTTTGCATTTCCATAAGCATTGATAGAACTATAACTACGGAAGTCACTGATCAGTTTGAGTAACATAAGTGCCATTTGATGTACCTTTATTTCAGATGTAGAATATAATCACACAAGACTCATAACTTCAAAACAAAGTGAACTACTGTATAAAAGACAATTTATTGGAGGAATGTACATTTTATAAAGAAAGAAGAAAGGAAAAGGGTTAAATAAATTTACGGCCATTGCTATTGTTTTCTCCATTCTAATTCCACCCAAACCCTAATTCTGAACTCTACTTACACATATTCTCAGAAACTAATGAAAACAATTTTATCCAAAATTTGCAGAAGAAAAGAGTTCAGATGCCTATTTCAAAAGCACATTTTGCATTAAATACACTCTAGTGTTATTTTCACATTCACGTACTAGCTAGTCCAATTAGTAATAATGATGTCAATTAAAATAAGACTTTAATTACAAAGATATGCTAAAATGTGAATACTGAAATGTTTATTTATAAAGTAGTAGATGTGAATACTCCTAGGGTCATGAGAACATTTTGCATGATATTCCTATGCACTGGACCATTTTTCAGCCAAAACTCTTCCTGTTTCATATGAAAAGTCTGAAATTGATAAATTTTCGACACAGAAAGACACCTGGACTTTGTGGATTTCAAGACAAATGCTTCTCCTTGACCACTTCAAATGCCTGGCTTATCAGCAGACTGCTCAGCCTGTTTGCATCTGAGAACAGAGGTTAGGTGCTTTTCCTTGACCCTGATTAGTGGGTGGTTTTGTGCCTAGAGCGGCACTATGGTTTGTGCTAGTAGTGGATATTAACAGTGCTTACCTCTACAGAGTCCTTTTGTGATTCTAACAGTATCTCAATGAGCTTTGAACGTGATTTCAGTACCTTAAGAACTATCCCTTTCTTTATTCTTCATCTTCTATCTTTTGGCATGCAGAGGAAAAAATTGCTTAAGAATTACTGTCAATAAAAATTAGCGCAATAGTATTAAGTGTGTCTAAAGTCAGCCACTGAGTAAAGGGGTTTTTTTAGCTAAACACTTTTGGTGACGTTTTGAAAAAAAGTGTGTGAGTAGCTTGGGAGAAACTGTGTTTTGAACACGTGCTGTAAAATGTGTGAGCACTTTCAAAAATTCCACCCTTAATCCTTAATTTCTGTATCTTTCTCTTTCTTTCTAGCACAGTCATTCTTTACTGGAGAGAACACTATGTGAGTCCTCTAATATAGCAAAGGCTGGTGCCATGACATTTCTGTCTTTGGCTTTCCTTCAATTATGTTTCATGCTGACCCTCTTGTGTGAAGTCAGTATCAGAAAGCACAGCTTTGATAGCACTGTTTACATGAATGTTTGATAAGCATCTGTCAGCCCTTAGCACTCTACAAGGCTGTGTAGGGAACCCTGGTGCTTTTGCCACCTGAAAGCATAATCTGTGTGTTTTCTGAATTTCAAATCAGCACAGAGATTGTTCTTTTATAACTCAAAATGTAATTTATGTATTATTTAGTATAAGAATATATTAATCAGAAAAGACAGTTGTTACTTTTTATAAAATACATCTTTGAGGAACAAGGTCAAGATGTCTTTTATTGCATACTTATCTTACTAAATTGTCTTTGATCCCATTAGATTAAAAAAAAAAGCAGACAGATAAAATTGAATAGTTGACAAGATTATTGACTACATCAGGATGATTAGTGAGCAATTACTTGCAAACATTTTGACAATTTTTTTATTAGATTTTTCATTTCAAATGTGTTCTCAAATCCTTTGCTTTGCTTTCTACAGAAATTTCGAGAAGCAAATCTTTGTTTTCACTTGTGTTGAAGAAGTTAGCAGTAAAGGTGACTTCTGGTCAGAGTGCATGAATACTACTCCCAGGTCTATTCAGTAACCAGCTGTGTGATCTTGAATTGGATGAGTGCCATTTTACTGTCTTTTACTCATGTTGCACTGGCCCAAACCATTTCGATATAATTTAGTTCTGAATCCAGAAGGTGTGTAACCACATCATTGTGTAATGGATCCAGACATAATATTCACTGTCTTCCACAAGCTACTGCTATAGGTATGGATTATGGTTTAGAAATGACATGCAATGACCCAGCAGAATGTCACATCTGTTTATGGTGAAGTATACCAATTACATACATGTGCAGGGCTTAGTACTATACGTAAAACAGGTCCAAAACTGACAAAATCATTAGCAAAAAAAAATAACTCTATATTTAAGAAGAGCTTTAAGATAAGGCAAAGTAAACAAGTGCTCAGGTGTCAGACTGTCAAGGGTATCAGGCTTCTTTTTTTGATGCTGCTAGAAATCAGGACTGCTTTTGCAATGTCTTTAACAGGCCAAACAACCAGTATCTCAAGTGTCCAGTCCTCTTGCATAGCAGCTGTCATTCTTCCTCACCTATCATGATCAGACCTCTCTCCACTGACAACAAAGAATAACAAGCTCAGCTTTCCCAGATCCTTATTGCAGCTCTCCACGCTGCTCTGGCCTTCCTTTTCCTTTCCTTGTGGAGACCTTATTGCCCTCTACAACTACCTGAAAGGAAGTTGTGGTGAGCTGGGGGTCCTCTTCTCACAGATAACTAGTGACAGGACTAGGGGGAACGGCTGCAAGTTGCACCAGGGGAGGTTCAAGTTGGAGCTTAGGAGAAATTTCTTCACTGAAAGGGTGGTCGGGCATTGGAACAGGTTACCCAAGGAGGTGGTGGAGTCACCGTCCCTGCGGGTGTTTAAGGAAAGATTAGACGTGGTACTGAAGGACATGGTTTACTGGTTAATAGGTGGTGGGGGGACGGTTGGACTGGATGATCCTTGAGGTCTCTTCCAACCTTAATGATTCTATTCTATTCTGTTCTGTTCTGTTCTGTTCTGTTCTGTTCTATTCTATTCTATTCTATTCTATTCTATTCTATTCCTGGACTGCTTGAGCCAACCCTGTACATTCCTTTTGATTTCTCAGTGCATCCTGTTTCCTTTATATGTATGAAGATTGAATATTCATGACGAACAAGATGTCTTTGGTATCTTGATGTCAGGCACATTGCCAGTTCTTACTAAATACATAATGAATTTTTTTTAACAAATTGATAAAATCCACTTACCTATAGACACTGTTTAAAAGACAGGAAAGAAAGAAGTCTGAAAAAGTGTGCCTTGCTAATTATTCATCTAGCTCTATGTTCTTTATTCCTTTTTGTAAATCAACAGGTATCTGTTGCTTGTTTATTCTGTAGAAAAATTGGAAATGGAGTTTTACGTGATCATGCACATGAAGAGCATTGTATTTGTTGATTTATTTATTCATACAGCTGTTCTACAATATAGACATAACAAACTCAGCATCATCTATGGTGTAATTCCATTTATTTCAACCTGGAGAACAGCAAACACAGTAGCTGCACTGAGTGAAATCATATTGAGGAAGATTTAGCACATTTAGGCACATTGGAGAAATTTGAATCATTTCACAATGTTTGAGTGAATATTCAGACTTTGCTGCTAGATAAGATGAGGTTCCATTTAAATTAGATTCAATAAGACTCCATTTTACTATGACACATGTTTCTGTGCTTGTCCTTGTGATAGTCATGCTCATATCCCACAGCTTTCAAGGGCCAAGATGAAAGGATAGGTTAATTTATTGGACTTTTTTTTAACATATACTGCAGTTTTCAGAAGGTAACATTGACTCTGACTTTTTTCAGACTTTGCTGACTGCAGACAGAATTCCTTACGTTGCCAAGTATTAAGACAAGCAGTATGAGGCAGCACCTCCTTTCACCCATGTACACAGCAAGGGAAGGTCAGCTGAGATTCATACAAGACAACAGAAGGTAGGAAAGAGATCTAGCTCCAGATTGCAGGAAAATTCCTGCTGCTCTAGTAGATTCACCACTTCACTTATTTTTAAGCCCTTACTCCTTCAGAAATAAAAGATGACAGCTGTCCCTCTGTGTTAATGAATAAACTCTAGGGAATTCATTTGTCTTTTATATTAAATAAGAGCAAATTAAGTAAGCAGCTTTGTCAAGCAACTGTTGGCTTATTTGTATCATTCCATCTCTATGTGCTGTATGTGAGATAAATGTAAGCATGTAAAAATGGATGGAAATCCACTTGTGTCAATTAGAGAAGAAACTTTTGAAATATAAAAGGGAGAGAGAATGAAAAAGCAGTTGATATTAATGAACATAAAAATTCCGCTCTGTGCTTGAGGTGCCAATGATTAGCCTGCCTAGCAAGCAGTCCCTTAGTGTTCCCAGTTTGAAGCCAATTGGCTTTTTCTGTCAGACCAGGGCTTTGTGTGCTCAATTCTGTTCTCAATTACGCTGGTATATATTAGGGGTAAGTCTTCTGTCTTCAAAGGAATTATTCTATTCACACCACTGTATCTGAGATTAAAATTTGTCCCTCAGAATTCTATAAAAAATAGGTTGAAAGGTTATGGGGATTTCTATATACTGTGTGAATCAATTCCAGAGAAAACATGTTTTTCAGACAGTGTTAGTTCCTCACACCATTAGAAACAGTTCTTTGTGTCTTTAAAACCTATTTTAAGTTGATCACAGATTTTTAAATTGGCACATGTGCTTGTCAAAATATGCTGCTCTAAAATTAATTTTCTTTGAGGAAAGTTTCCCTGAATATTACAATCAATTAAAACCACGCTAATTTAAACTCCCCAAGGCTAGATATCTATATTTAATCTTTTCAATACTTTCTAACACTACCAGCAATTTTCCTCTGCATATTGGAGTAAATACAGGGAAACCTGGGAGCAGATTTCAAGTAGTCTGTAACGCTTTTTCTTAAACAAACAATGAGAAAATTGCTAATTCATATTTTCCTTTTTTGTGCACAAGCTGTGAAATTGCACAACTAGCTGAAACTAAGGAATCACAGAAACACTTGATCTTGAGGGGACTGAAATACTCTAAAATATAGTACTTGTAAGTCTCAACTACATAGTTTTCACAAACAATGAAGTCATCAGAGTCACAAATATCCAGATATGCATTCATAATATAAGTCGAAGGTGCAAAAATGCAAGTGTAAATTTTGCTGGTGGACTTGAAAACTAAGACTTTCAGGAAAATAGTGGTTTATATATGCAAAAGTACAACTGTACTTGAATACCAACTTGAATACACATATAGGACCTTGTTTTTAATTGCTTGTCACTTTGCCAGACTTATTTAATAGAAATTTTTCTCATGACTGACTTGATAAAAACTCTGGATTTTGGGAACGCTATGTTTACAATCCAATCCCTAGCAGACTGTAGTAAATCTGAGCATTCTCACACTCACTCTAAGACAGACTTTCCTTGCAATTTCCATCTATTTCTGGTGAAGAATGATGTAACTGCATTTACGTTAGAATCATGCAGGGAGCATTCCCAACCATTGGAACATAGTCATCTACATTGTTAAAAACTCTCTGGCTTTGGGTCAATTATGACTCTCCCAGACAATTGCCATGCACAGTTGGGAGTTACAATAGACCAAGGACTAGTCCTATTAGGCAGCTTGGATGATATCACCCTTGTTGGAGGGGGAAAAAGTGCAATAGCATGGATGTGGGATGCTCTGTTCCAGCTGGCCTCAGTGCTGAGAATGGTCCTGGGAATGTTTAATTTATGAGTGTAGCTGTAGTCTACAGTGCCAAGAGGAGGAATTGGAAACAGCTGTCCTATGCTGTCATTGCCCAAACTGCCAGCAACGGGTGGTACAGAGAGGCAAGAAATTGCCAGAGATCCAGGAAGAACAGCCTGAGACAGATGCTCAGTTCCTGGGGTTGCTTGGGAAGAGAAATAATGGGATTATTTAGGTCTGGAATCTTGTTTGGGCGAAGGATGGGAGCAATGGTTAAGACACTAACTTTTGAAATGTGGGTAATCACGGCTTAAATTAATATTCTGCTTGATTCAGGCCAACTAGCAGAACTACGTAACAACTATGCCAAAAGATTCTCTGCAAACTGCTTTTAGTTTTTTCTGTTGATGCTGTTCCACTTCATTCAAAGGACAAAATTGTTAACTAGGACAAGAGAGAGAAGGGCCTGGAGTCAATTTAAGGTGGTGCCAATAGCAGACTGCTGAGCACTCTGCTATCCCTGTCCTATGTATTACTATGACCTAGAAAAAAAGGTACAGTCTAGTCTTAAATAAGGCTTAATTTTGTACAGTGTCAATATTTTCTGTAAAATTAGTAGCACGTCCTCCCTTACACATAATTTACAGGACAAATCTAGGTCTGAATTGTTTGTATACAAGATTCTATTAATTTTACAATATTATTATTTTTTGTATGTTCATTTGTATTCTGTCAATGTGCAAATATATTATTTCTTTCATGTTCTCCATGTGAAGGACATTAGGGTGCATTAAGAAGAGTGTGGCCAGCAGGTTGAGGGAGGTTATCCTCCCCCTTTACTCTGCCCTATTGACACCACATCTGGAGTGCTATGTCCAGTTCTGGGCTCCCCGATTCAAGATGGAATTACTGGAGAAAGTCCAGCAGAGGGCTACCAAGATGATTAGAGCACTAGAGCATCTCTCGTATGAGTAAAGGCTGAGAGACCTGGGTCTGTTTAGCCTGGAGAAGAGAAGACTGAGAAGCAATCTCATCAATGCTTGTAGATATCTAAATGGTGAATGTCAAGAGGATGGGGCCAAACTCTTCTCAGTGGTGCCCAGGGACAGGACAAGGGGCAATGGGCACAAACTTGAACACAGGAAGTTCCATCTGAACATGAAGAGAAACCTCTTTGCTTTGAGGATGACAGAGCACTGGAACAGACTGCCCGGAGAAGTTGTGGAATCTCCTTCTCTGGAGATATTCAAAACGTGTCTGGATGCAATCCTGTGAAACATGCTCTAGATGATCCTGCTTTAGCAGCAGGGTTGGACTACATGATCTCCAGAAGTCCCTTCCAACATCTACAATTCTGTGATTCTGTGATTCTGACATGCACATGGTAGTATATTTACCTGTGAGTGTGTGAGTTTTTTCATATAGTTAGAAACTTTAACACTATGTTTCTTGACTTCAACTTCTGCAAGGTAAGCAAGAGATGGCACTGATGTTATAGAAGATGTGGTTCTCAGCAGCTGTGGAAATCTGTTCCTGAATTTTGGAGGCCAACAAAACGAGGAAGAGTCAGCAGTACATGAGCATTGACCCACATGTCTATTCTAACTGCAAATCCATATTCATTGAATCTTTACTGATGTGAAATTACTCACATGCATAACAATTACAATGTTTGCCCTACTGTAACAGATAACACCTGTCCCACAATTCATTTTTGTCTTTGTGCCTTCTGGCTTGCAAGACACAGATTTTGTCAATCTTTTCCTATGCCATGACTAATACTTGGCCAATCTTTAAAAGTCAGCAAAATCATTGAGCCTGAGCCTGGCGGAGGCTGAACTCAGAACTCAAACAGCAAGTAATTGCTTTTGTAGTGTTTTATCTTAAGCCAGTGAGTGAATACTTCTTGCAGAGAAACTATCTGATCCACTGGCAAAATAATTCTTTCTGAGCTTTCAATAAAAAAAAAAATAATGAGGAAACACAAACTCATTTGCAAACTTTGTTTAAAAATTAGCAACATTGTAAAATAAACATGTAGTATCGTGTCTGCTTCCAAATACCACAGTGACTCTGACGTAAGGGAAGTGATTTTCCCAGAGACACACACAGAAAATGGCTTCAGACTGATGGCTGGAACAAAAACTGGAAAATTTTAAATCAGTTGAGGTTAAACGGAAACAGAAATATTAGAATATGGGAAATTCAACAAAATAATGTAAAGTGACAAATTTTGCATCAACTTAATGTTCATTTGACTTAAAAACTGAATTTTTTCTTTTTGTTTTCCCTGCTTTTAACTAGTTGTCTTTTGTTGGGAAAAATCTTGAGTGCTACTTAAAAATGAAAAGTTGCACATTGTTAAAGGTCAGATTAGATTCTGGTAGCATATGTTTGGAGAAATGAAACCTTTCCTTTTACAAATCTTTGTTTGTTTGCTTTCTGGCCATCTTCAGCTGAATTTGACTTGAGTTCATTAAAAGTTACACCCCAACCTAAAAGTCCAATTTTCTCACACCTTTGCATTTTTTTACTGAAAAGAACGCATCCAACTCTATTTTATGGTTCTAGCTCTCATCACATAGTTGAGCTGCTGAACTATAACAGCAGAAATACAAGTGTTTAAAAAAAAAGAAGAATGTTACGGTTCAGAAGATATAGGAAACATCTGCCAGTTTCAAGTGGAAGGTTTAGCTGAGCTATTATTGTGTGAGAGAGACTTCAGATCTGCAGAAGTTTTAACAGTGTAGGAAGGATAGATATTATTTTAATGATGGATGTAATAGAACTGGTAATTTCACTAACTTGTCTTTTTTTTTTTTTTCCCCCTACATTTCTCAGGGATTTGTTAAGAGTCCAACCCTCCTCTTCAAAACTCCTAAATTTTTTGCCTCTTTGTGTTATCTAAAATGCTGGTAGAACTACTTCCTGATCACATTTCCTTCTGAGTTATAAACTAGTAAAAATTGCGTGTAAGACTATGACACAATAAGAATTTTTCATGCTTTAATAACATTTAACACATATTTACATCAGAATCTTTATGTAAAACCTGGAATTAATCTCTCCCAGAGCTTAACTTTGAAAATGATCTTTAATGGCCTTTAATGGTCTTACAAAACATGAACAAGAAAGAGGGCAAAGGTGAACTTTCTTCACTATGCTTGCCAGCTTTTAGAAAGCCTCTCCAACATCTCGATGCCTCTCTCACACAGACTATAACACACTATCACTTCTCTAGTTTTCATTTCTGCAAAAAACGAAATTTTCACAATTTCACCATTGTTGATAAGAAACATCAAATCTGTTCTTGAATAAAAAAATCTCATTTATAGATTTATGTTGCTAGAAAAGCAACCTTTTAAGTGAGTGGTAAAGCTCAAAAGTAACAGAAGATTTCACGGTTTGGTTTAGTTGGGTTTTCTTTTTTTTTTCATAAGGGATACAATTGTATTTTTCACTTTTTTATATATTTCTTTTACACTTTCTCATACTATCATGTGGTGTGCTGAAGCAGAATAGATGTGAAGTTTTAGTCTGGAAGTAGATGTATGGAGTAAGTGAATGAACTCTGTACAGTGCTGCATTCTCTAAGGATTCCTGAGGGGTCTTTTATGCTCCAGGTTACTGTACTCTAAAAGTATACTCGTGAACTCACTCCTTTCTGGCAACGCATGCCTTTGCAACATTCAGTGACAATATCCTTGCATTATGACTTCAAAAAATGGCTGATGAGAACAACAGAGAGACAACTACACAGGTAAAGTAAGACTGTACATGGGCACTTGGAGGAAGAGAAAGAATGTCTCCCTATTCCTGTCCTTTGCAGTTCAGTTCTGCAATATTCAGAAATGCAGCCAAACCTCTAAAGGGATGTGCTATCTTAAGTGATACTGCTTGGGTGCCATTCCTTTTATATTTATCCATACAGACCTGCAGACAAGTGGTAAAAATCATTTAATTTAACATACTGTAGCAACAGATGTACTTTTCAAGAATGACTCTTGCTTTGCTAGGTAACCTTCCTTTGACCCATCCAAACCTGTAAATGAGCTCAAGTTCACCCTGCTACTTATTTTGAAGTAAGCTATTTTAAAAATGAAAACCACATTTTCTCATGCAATATCATGACATATAAGCTTTTGGCAACTAATTTCTTGGCTGTTTTCCATTGTGCAACTGATCAGAAGTAACACAAAGCAGGAAATCAGGATATAGATCCTGGGGAAAATGTGATTTAAAAAAATATATTTATTTCTATCCCTTTTTCTTTCTTTTAAGAACATTTTTATCAGTAGTTTAAAGTTGAATGCAGGTTCTGTAAGTAGTATTACATTAATTCAAGTACCTGCGTTTCCTCTCTTGTTAAAAATGCTGTCTTATATGTCCTCAGTGTGACAAAACCTCTTAACATCACCTTGCAGTTCTCACACCATAAGAATGCACAAAGAGTCATATTTGACAAAAGTGCAACATGGAAATGAATCCACAGATTGCTAACAAAATTGTGATTCTTGACCACAGAGGCTAATATTGAGGTACAGAAAAACCTTGTACAGTAAGGTTATAAAATGACCCTCACGTAAACCTTGAAATAAGTGTTACTGACCTTCACTGAAGTGGAAAAATGTTTCAAACAATTTGATGATCATGTGAGTCTCCCATTATCATATTTAAAATTGGGCTTTTTAGGCAAAAGCAGAAATGTCCCACTAACTCTGTTCAGTCTTCTGAGCTTGAGAGGAGAATTCTATTTGACCGATTTCAAATGGACTCTGTCCTTCCTTCCAAAACTTGTTAATCCTGCTCAACTTTGTGTTTTCTACCTCCTAAGTTCTGTGTGAAACCACCTGCAAGTCTTCCCAGCTGCCTTACAAACATTCCTTTAAGACATTTTACTTTACTTCAACTATTGTTCAATCCTGGTTTTAGAGAAGAGGAAATTATTTGGTTAAACATTGAAGCCCAGGCAGTTTAGATTCACTGTGCAGACAGTAGTTAGGCCACAGCAAAGCTAGGTTACTGTAACATTTTCTGTTAAATTGTGACAATGCCAAAGGTGATCCGTTATATGTTTTCATATGTGATTTCATTAGAATACTGTCAACATTTCCTGAGTTAGTTAATTTTATTCCCCTTTTATTCAGATTCATGGTATACGGGCCGTAAAGATCAGTTGTGTCCTGTGAACATTGTGAAAACCCATAGGAAGGCAAACTGTTTTAGGTATCTGCCCCCACAGCAGTAGCTGACAATATTTATGAGCTCAGACTCAGATTATATGTGTTAGCACTACAAAATTCAGCCTTTTCATTACCTGGAGACCATTTCAGTTCAGCTATCGGGCACCGCTCCTACTCAGGAAACCAAAGGATAAGCGTTACTCGCAGTGGTAGATGACCTGGTAGAAGGAAGCATTCAGCCCACAGTTACATTAACAGTTGCAGGACAGTGCCTGTTAATTGCTTAGTGCTACAACAGTCTTGTTTTTTTCCAAGGAGCCATAGGAGTTTCTGATTCATCTGGCTCACCCCATCTCCCATCCCCCAATTGTGGGTGACAGCAGAGGCAGAGATTTCCTTAGAACTACAAGACTTTAAAAAAAAAAAAATTAAGCACAACCCATATGTCATGTTGTAAAAAATGCAAAATATGCTGGATCTGTAAAAGCGGCACACCAGGCCATATGCTTCAGACAGAACAGCTTGCATACGTCTAGGCCTCTACACTGGCTTCAGGAACTGAAAACAGTGGCTAGTCTACTCCACACTTTTCCACTTGTTAAATTTGTTTTGCTAAAGTCAGGTTTACATCTGAAGCCAGGAAAAAAAAAATAAAAAATTTCTCCTTATCAAAAGCTTGAAGCTGGTAATTGGCTGCTTATTTTTGGCACTGCTTTGATCAGTCATGCTGTGACCAAGTGAAGCTGAACAACTGCAAGGTTTTCCGTGATAGTTGTTCAAATCCAGAGGTTCGGTCCATGATGAGAAACAAGGGTCCAGTGTTCAACACCAGGAGGTTCAGCATACTGGTGGCGGTATTCTCTGTGCAAAAAGTGACACTCTGCCTGTTTTTGCCATCATTTCAAACACTTTCCTGGCACTTCCTAAAAGGCTAAGCAATGTTAATTCTTTTACTCAGACCTAATTCCCACAACATTATCTTTCACACAACAAAACCTGCATGAACACTGCGTTAAAGGTCTGTTTCAGTCTGGCAAATGCCAGGAAATTCTACAGTCATTAACCTTCCTTATTGTGCACAGTATTATGGAGGCCTTTGAACAGCAGGATACTTCACATAAAGTATCCTTTGTGGTATAAGAGCTAAAATATGCACTGTTAAGCAGGTTAATATTCAGCTTTAACCTCTGTGTCTCAATGATGAAACATCAACAGAGCAGTTAAAAACTCCTTTTCATATATGAGCAGTGCAAGTGTTTGCACATTTTCAACTTTCTGCAAAAATAAGGTTTTGAAGAAAATATGCAAATTCAGAATACATCTAAACTTGCTATAGTAAATTCGTATTGAAAAGAGACAAAGAATTGAAACTGTAAGTTTTTCACATGTGTGTGTCCCAGACTCCTCATAAAAGCAAGTGACCATTTTTAACAGTGTACAAGTCAGCTTCCCAAATGCTATGAGGATTTTGCAGAATTATTTCCCTCAAATAATGACTGTCAAGCCAAGATATATTGTCTAGAGGACATCAGACTGAATGACATTATGGTGTCTCTTGGCTTTAAAGCCTTATGAATCTGCTGTTACTCAAGTGAAATCCTAACCACACAACTTACGGTTGCAAACTTCATTTTTGCATAGTATCTTTACCTCATGCTGAATAAAGGTTGCTTCTTTCCCAGAAAGAATAAATCAAAGCTGGTTTTGTTTGATTTGGTATTTTATTTTCTTAAACTCAGGGCTTGATCACATGTTGTCTTCCCACTGCAGCTGTGTCAGTAAAGATTTCTCCATACTAGCTGCTTGTCTGTGTCCACTGGGAGATTTTGATCCCCTCCAATCTATCCACTAAGCTGTTTTGGGAATGGTCCCTAACTTGTTGCTGTCAAAACTAATAGTGTTAGCAAAACCCTGCTTGTTAGACTAACTTTGCAATTTTTAGACTTAAATAGGTCAAAGGATACCCATTCAAACAGGTCATCCAGCAGATCTGATGGAAAACTACTGTCTTATGAGGGCTGGGGATGTGCAGTTGCAGGCTGGCTGACTGAGGCAGGAAATCCTGCAGAATCTCTTCAGCAGGATATACGATCAGTCTCTTGCTCTGTAAAATCCATATGGCGCTTTCATATTGCCATAAAAGTTTGAAAGGAAATATTCTGAATGGAGCTAATCTTAACGATCAGGGAGTAGACACACAGATCACTAGACTCTGTCCTGAAGAGGATCTCTATGTACTCACAAAATGTCTGCTGTGCCATAACAGCCAGGGTCAAACATGTTTTATGTTTAGATTTGAAATAAAGACATTAAACTAAGTGACATTCTATACATTCATGAGAATCCTGTCAGGAGATTTAACAAAATATCTCTTTTGTTTGTCTAATGGTGGTCTAATAATCTCTTGGCATCTTTAGTTAGTAGGTATTGTCTCTGCAGCTTTTATTTTCCTGGAAACTGACAGATACACAGACAACTGCATTTTTATAGTAGATATCAAATATTATATTTATTTTCACCTCTTAAATAAGATAAATCAGATATTGTTTCAGTTACTTGTGTTTATTCAGGTAGCATGCATTCTGTTTGAACAAATAAATGAATTAAAATTATAAATAGTAAGGTAGCTAGTTATTTTTATTTTCAAAGAAGAAAAAACATCTCATATTTTCCTTGTAATTGCAGGCAGAATTCAAACAAATTTGTCAAACCTATCTAACAAGACACTAAATCTATCATCATTATTAATGTAAGTCTAGAAGTTTCTTCCAAAAATAATTATTATTAATTTATCATTCACTATGAATATCACAATGTGTGTATTCTAAAAGGTCTTATAGTGGGGTAACTCAGTACCTCCTGAAAGTAACAGTTTACATATACGCCTATATTTTCTAATGTTATATGTAGAGTTGTGTGTCACTCATAGAACATAGATATGTCTTTTCCAGGTTGTTTTATTTGAGATTTGACAAAGTAACAAAAAGTTCATATTGTTTTAATATTAATTTCCTTAAAATATGTGATTATTTACAGTTACATATGCTGTTTTGTCACTCAAAAGTAGTGAAGTATTAGTTTTGGCAAGTATATTTCATGCACCATTCATTATATTCAAAGATTCAAAAAATTTTACTGCTTAACCTTTTGTTATGTAAATACAAACATCCAATTGCCTTTTGTTTTTTAATTCTTCGAAGTTCTTCTGAGGAAACAGATTTAAAAAAATCTCTCTTCTTGCAGTTATGCAGGAAGCATTTCAGCTTTGTTCTGAAGGGCCACTCTTCAATATAGCACCCAGGTACTTCTGTATTTTCCTAAGTTCTCCAAACACTGACTTGTTTTTATTATGTTGCTAGTTACTGGTTCATCATTCTTCTTTAATTTTCTCACAAGTTTCTATTAACTATATATGAAGTTTTGCTTTCCATGAGTTATATCTTTGGAAGGGAGCTGAAATTAAATTCAAGCGTTAGCAAAGGAAAAATAAACCGACGATATGAGAAAGTCAGTGGCCCTAGCTAAACATGCATGACCTGAGGTTCAAGAACACAAACTAAAGCATGCACTGCAATAATGCTGAATACAGCTATTTCTGTTATGCCCGGGGAAAATCTCAGCCGGACATCATCTGTGTTTTCTGAACTAAAAACGCCAGTTACAATGAAGTTTAGGAGGTGTTCTGTTCTTGCTGCAGATGCTGAGTCATTCGCAGCATTGGTTTAAATTTGTCAAGCTACAGTAGTTACCATCCTCAGTTCTCCATCCCACGTCTCTGCCATAAATTTACACTCCCACAGCAGGGATGTCTGAGCAGGCTGTGAAAGGCATGGCTGCTGGTGAACCACCATAGTTTACAGGCTGTTATGCTAACACAAACCAGCACTAACTTTTATATACTTTACGTTAATATGCCTGGCAGGAGATGGGAAGGCAGACTGCAGGAATGGAAACTGTTTCAGCTGTCCCAAATTAATTCATTCTATATATGAGTGAAAGTCTTTAATGTCTATAAACTATCCAGACGGAAACTGTTGAAAGATAACCTCTTTGTCTCCACCTCCGATGGAGTCAAGGAAAGATACAGAGTAATAAGCTAACATTTCTGAAAATACATGTATAAGAAAAGTCTTAATAAATTTTTACTTATTTTTGAGAGGAAAGATCATAGTACTGTAGAAAAGTAACAAAATTATTTTTTTTCACTGCACCCAATTATAAAAGTATACAAAGTGTTTGAAAACGTTTCCCATACCCAAGTTAATAATATTTGGTTTCTAAGATTATTTTTCTCTTTGTGATTAGCCAGAAGATTTTTTTATTTTTCCTCAAAGCTGATGTTATGACAGTCATCTCCTTTGCCACCACAAGGTATAATTAGTGCTGGTTAGCACAGTAATTCCTTGACATCAAAACAGAGTCTGGCTAGTAAAGAGTTATATTTATTTTGCAGATTTTTTCTGTGTATTTCCTTGTATGATGTTCAGAGAGTGCCTATGCAATTCTGTAAGACTTTTAAAACATGGATTTGGGCCTCTGGAACCTGGGAAGTCTGGAGATCACTTTACTTGCAGACTCCTTTTCTTATGTGATTCTGGACAGGCTGCAGAGGCATTGCAATCTTGTAACAGGCATTGCAATCTCATTCATTCTGAAAACGAATTTGAACATGCATCTACAACTGTTCTAGCTGTACAATTCATAAAAGTAACCAAAGCCATTGTCCTTCATCCTGTTTATAATTCTGTGCGTGTATGCTTATATTTCTATATGCGACATGCACTGAGAGAAAGAAAGAGAAAAAGAAGCTATGTGAGGGAAGAAAGTGTTTACTAGGAATTCTTTTCTAAAGAAATATTTGTATTGTGCCTGTTTATGGCTTGCTTTTGGGCTTTTTTTCTTGGTAGTGCTGCTCATTTTGCTTTTTTAATTATTCATAAAAGGTTTTCAACAGAGGAGAAACACATATTGAACATATTCTCATTGTCTCATGTCAGAGCTTTACCAGGTGTATTCCAGGTATAGAGGAATTAGTAACCACTACACTAATTCCTCCTCCATTCATGAAAAGAGACGGAATAAGAAGTTTTTTTCTTTCAAATAAGATTTCCTACATAGGGCTAAAACTGAATGCAACTTCTAGCCCAAAGAATCTAAATAAAACGAGTATTTGTTCACAGTCTTTGTCCAGAAAATGAGTTGTAAAACTGTTCATTTTTGTTAACAGAAATGATACAACTGAAGTTGCGAGTTCATTGTTAAAACCACTCAAAGTTCAGTGCAGGAATGTCAGAGCACTGCTTTCACTTTTACCATCTGAAACTTGAAACAATCCATAACTTCTGTAGCTCACTCAGCTGGGAAGTTCAAGGACTAAAACTTCACAGAGTTCCACCACAGTCCTTATACGTTTCATATACTAAGGTGTGAATTAGGGACAATGGGTGCAGCAGGAAGTGGCTTTGATGAAACATAACAAAATCTAGCCCCCCTGCATTTACTAGTAGATATAAAGAGACTAGACCCTAAATCCGTTTTTTCTCTTACCCTGGTATAACATCATTCAGAGAAACAGCTTACAGAGCAAAATTTCTTTGAAGACACTATGTAAGCAGATACTGTACATCTGTGAAATGTCCTCACTTAGTACAAAACTGTCAGAGGTAGGAGGTTCTGATGTTTCATCTGAACGGAGATTGCGTAGAAAACTGCTGCCAGGACACACACAGTTCTAAGTGCAATGAAGGGGCAATAGTACAGACTGTTTAGCAAAAAGTAGTGGATGTACAGATTGCTTGCACCCAGGGGTGGTACGACCGGACTCAAGATGCCTGCCACTGTAGTGACATACAACTGTTTCCAATTTAAAATAGCTCATGGCTGAAACATAAAACAGGGAAGCAAAAATGAAGCCAAAATTTGTCTTCCCCAAGAAAAAAGGTAATTTTTCATACTAACACTTTGTCACAGAGAAAGACAGATGATACACATTTATTTTTTGTTATTGAGGGACCTTGACAGGCTTGAGAGGTGGGCCCATGAAAACCTCATGAAGTTCAACAAGGCCAAGTGCAAGGTCCTGCACATCGGTCAAGGAAATCCCAAGCACAGCTGCAGGCTGGGCAGAAAATGGATTGAGAGCAGCCCTAAGGAGAAGGACTTAAGAGTGTTGGTTGAAGAAGCTCAACATGACCCAGAAATCTGTGATTGCAGCCCAGAAAGCCAACCATACCCTGGGCCGCATCAGAAGAAGCATGTGAGGGAGGTAACTGTCTCCTTCTACTCTGCTCTCATGAGATGCACCTGGAGTACTGCATCCAGCTCTGGGACCCCCAACATAAGAAGAACATGAACCTGTTGAATCATGTCCAGAGGAGGGACACAAAGATTATCAGAGGGCTGGAGTACCTCTGCTATGAAGTCAGGCTGAGAGAGTTGAGGTTCTTAGCAAGGAGAAGAGAAGGCTTTGGGGAGACCTTATAGCAGCCTTCCAGTACCTAAAGGGGCCCACAAGAAAGCTAGAAAGGGACTGTTTATAAGGCATGGAGTGATAGGAAAAGGGATATTGGTTTTAAGCTGGGGCAGGGTAGATTTAGGTCAGATATTAGGAAGAAATTCTTTACTGTGAGGGTGGTGAGACACTGGCACAGATTGCCCAGAGAAGTTGTGGATGCCCCATCCCTGGAAGTGTTTAAGGCCAGGCTGGATGGGGCTTTGGCCAACCTGGTCTAGTGCAGGGTGTCCCTGCCCATGGCAGGAGGATTGGAACTAGAGGATCTTTAAGATCCGTTCCAACCCAAACCATTCCAGGATTCTATGATTCTATGATTTGCTCAAACTCTTCATTTGGTCTTTATGCCAATAAACTTCATGAAATATTTGGTGTAACTGAAACTAGCAGTTGGTTGCTGTGGGAAGCTGCTCCAGTGCTGACCCAACCTGCAGCAAAGCAGTGGATCTCATTGCACAAGGGTTTTTTCCTGAGGTCAGGAAGCATCAGGGCCATGGAGATACCCACCACCAGGAGCTGGCAGCTCTTGCAGCAGATGCTGACAAGGCCTGGTCATTGCTAGAACAACCACGACCACCCCCATGCCTATAAAAAGCAGCCTAGGGGTTCTAGTGACCAGGAACGCTGTGAACAGAACAGAGAGCGAGCATGATGTGTCAACCAGGCTGTGGTGCAACGGTTCACATGGAAGAGTGCACAGGGATAGGGTAGTCACCCTTCTTCCCAAAAGAAATTCAAATTAGAAAGAGGTGAGTTAGGAAGATAGCAAATTCACGTATGCAGATTTTATTATGTCTATTTTAACTGAATTTTATTTTTAAGATGGGACAGTTGTCCATGATTTTTATAGAAAATAGATCTTTATAACCTTAGGGAAATTATCATCTTTAATTGTTAAGCAGTCATGACCTATTGCAGAGTAAAAATATTGGGTTTGGGATTTCCTTACCAATTCTGCCACTGGTTTACCATACAATTAATAAAAAATTCTGCAGTCTGAATAGCTGAACTGGCTTTCTTTGTGAATGAAGACAGTACCAACCTTCTATGTAAACTGATTTCATAATTACTAACGAAGAGTAATATGTAACATTTAGGTGTGTCTGTTAGAAGTATTAGATATGTATTCACCAACTCTGGTTGTTGCATGGGAAATTCTCACTGAAAATGCTATTGCTTTGAGTCATCCTCTAAATTCACATTTTGAAACCAGCCACAGGAGCAAAAATACTTATTATTTCAAAGGAACATTACCACAGTATATCTTACTCCTGATGGATATCACTGGGCTCAATCATGCTTTTATAACTTATTTGCATGAGATGACATGTAATTGCATCCAGAATAACACTCAGATAATACTACCTCCTCACTCATGTTTTTAAGGTGCGCTGTGTAACATTTCACAGAAGCTAGAGTCCAGTTTCAATTGATGCTGTTTGCTCATTTCTAGCTGTGTGCATTTCAGGTCTAAGCACATGTTATTTTCCTCCCTTTGTAACACGTGCTTCCATAGAGAAATAACTCCTAGTACAACTGTTACAAGAGCATTTAACCCATTTTATTTTTCTAAATAAGCATTTCTCAGTGGCAATAAGGGTGGCTTAATTTAAGCCCTCAGTGTGGATTTTTAAAACATTTGGTAGAAACCTTAGGTGTTTAAGGAGCTCTTGGCAAAGGTCATCATACAAAATAATGATGAAATTAAAACTTATTGCAGTATATCAGTCTCATCAGAAAAAAAATCTATTATATTCTTACATTTACTTTTGGGTTTTTTTCCTACAAGTAAGCTAAGGGTTAAAAATATTGTTTCTCTTCTGTTTATAACCCAAGATTCCCAATTCTGACTTGAATTAATGATTCATGTACAAAACCATTTACACTTTTTTCTACTACAGTAAGTAGTAGTTTAAGTTCAAATCATGCGCTTGAATATTTCAATTATAATTCAAGACTAACGGGTATGAAATATGCTTGCGTTGGTGAATTTCAGCAGAAGTAGCTCTAGGAATGCTTTACATGCAAAGCAGACATATTAATTTTATCACACCAAATTTGTGACATTATGTATTAAAATGAAACAACAATCTGGGTCAGAGTCTCTGTGATAGCAAGATGATGCTTAAATGTTTGCTTAAAACTTGTATTTGAATTTATATTAGCCATTTAAATATTTAAATGGCTATATATATTAAATATTTAAATGGCTATATATATATATTAGCCATTTAAATATTTATTTTTTCATAGTGGTGGTTCTGTGGGGCAACGGGTGCAAATTGGAGCACAGGAGGTTCCGAATTAATGTAAGGAAAAACTTTTTCACTGTGAGAGTGACAGAGCACTGGAACAGACTGCCCAGAGAGGTTGTGGAGTCTCCTTCTCTGGAGACATTCAAAACCCGAGTGGACACGTTCCTGAGTGATGTGCTCTAGGTGGCCCTGCCTTGGCAGGAGGGGTTGGACTAGATGATCTTTTGAGGTCCCTTCCAACCCTTGTGATTCTGTGATTCTGTGATTCTGTGATTCTGTGCTGTATAGAAAGAAAATTGCAGGGAAAATTTTCTTTTAGTGGATGTTCATTCAGCTTATTTACAAGTTTGATTTTAGTTTTAAGGGAAGAAGAAAAAATTACTCTTGTTTCCTTCTGGAGACTCTGGAAATGGTTATCAGGGAGACAGCTAAATGCTGAAACTATAGGAAGATCACTTTGCCTTTTTTCAAATGCTGGAATTTTTTCTTGTTTTCTTACAGGTTGTAACATTTTGAAATTACACGTGAAACAAATCTATCATCTCTTCATATTCAAAAATTTCATTGGATTGGACAAGATATGAAGAACTGGACTTCAGTCAATGAATTCAAATCTGAACACCAATAAGCTCACCTTCTGAGCTATGGCTTATTTCTAAGTGCAGAACAAAGAAAATGTAGGCATGAGTTCAAATAGTGCATAGGTGGATGATCTCAACAGAAGAAATGTTTCAAACCATGTCCTGCACAGACTTAGGCAATTTTCCCTGGCCTCTAGCAAGATGCATCTCTGAACCTGGAGTTCAAAGCCTCTGAACTGCTTCCTACGTTTACCTCTACCAAGATCCTGAAATTTTTGTCAGGTAGCTGAAAATAATATTGACCTTGCATCTTTGGTTGATGCTTCTCTAGTTCTCCTTTAAAAACTGCAGAATTTGCCATTCTGGTTCTCTCAGTCGTTTTACTGGAAAGGTTTTTTAAATCTATTTGGTTTGCATGTTTCTTGTGGGTTCAAATTTTGTTGCCAATTTCATATGTCTCTCACACTTCCAAGTGTCAAAATTGAAGTCCACAACTGGCTAAACGTTTCCAAAATTGGTAATGAGTGTCAGTCATGATATTCTTCTCAAGAGCAATATCATGGGTATGATACACCAAAACTTATCTAATAGACATAATTTAAATTACTAAATGTATGTATTAAAAGAAGATAGAAGTAAATGTCACTGCATGCATTACATCAGATATATTTTACTTTTAGCTGCAGCTATGCCATCCTATATTGTGCATTGCTACCCTTTGAAGCCAAAATCCCTCATTGGCCATAACATCCAATATTTTAGTACATGTGAATGTATCAAAAGAGGACACCAACTACACAGTTTTGGTTAGATTTTGTAACACATTCTTCCGTGCACCTTCAGGTAATCTATATGGCTTTGTCACAGGGAAATTCCTGCCAAGAGAAGTCTCAGAAATGGCAAAATATATTCCAAAAGCAATATGGTGTCACTGCTCCACCCAACTATTCATCATTGTTTCCATGGCCTTGTATTGAAACACATTTTCTCAGTCACTGTCCTACAGGTGTGTCCAGCCCTGTTATTTGCTGTCTTGACCATGATATCACATACACATCAGATGATCCCTGACTAACTGAAGAATCCTTCAGAAGATTCACTGTGAAAAAAATAGCACGTGTAGCTGATTCCAATGTCACAGCCTCTAGTCACCTATACATTTGCAGTTTCATCTTGACTGTCTCTAGCGAGATTTCATCTTCTCTTTTCCCCGCCCTGTGGAAATCAACCAGATGCAATGATATAATTGCTCCAGCAATGCAATACAGTGCAATTTCTAGTCCAAGCCACACAACCTGTACAGTTCCTGGGCCAGCAATAATATGAAGAGGAATCAGAAACACAACTCAGAACTGTTGATTCCTCTTGGGATCATATTTATAGGCTCTTTTTTCCTTTCTTTTCCCTTAAAGAAGACCTTTTTTTTTTTTTAAAGAAGTTGGCCCCTTTCGTTTTGTCTGTTCCACTTGCTCCAGTCTCTGAGCCAGGAAGAGTGAGTTATTACCTTCTTTGATAAGATGGTCTGCCATGCAGATCCATATACTCTTAGAAGAGCAGTAGAAAATTCTGGGAGTGTCTATGACGGATTCCAGCTTAAGACTTGTTCCTTGTTCTTATAGATTTAGCATTTTCAGGGTCCGGAAGTCTAGGCTTTCTTCCCATTAAATTTTGGATTATCCCATGGTCATGCAAGAATGAGACACCACCTTGTCTAAGTATAGGTTTCCTTCCCTTGACATTTCTCAATTGTAATTTTGATCTACTTTCTTTGTAATCAACAACAAAGTACTGGTTTCAAAGGGAGAAAAATGCTTGTGATTAAGCTATCCATGGAAGGCTATTCATCTTTAGATAATTATTGAAACAATAAATATTCTACAAATTTGGGGGGCGGGGAGTGGGGGGGGGGGGAGGGGGGAAGGTTAAATTATCCATATCCAGAGAGTTATATACTTATAAGTGAATACCAAATCACGCATAGTATTTCTGAAGTAAGAATACTCAAAATTCCATTTAGATGCAGCTATCTTTTGTCCTTAATGTTATCTGTTTCGAATTACTGCATTGTTTCATAATGAATTATAGCAAAATCCAGGGGAATGTGTTCTCTGAACATTCTACGTAATTATTTTAATTTATATTGGGGTTTATGTTGTCAGACAGTGTGTTGTAGCTTCTTATGATATTAAACAAGGGAAGTATATGACCATAAAACCAGCAAATAAAAGCTTATGGAGGATATTCTGTGGTTCATAACCACATTCAAACTTTAGAATGCATAATACTGTAGTTGTCATATGATAACAATCTTATAGACTTAAGCCCCAAAAGAAGTTGAAAATTGCTTCAAACATTTATTTGCATTCCCAGTACATATAAATATTTATTTTGATCAAGTAAATAGGGGTAGGAAATAAGGAATCTTAAAATCTGAAGATTTGTTGTGTGTGCATTCTGTTTTACAAAGAAATGGAAGAATGTTGGTACTGATATCATCTGTGGCATACTCTGATTGCCAGTAGTCACTAGCTGATTGTCTAATCATTGAGTAATATTTTCTGAACCCAGTGGTTCAGGTGATTTTTAAATAGTTTAATCACGCATTCATCTAGCCCATGCTTCCTCAGCTTAAGGGTAAACAGAAATGAGACACTGTGCCAAAAACAATTATGAAAGGACTTTTCAAGGTACGTTATACTGACTGTTTTCCACGTTTCTTCAAAACCAGTGATTTCGAAACTGAGGGCAATCAGGTTGGTCAGGTTTGATATAGCTTTCGTAAATTCATATCTTTCTGATACTTTCTTGTCTGTAGCATGTTTGGAAATGGTGAATGTACATATTCTATCATTTTTCCAGAGACTGAAGCCCTGGATCTCTGGATCTTCCTTTTTTGCATTTAAGGAGGATGGGTATAATCTTAGCTTTTTTAATGTTAGCTTTAGCTGGCTAATGTTAGCCAGCAAGTTAGGCTGGCTGGACCTTCTAGGATTTATATCAGGAAATGGTCATCAACACAGCACAGAATCTTCCTGGCTTGCTTGCACTGCACTGTGTTAACTTGATAGATGTCTGGATGGTTGAAATTCACCACGCAGACAAGGCTCTCCATGAACACACAGCAAAAGTCCTCCAGTTGCCAGCCTTCACCCTCTGCATCCTGTTGAGAAAGTGGTTGGTAACAAATAATGTTCACAATGCCAGTGTTCTTTTCCCTCCTAGAAATGATTCAGAGTTTTAACAGTCATATATTTGGCTTTATCCTGGAGCTCTGTATATTAAAAAAGCTACTTACATAGAACATAAATACCTCCCAAATGACAAAACCAGATTTTTTCAGTCCCTTCATTTCATCCTTAAGTAACATTACACGCAGAACTGTCTACGCAAGTCAATGAATTGGATTACTGTAACATTATATGTCTCCCCATGATATTCTAAGATCAGTATACAATTAGCTTTAGATCTCTTTCATTTGTTTAGCAGAGTCTAGGTAGGACTGAACAGATGGTAGGTTAAATATTGAAAGATAGAAATGTATTGCAGGGAATTATCTGACTGTGATCTCAGTTCCCTAAGAAAATTTTGACAAACCAGATTTTCCTTTTTTCCTGAGGGTAAAGTGAAAGGTAGTGGTTCAGAGGAAGAGCTAACAGAATTTTTAGGTATTTCCATAACACCATATTTACAGAGAGGTAGTATCTCGGCATTAGGGCTCAGACAACTGCGGACAACTCTTCTCTGAAATAGAATGGCTTTCTGAGTTATCCGGCGAAGTATCATCAAGAAGTGTTTACTAGATATCTTGACTGATATTATTATAAGTAATTGTTTATCCATGTAAACTTATGCTTTCTTTTATCAAGTATTTTAGTAGAAGTAGTATTAGTATAGTCAATAATTGCAAACATAGATAAACAGCTTCATGCACCCACATGGAATCATAAACACAGAATAATTTAGTCTGGGAGGGGTGTCAAGTCTTCTGCTCTAACCCTCAACTCAGAGCAGGTGAGAAGCAGATCAGGTTGTTCAGGGCATTGTCTGGTTGATTTTTTTCATATCTCTAGCAACAAGATACTTGTTCCAATCTCTGATTTCTTTCATTGTGATTTTTTTTCTTCCCTGTTATCTAATTAGACCAAGTTTACTGAAGAAGTTTACCTCTATAAATCCAGAATTGTATTAGTATAACTTTCTGTTCTTCTCAACTGAAAAAGGTGAAACACTTGCCAGGGGTCGTAACATGGCAGTGTGGGTGACCAAGTCATTTTTACTGCTACATTTGGCCTCCTAGATTCACAGATGTCAGAATTATAGAGGGGAAAGTTAAACACGCATGCAGTTCTCATAGTTTGAGAGACTAATACATACGTGCAGACAATGTGAGTCTTCTCTGCTTATGGTCCAATTGAGCTCAATTAATATGTTCAAGTAATATAGCATAGCTAACCCTACACATACTGCTTAGAAACAATGGGAAGACATTTCACTTTATTGTATCACCAGCTGTAGACAAAGCCTTGTCATTTCTGTCTGTCACACATTTTCTTTGCCATTTTTGAAATCACACTTTAGTTTCATCTCCATCTGGGGAAGAAGCAAGAGTGTTGTAATATTGCAAGAAAAACTGGGGTTTTTTTACTTTTAGCTTGATTGGATGATGAGAGCTATGAAAATGCCATGACATAGGCTGGTCTTTTGATGGTTATAGATAAAGTTTGCAGATGCAGTAGGCTGACCAACTGCACAGCAAAAAGATTCTTAGGATGACAAGTACTACATTAGCACAGCTCATATGGGAAATGACATTTTTCTACAAGAGATAGATACGCCCTGCATGCTGCAGCCAAACAGGGATTCTTCAGATCTGTTATTTCACTTTTTGAATATGTATTCATCAATTTTATACATGTCATTAGCACATTTTGTGGAAAACAGGAAAAATGGTAAATCAAATTATGCCCCAACATACAAATGTAAATTAAGAGTTTGGCTTTGTAGATGAAACTCAGTAGTTAACCAGCCTATACAAAATGAATGGGAGATAATTTTTCAATGTTAATTATTTGGAATTAGATTGTCATTTGAATAGGCTAACAGTAGAAGTAAGAAATTATTTTCCTTTTATTAAGTATTAAGCAGCAATGCTATAATACTATTTACCATTTGACCTTTTGCTAATTTGCCAAATTTACACTGAGATAAATGCATTTTCCTGGCCCTTCATCAGCATAGAAATGGAGGCAGTAAAACAATTTCTGCTGTTCTTTAACATGGGTACTGTTATTTATCATTAAAGTCAAGAACTGAATGACAGTAATCTCAAAATATAGTTACTGATTGTAGTAGAAATGATCAAACTCTCAGTTCTGCAGAGATTCTCTGGGTTCCTGCAATGAATCTGTTGGACTTCTCAGTCCCTGTCTAAGGTCTGCTGAGAGTGTCTTGGGTTTTTTTGTTGAACCTCCATCTTTCTCTACCCAAGAACAGTAACTGCACATTAAAGAACAAGCCAGGATCTCTTGCAACACATAAGATACTGTTTTATTTTATTTGAAATTATGAGTCTAGTGAAAAATTAGAAGTACTGTCTCAAAAAAGTAGTAATTGGACAGTGGAATAACAGTATGGAGAATTGGAAACCAATAAAAAATGTGTTCTGAAATATTTTCAGACACTTCTGGAAAAAACCTTCCTTTCACTCCCTATACAAAGTATTCAAATTAAAATATAAAACACAGTACTGCCTTTACCAAAGCCATGTGTTGTTTAGTAGTCTAACAGAAGTTTACTTCAATCTTTGTATCAGTTCTAACACATCTAACAATTTCAGCTGGATCTCATGACAAAGCCCTAAACACAAAGCTCTCTATATCATTCCTAACCAAAGAAAATAGTACTTAAATAAGCAATATTTGCAAAATATTGGAGATATTCAAAAGCCATAGGGACATAGTACTGGGCAGCCTGCTCTAGCTGGCCCTGCTTGGTCAGGTGCACTGGACAAGATGACCTCCAAAGATCTCTTCCAACCTACACCATTCTGTGAATCTCTGACAGTTTCCAGGATAAAATATCTGACTAATTGCTCCTATTTTCCTCCGTTCTAGGATTTAAAGCTGCTGTCTAGTCTGAGGTTTGTGTCTGAAATGATAATGTTGTAAAACCATTTCAACCTTTCCTGTCATGGGTGCACATATTTTTGTCAGGTGTTCTCAAATGAAAGATTGCTGGATTTTTGTTTTCTTTTTCTTTTTGCTATAGCCTGTCTCTTTCAACAAATCCCTAGAGATTCTAAAAGTAGTTTCTAATAGTTTATAATAATTTAGTTATCCTGAATTTTATTCTCTGCAGAGAAGAGTTTTTAAGCCATGTCTCACATTTCATTGGTATACTTCTGAACCTGAAAGCACTAAACATAACTGCATCAGAACACTCACATGACCAGACTAATACTAATTAATAAGACCAGTCAAACCCAGAGACATGTGAACTTCTGCCTCATCTAGAAACCTTATTCAAACTGCTTGTCAAAGCTCCTGTTCTTTCCATTTATTTTTAAATGAAGTATCTAATCTAAGTTAGGACCCTAGTTACCTTCATCATCAGTTAATAGAGAAAGGAGGCAGGGCAGATCAAGAGGATTCACTTTTGAAGGAATGTTTTATTCTGTTGACTGTCCAGAAAGTCTAGGATCATCAGGCCACTAATTTAAGCACCTTAGTAATGTGGAATGCATCTAGATATATATGCTAACTGTCCAAACTGCAACATCAGGAACCTGAGTAGAGCTCATTCCTTAAAAACACAAGCAAACATACACCAGCTATCACTCAGCTCTTGAATCACAAGGCAGCAATTACAACTCTCTTCCAACTGGTGAGAGACAAAGCTTCGTAGCCTCAGTCTGAGGGACTGCAACTTCACATCTTTCATCTGATCAGATTATAGAGTATTTTAAAGGTTAGGGAAATCCTCATTACTTTTGAAAAAGCTTATTCATGTCCAGTTGTGTCCTCTCATGTCCACTTGTCTCTAGAGAGGAAATCTGAGTTCTCTTTGCGTGATTTGTAAATATTTCTTTCAGTGCTTCTCTCTTGTCAGATGCATAAAAAGCCAGGGTAGGAAGGAACAAAAATTAGTGTTCTCATCTAAATAAGGTGATTTAAAACATGATGTAATCAACTTTTCCCTGTTGAATTTTTACAGAATTGAGGTGTACATTCATATTTAGAAATAGTATAGGAACCCAAAGAGATAACTGTTGCCAAGGCAACATGTTATCTCTCTTTCTTTCTACCCATTACTATCTCTGTTCATTCTAATATTTCTCTTCTTGATAGTTGCCACTACTTCAGAATACTTCTCCCAGTATGATGGTGCCCTTTTTTCACTAGGACCATAGCTAGCATCCAGTGACATATGTGGAAGCCTGATATCAACATCTAGGAACTAGTTCAATGGCAACTATGAGAACATAATAATAATAACTGTGACTATGTTCCAGCATTAAATTTAAGCAATAAATAACTTTTATGTAAAACATTCTACCTTTAGATCACAAATACCTCTAGGAGAGGAGCTTTGTCAATAATCATATTTTACAAATGTAAAAGCTGATAAATAGAAAACTAAAGAGGCTTGTGTGAGATGATGCTCAAATTTACTGTCTTTCCTGGAAAACAAGAAAACAGATGTCAAAGAATTGTGCTCCTTTGAAGATTTTTGCTTATGTCAGAGTCAGATTCTTTAACTCCTGAATATAGACACTTAAAACAGAAATGTGAAAGTGAAACAGAACAGTGATAAAGGATTTCTAATGAATTCCATCAAAGTGATATAGAAAAAGTGCAAAAGTTCACAGTTTAGTCTCAGTGTGCAGCTTTATAATCAAAGGCAAGACTTTTTTTATCACAGAAAAGAAAATGATCTTGAACAGGAAAACATTAAATACAATGTTTACTTTATTAGAGAAAAAAAACCAACTACAGAGTTGCATTCAAGTACTGTCACTATTCCTTCTAAGAGAAATACCTTCCTAGCTTTTACTGCAAGTGATAGGAGGGGAATTTTTACCAACTCAGCAATTAACTTCTAAAGAACATAACATTTCCTGAGATGGTGAATGGAATGTGCCCCTCTGGGCAGCCTAAATCTATCGATGAGATCAATGACTCATGGAGCAGACGTGCTTTGACTCTATTTCACATTGGACAGGAATGCAATTATTTCCTTTTTTTCTTGTGTAGTCATAAAGATACTGTTGGCACAGGAGAAACTGAAACTAAGTACTTACAAATAATTTTATTACTGTATTTTTAGTTTTCCTTTAATTAAATGATTTATAAACTCATTTGGGAATTACTTATGTCACTTGATGACTAAATTGTAAGAGTACTTAATAGATACTCATTATTTGTTTAAATATTTCTTTATTAAATGTTGTGAGAGATATAGAAAACCAAGTAATTACTGAATTTTAGTTTTAATAAACTTAGCATCTACTGCTGTTTATTTTCTCATGCCACATGAAAACTTTTTTTCATAGTGAATACAATTTGAGTAGTACATGAAAAAACAGTGCCTTAGATTAACTTTTCTCAAAGACTGTGTTTGAAATATTCTGCCTACCATTCAGGACATTTTTACCTATCACTGTAGTGTACAAGAACTTTCTATATCAAATTAATGTCATTAATGAAATATTTTCTGAACTTGTAGGAATGGTTGGCATGTTTCCTTTCTCAAAGAGAATAAGACTTTCAAGATAAAGGTTTGCCTAGGAGGAGGAGAAAAAAATTCAGAATGTGAAAAAGAAGATGTTTTTAAAACCTGTGTATGGTGATCCTGATTTAAATATTACCTATCAGACAATATCATGAGATATCTCATAGCTCTATCAAATGTCTTCTCTACATGGCAGAAAAGTGGAAAAAGCGTGTCATTTATTTTCAAACATTTTCCCACTCTTTGCTAAGCATTATTTGTCTTGCTTAGTTTCAGAACCTGAAATACAAAATGAGATTTCTTGTAACATTATCTGACAGTAGCTGCAGTTCCAGTTAGTAGAAAGAGCCTTTCTCACTAATAGTAATTTGCATGGTTTAAAGAGAGTGACTATCAAAAATTAATTTTAATGATGTCTGTTTGCACTTTGTTAACAAGACAAAGCTTATACACAAAAATGATAAAAAGAAATGTTAAATTAAAAAAAAAGAAAAAACAACAACAAAACCCCAAACATTCACAGTGGCCACTGTTTTCTAAGTCAGTAAAAGATTTGCTGTAATTCTAAATAATTCTATTTGCCATAAACTTGCACTGATGGCAACATCTTTGAATAGATGTCTCCTTTTTAAGCAGTATCGGTCCTGACAAAGACTAGTGGGCTCAAATATCAGCAGCTTTCCACTAAACAATGAAATACAGACACAATTTTATCCTTAAATTAATATAAGAAGGTCATGCCTGTTGTTACGTACAGCAGTATAGAATCACATAAATGGCAATCATAATATGTTCAAGAACAATAGATAGCCACTCTATAATTAGCTCTTTCTTTGTCTTTACTAGTTTTGGATTATACCGTTAAGATTTTTATACATAAAACCACTTTCAAGATAGATTTCACTGTGTAAAAACTTCATAGTAATTTAATATTAAAACAAGTATTTGAAAGTCAATGCATTGACAAGCAGTAATGCAGTTATCCAAAATAAATATCAGGATAAATATTTATCATCTTGAAAACCACAGAGTGAAAACAATAGGAGGGTACAGACTGTGACCCTGAAGACTTAACAAACACAGTTATTTATAATTCTTAAATCTAATATAGTTGTCTAAAATCCATTCTCAATAGTACATTATCAATGACAGATATTATTATTTACTTTCACCTTTAGTACTTTTAAAAGCTCATAATTTTCTATTTTTGCTAAATTCATTCTCAGAAATATATTCTTAGAGACAAATCCTAGGAAAGAATTCCCCATAATTTAGAAATAGCAAGAAGGCTTTTCCTACAGAATGATTGAGTTCAAAAGGATGGAAGAAAAACACAATATGTTAGAATTTATCAGCATTTTAGAAATTATGGTGAACTACTTCATAGTTTTATGACACTTTTGGTCATCTTAACTGTTTAGATATGATGAATAATGCCATGTAGCTGCCATGTTTATGTAAGATAAAAGATCCTCCTTTTGTGCATTCAAATTTAAATAAGTGATCAGCTTTGTCAGCCAGGGAAAAGAGGTAAATGTCAGGCATTATTATTTCCAAATCTTGTCCGTACATCTCACTCTGTTTTCCAACGAAAAGTAAAAATCACAGATCTGATCTGTAACATATTAGGTATAATTTTCATGAAGTGTAACATAGCTTTAATCAGCCTGGTAGTAAAACAGCTTCTTTTCCTTTCATATTCTTGGGCTATATGACAGTCATGCAGCTGCACCTTTGCAGTCTCCAGTGTTGTTATCTTGTCATTGCCTCTAAAAAGTAATAAAATATGAAAGGTAAAACATATAAAAGTTTAAAAACTGCTCAGTGAAATTTTTCTCCATAACATAAAAAAATGGCTGGTCAGAGAAACAGAAACAGGATCTGGTTTCTGGAGAGAGAAGTGTATTTTTAAATCTTTTAAAATGTGTCTTAAATTTTTACTCTAACAGGTCCAGACAGCCAAAGCAGAATGCCAGCTTTATAATAAAATAGCATATGAGAAGACATACTATCATTAAAAGTATAATCAAGAGTAAATTACATATACATTCTATAAACTGCATTGTGGTGGATGGATGGCAGTTTGATTGCAAACTTACTGAAAAAACAACTAGAAAATTCTGGAGTGTTTCTCATATTTTTAAATTACTTCACTACCGTTTTTTGTATGTGCTTTTATCTTTTAAGCTCAGCTGGTAAAAATGCATCACTGTACTCTTTTAGTAGTATACTATTAGCTGACATCATAAACACGCACAGTAGAACATGACTTGTTTACCTTCTTCCCAAGACAAGTGAGGTCAAACAGTGAGAGATAAATAATATGCACTATTATTTCAGTTTTTTCTGCAGGAATTTATCTAGTTCATTGGTAGAATTGCACAGAAAAGACAAAAGCATTAGCTATCACTAATCAAGCCCTAAACAATCAAACTCTAATGGTCTGAATCATTGAATTCTAGTTATTGATTTAGTTGTTGCTCTTATGTCAGTACTCGTCTCCATGCACTACGGATAGCGTTCTTCAACATTTGAATTCATTTTAAACTTTGTTAAAAATCATGTTTGTTACAGAGACCTATCACCTTTAGCTGTTGAACAATAAGAAAGAAAATTTTCAGAAATGTTTATGGTTTTATTAAGAACTACAATTAGTAGTTGTTTATAAATTCGTTGTTTTCTATATTCTGATCCTTTTATATCCAATGTACAATATAATTCTCAAATTTCCTAAACTGAAGTGTTGTTAATTACCTTTTCAGGTGGGACTAGTTGTGGGGTTTGTTTGTATACTATGAAGAATTTAGAGGAGAAACAAAACAAGCTTAGAGAAATCACAAAATGTTATGGACCTGACAAACTACTTCAGAAATACAGTTAGGACAGAAATGAAAAATTATAAAAGGCAAATTAATTACTGTACAGTTCTGAGAAAGAGTAACATGCTAGAATGGTCCAATTTGGTTACCTTTATAAGGAAATTAGGGTTAGAGATTAGAGATTATAAACATGTGGATAAGATTCCTTTGCTAGAACTGTAGCACAGGGTTTTCTAAACCTCCAGATTTAAGTAGTTCATTCCCTTCAAGACTTGTTGACATCTACATTGAATGTTTCGGTATTTTATCCACTTCAACGACTTGTCAAGCTAAACCTATATTGTCACATCCTTGCTAAGGTCCCACCAAAAAGAAGAATGAAGAAAAAAATTTTGAATTTTAAGCACCTGTTCGATTTCTGAATGTTAGAGACTGCTAGTGGCTGTCTCACATATTTCTTGGGCAAAACATATATTGGCCTTCTCTGCTCAGTCAGTATTTTCTCTTCAGTCATTACTGCTCCCCATTCATTCTACCCTGGCAGTTTACTGCTATACCCCAGGAAAATGACAACAAACATGTATTAGAGCTTTTTGGTGGGACTTTAGCAAGGATGTGACAAGACAGAGTTACCTTGACAACTACAGGGAGTCTTTGTATTTTGCACAGTAACATAGTCCAGCTTTACACTTGCCTCAAATAACTGATCAGTGGTAATGCAAACAGACTAAATTTGTGCTTTTAATTTTATATTACTATTGTTGTTGCTTTTGTTGTTTTCATCTGAGAGACCAAACTACTAGTCCAAGGAACAGTGGAAAACCATTAGACTTCTAGGGCATACACTGTCACACAAACTTTTCCCAGCTTTTCACAAAAAAAGTTGAAGGAGAACAATTGTGGGAAAACCTGCCATACAAAGGCAGCTTATTCCTGTTTCATCTGTTTAATTGACTTTTGCCCTGAAGCAAGTGCATTTACACCATGTCTATAAATCTTTGTCTTTGACGTAAGAATAAATGTTTCAATTAATCATTAACATAGCTACCCTCTTCTTGAAATTCTATCCTGTCCTCACTGATAGCCCCTACAGGAAATAAGAACTCAATTACCAATGCAATTGCTATCAATCAGGCTTCTACAGAATAACCTGCAGTTCAGACTCCAACAATTTCACAACAAAGATGTTACTGCTTTTCTATAACAGTAGGACTAAGTAGGTTTTATGGGTCCTGGGGAGGTTTGACAATTAACCATTGGGACGGCTTTAGGGGAATTGCAACTTCCAAACTAATCCATCTCTACCTGGTATAGTATCAAGAATTACTAATTTTTCATACATTCTTGAGCTACTAGAAGAGGCCAGTGCTGAGGCACACGTATGTCTCTGTAACTTTTTTTTTTTTTTAGTATTAGCAGCAGTGTGCATTCTCTGAATACATTAAGTGCTAACAGGGAAGAATAGCACTGAGACAGGTGCAAAGAAGGTTCAGGTTGGAGAAAATTCTTCTCGGAAAGGGTGGTCAGGCATTGGAACGGGTTGCCCAGGGAGGTGGTGGAGTCACCATCCCTGAGGGTGTTTAAGGAAAGGTTAGATGTGGTACTTAGGGACGTGGTTTAGTGGGTAATAGGTGGGGGGGGGATGGTTGGACTAGATGATCCTTGAGATCACTTCCAACCTTAATGATTCTATTCTATTCTATTCTAAAGTAGGGCTGGACATACAGGCAGCTTGGTAACGGCTGCCTATTGCTAGGATCAGAGTGTCTTCCTGGGTTTTGTGTCCCAATTTTTACTTAGTATTCTGGTCTGAGGGAAGTCAACTGGGAGTCCACCATGCAGGCCTCTGAAAAGAAGCCTTGGATTTTGACTAAGTCTGATCTTAGTTTGATTATTCAGTTTTCACAGAATCACAGAACATAAAGCTTAGGGACCCCTGGAAATCATCGCTTAGTCAAATCTTCCTGCTTATAGGAGGGTCAACTAGAACAGGTTGCTCAGGATCACATCCAGTTAGGGTTCAGATATCTCCAGGGATGTAGACTCATCAACCTCTCTCAGCAACCTGCTGCAGAGTTTGATCTACTTCATAGTAAAAAAAATTTTATATGTTTAGATGGGATTTCTTGTATTTCAATTTGTGCCCACTGCTTCTTGTCCTTTCCCTATGTTTGACTCTGTCTTCTTTATTGCCTTCCATTACATATTTACACACACTGATAACCCCTTTCCTTCCAAACCTCCTCTTCTGTAGCTTAAAGAGTCACAGTTCTCTCAACCTCTTCCATTCTGTTAGATGCTCCAAGTCCTTAATCACCTTAGTGGCCCTTTGCTTGGCTTGCTCCATTATGTCAATGACTGTCTTGTTCTAGGTGAGCCCAGCACTGAACACAGCACTCCAGATGTGACCTTATCAATGTTGAGCAGAGGGGAATGATCACTTACCTTGCATCTGCTGGTGATGCTCTTCCTAATTTACCCCAGGATACCACTGGACTTCTTTCTCCAACAAGAACCTCAGCTCCTTTTCTGCAAAGCTGCTTTACAGACTGTGGGTGCATAATATGTACTGGCGCATGGTGCTCTTCCTCCCCAGATGCAGACTTTGCATTTCCCATTCTTGATCTTCACGAGGTTCCTGCTGGCCCATTCACTGGCTTGTCAAGGTCTCTCTAAACTGCAGCACCCCTATCTGGTGTTTCAGCCAGTTCTCTGTTTTGCATTACCTGCAAACCTGCTGAGTGTATGCCCTGTCCCATCATCCATGTCATTAATGAAGATATTAAATAGTATTGGCCCCAGGATAAAACCCTGAGGAAAGCCACTAGTGACTGGCTTTCAGCGGGACTTTGCACTGCAGTTATTTGGTCCCAGCAGTTCAGCCATTTTTCAAAACACTTCATGGCTCATTTATTTAAGCCATTCTTCAACAGCTTGTCAATGAGGATGTTATGGGAGACAGTGTTGAAAACTCTGCTAAAATCAAGATAAACATTCACTGCTCTTCCCTTATCCACTGACAAGTTATCTCATTACAGGATATCAGGTAGGTCAGGAATGATTTCTGCTTTGTAAGTCAATGCTGCCTACTTTAATCACTTTGTCTTTCATATGTTTGTAAATGGCTTCCAGAAGGATTTGCTCCATCACCTTGCCAGGGATCAAGGTCAGGCTGGGTGGCCTGTAGTTCTCTGGTTCCTTCTTCTCGGTCTTCCTGAAGATAGGAGTAACTTTTGCTTTCTCACAGTCCTCAGAAACCTCTACTAACTGCCAGAACCTTTCAACAATAATCAAGAATCAACTCACAATGGCATTGGCCAGCTCCCTCAGCACTCCTAAGTGCATCCCATCACATCTCATAGACTTGTTTATGTCCTATTTGCTTAAATGTTCTCTTATTTGATCCTCTTCTACATAGGGTAAGTCTTCCTTGCTTGAGACTTTCCCAGTGGTCTCAGCGATCTGGGATTCCTGAAGGCAATTCTTACCAGTGAAGACATATATGAAGAAAACATTTTCCATATCCCTTCTCACCCCGTCATCTGCCCCATTCAGCCGTGGACCCACTTTTTCCTTAGTCTTCCTTTTTCTGCTGAATTACCTGAGGAAAGCCTTCTTGATGCTCTTCACATCATTTTCCAGTCTCAGCTCCAGATGGGCTTTTAATTTCCTAACCCCATCCCTGCACACTTGGAAAGTGTTTCCATATTCCTGACTCTGTTTCTACTCGCTGTATACTTTTTTTAATATGTCCTAGTTTTGTTAGGAGCTCCTTCTTCATGCATGCAGACATCCAGTCATCTCGACTTTCTGCACATCGGGATGAATCATTCTTGAGATGACCCTTGAAAAAAATAAAGTAGTTATCCTACACCCTTCTTCTCTGTAAGATGGTCTGCTGTGGCATTCTTCAAAACAGGTCTCTGAACAGACCAAAGTCTGCTCTCCTGAAAACCAGGACCATGATCCTGCTATTTGTCGTGTTCTCTCCTCTCAAGATCTTGAACTCTAGCATCTCATGGTATACTGGGTCTGGCTTGGATAAATTTAATTTTCTTCACAGCAGCCATTATTGGTGCTATGTTTTGGATTTGTGACCAAAATTGTGGATAATACATCAGCATTTTAGCTACTGCTGAACAGTGTTTGTACAGCTTCAAGACTTTCTGTTTCTTGCTCTGTGCCACACAGAGAGAGGGTAGGGGTATGCCAGAGACTGGGAGGGGACACAGCTGGGACAGCTGACCCAAATAGACCAGAGATATTCTATACCATATAATGCCATACTCAGCAATAAAAACTGGAGGAGCAGTATTCTAGGACTGCAGATGCTCAGGTATTGGCTGGGCATTGGTTGGCTGGAGGAGAGTGATTGCTTTTGTATCACTTGGTATTTTTGGTTTGGTTCCCCCACATTACTCACCTCTTCCGCCTTATTTTTTTCTTTTTGTCACCTGTTCCAGTGCCTCACCACCCTCACAGTAAAGAATTTCTTCCTAACGTCCGATCTAAATCCCCTCTCCCAGTCTAAATATCCCCTACCAGTTCCTTCTTGCTTGCAAATACCAGGTCCAGCAGAGTATTCCTCCATTGGCTCTTTGATCATCTATGTCAGGTTATATTCATCAGTGATCTCTAGAAACCTCCCAGAATTCTTGTATCATATTATGCCATCCCTCCAACACGCCAGGGTGGTTGAAGTCTCCTGTGAGAACCTGGGCCCATGATCGAGAGTCTTATCCCAGCTATCTGAAAAAGGCCTCACCTGCATCCTCTATAGTGTTGTCCTGTAGGAACTTCCTTGTTTGTGTGCAGCCCTTCAGCCCTTTTCCATTTGTTTCACAGTCTCTAACATCCATATATGCCTGCATGTTTGCTTACCAACCCAGATCACCAAGTCCTCTCTTGATTGTAGATCATCATCTCACTCCATCATTCCTAGTTTAAAGTTCTCTTCGCAAGGTTGGCAAAGATAATTTTACCTCAACCAAAGACCTTAGCTGAAAGTTTTGTGGATATGCTTTCTGTTTTATGAATCTTGAGAGGTATGACATTTACCACAGCATGAATATCAACATAACTATTGGCAGAGGCAATAAAAAACACACTCTCCTCTTGGCTGATGTTCAGAGTATTTTAGATTTGTTTTTTCTGGGAATTTGAGACCAAGCATTGCTAAGAAAAATGTCCTCTTTTTGATGAATGTATTGTATCTTCTCATTAATATCTAGAACATGTTTCCAATTACACAATGAAAAATTATAACTGCAGGTTTTCCTTGATTATTTGGAAAATTGTTTGGAATTTACGTAACTTGCAAATGTTTGTAATTTAATGAGCTATATCTTTGAAGTATATTACTATAAGCTTAGAAGTATGCATGCATGATACTCATACCTACTTGAAGTATAGTGACCATTTGCACTGGAAAGTTATTTCAGAAACAACATATAAACTAGTTGACACTTGCAGAACACTTTTACAGTTATAGACATTAGGCTTCCCTTTCTGATGATAATAATTCTGTAGGTACCCAAAAGAAGCTTTTTTTTTTTTTAGTTGGTTCTTAGGCACAAGATTCCATGATTATCTGAAATTATACCAAAACTGTAGTCAGATTGCAGGAGACATCTCTACCAAAGTTAATATTTCCCTCAGAGTACAATATAAGAGAGCCTCAGGCAATGTTGTGTAACCCCCTGAAGCTTCTTGTTACCAGGCTGTATATTATGCAGGCTTACATTTTCATAGTTCAGTTAGCAAGTCAAAAAGACACTGGTACCTTGCATCTAGTTTTGCACTCCATAGAATAGCTTTAAGTGTTCTGTTTTAGATTTTAAGCTCTCTGTATCCAACATTATTTGCAAGTATTTGGCCCCTAGGTTTCTCCTTGAATCTGTCCTCCGCTGTCTTTTTCTGCTCTTGTTCCCAGTGACATTTTCTACACCATAGCTCCCAGCTATCCCTCAACCACAAAGGTAGTTGAAGCAGCTTCCAAAAATACCAGCTCCCAGGAGCAGCCCTTCTGTGCTTAGAGTATAAAACGGGTCTCCATTCTGTGTAATAAATGAATTCATGATTCTCAATTCCCATCTGACATTAATAGCAGCAAGAAGCAAGAAGCGAGTTAATGTTAATTTCTGCAGGTAATGCGTGAAAGCAGATAGGGAAAGCTTGAAAGGTCAACATCTGCTGTCATGCAGGAAAGATGCAAAATTTGATTGGCCAGTAAATGTCAACACCATGTTCTAAAAATCTACATGCTATCCTTTCAATTTAATCTTAGCTTGTAGCCCAGCTAGAGATCATGCAGCATGTTTCAAAAACCCTTGAGTTTGAAAACGGAGTTGTGTGATTGCCTTCCCATGACAATAAGGCACTTGTAAATTACAAACTTGTCATTTAAACAGCATAGTAGGTAGTACAACTCCTGTGACTTTTTATATCAATTTTCAGGGATTGCTGAAGAATCCATAATGATTATATATAATAAAGAACTGCAGTTCCAACTGTTGCCATGGTATTATGTACTCCTCTTTTTTTAAAGGCAGTGACTAGAATGTAAAACAGATAATGAATCTAATTGATTGTCCCCTGTACCTCGCAGAGATGCTTTATTTTTGTCTCTGCTTTGTTCTATTTTGTCTCACAATATTTCAAATACAGAAGTACATTGTTTAGTACATTGGTGACGTAAATTTAGAGAACAGATGCACTTTCTAAAGCAGACATATGATGACCAGCTCTAAGCAAATGTGAATGAAAATTATACCTTCTTCGTCTAGATGGCAAATAGCAGTGGCTGTTGGAAAACATATCCTCAGCTTATGTTTATGTAAAATTTTCTGTGAAGCGTAAGGCAATATTGAACCAGAGGAAGCTAAAGACAGAGAGGGAAAGAAAGAGTGCCTATGTCCACATCCAGATAGCATAGATGATTATGAATAGCTTCAACAGTAAAACGTGACTGCAAGCTCGTGGTTCTAAATGTACCTTAAATTAGTGTGCTAGGTGTCACACTGTACTAATTGTAGAGCTGCACAATAAGGATGATTATGAATTTTTACGTGCAGGAAGTTTCATGTTGTCTAAAGAAACACCATGCCCTGTTATACCCAGCATTTCTGGGCTTTGCTCTGTGTCACCTAGACCTGATGTGTATTTTCCACTTCTATGGCTTGCCTTTAATGTAGCATGACATAACTTCCTCAATCCATCTGATGCAGTGGGAAGATGGAGAGCTAGAGGAAAGCTACATTCCACTCTTAGTGAGCCAAACTACTGTGTGAGCCATTGGGGGGGGGGGGGGAAGAAAAGAGAGAGAATTGGTGAATCTCACCTGTGCTCACATGAGAATTTGGTGGTGCCATCTCCATAGGGAAACTTGCACATTTTCAAATTTCCCAGCAAATTCCAATAAGCTGGGGAACAAAGTGTGCTGAAGTAAGAGAGTCACAAATCAGCTTCCAGAAATTTCTGAGAGGTCTCAGTAATTTTGTCAAAATAGCCCCCAAAAGAGACTGTTAAAGTACTGAGTGTGACACCACAAAGCTCTTTTTATTATTTTGTATCAATTTTATGAGAGCGCGCCAGTACATATCTGTGCAAGACTCACTCTAGATAAGTCAAAACTGTTGTTACCCCTTTGAGTTATTGACAGCATGTAGCATGTGATTAAGGAAAGGAACTGTGTCCTGGATTTCTATGTATATTCACAGTGACATTCAGCCTGTGTATGTGGCAAAAATGAGCGATACAAGAGAGAATAAAACTATGGAGCTGGTATTATCAGTGCAAAGGCCTTGATAGAAAAAAGTGAAAATCTTCTCAGAGATAGAGATAAAAATCTCAGAGGTTTGAAGTTATTTTTACAGGAAATCTGTTAAATAGTTGCATTTTTCTTACCAAAAGCGTATGGAAAATCAATAAGAAAGTCACAGAAATAACATTCGGGAGTTTCAGAAAGCAGTATAACTTAACTGGTTCCACCTTTTTATTTACTCCTTTATTGCCCATTGCTACTCCATGTGGGATATAATGGTCTGTAAAAAAATATGAAAAGTCAAATAAGTTATCAAAGCCTTTAGAATTCTAGTACTAATACAGAAAATTCCTGGAGTTTCCTACTCCTTTTTAAATACATGCTTAATAAATGACAACTATTCCAGTATTAGACAAGATTATCTATCGTGAAAGTAAATAATGAAGGCGAAGTGGGAATTACATATACATTTTGATGGGCACATTCTTGGGAGAAGAAATAGTCTTCCATATGCCCCTGGCACTCCATTCTGAGGTCCTCCTGAGGCAAAATATTCCCGATTGGTTATAGATCTTTGTGTACCTTGTCATCCATATGACATCGTGCTTGAAAGAATCACAAAATCATAGAATCATAGAATCATTAAGGTTGGAAGAGACCTCAAGGATCATCCAGTCCAACCATCCCCCTTATCACCTCTTACCCACTAAACCATGTCCCCAAGTACCACATCCAACCTTTCTTTAAACACATCCAGGGACGGTGACTCCACCACCTCCCTGGGCAACCCATTCCAATGCCTGACCACCCTTTCCAAGAAATTTCTCCTCATCTCCAANTCAGCTGCTCCTCATAAGACCTGTGCTCCAGCCCCTTCATCAGCTTCGTTGCCCTTCTCTGGACACACCCCAGTGCTTCGATGTCTTTCTTGTGGTGAGGGGCCCAAAACTGGACACAGTACTCGAGGTGTGGCCTCACCAGGGCTGACTACAGGGGGATGATCACCTCCCTGCTCCTGTTGGCTACACTATTCCTGATACAGGCCAGGATGCCGTTGGCCTTCTTGGCCACCTGGGCACACTGCTGACTCATGTCCACGCAAGAGCAACCAACACCCCCAGGTCCTTTTCCTCCGTACAGCTTTGCAGCCACCCTCCCCCAAGTTTGTAGGGCTGCCTGGGGTTGTTGTGGCCAAAGTGCAGGACCCGGCACTTTGCCACATTGAACCTCATTCCATTGGCCTCTGCCCATTGATTCAACCTGTCCAGGTCCCTCTGCAGAGCCTTCCTACCCTCCAGCAGATCGACACTTCCCCCCAGCTTGGTGTCGTCAGCTCCCATAGGATCATTTTTCGCAGGGTGCCCACCACCTATGGCAATGTCAGTAATGTTCTTGAAAGGTTTACAAAGTTATACTGCTCCTGTCACTGGACACATTACTTAATAGCTAAACAGAATTTCCCACTGTCTTTTAGACCTGTCTATTTATCTTACTGCTTCTTTTATTTCAATGGCACTGCGTCTCATTTGCCTCTAGTGAAATGCACCAAAAAGAGCAGGACTGAGGTTTTGGCACTAGCTTCTCTCTTATACTGCCACTTATTTTGCCTCTCATTGATCTAGTAATACATGCCAAGTCAATCGTGCATGGTTACTCTAATAGCTTCTCTCATCACTTGTACTCCTTATCTCAACCACAATCACTGAAGCAAACAACCTTAATCTACCTTTTAAATATAATTAGATGAGTAATTCGTATACAGATCTTCTCATTATTGATTTTCTTTAAAACTCCCTCTCCCCCAAAGTTATGTGTAGCAGAAATGGTACATCTGCTCACACATACATTTGGAGTGTTAATGATTCTTTTGAACATCTGTTATACCGCTACTGAACAGTTGTGGTTTCTTTAAGAAGGCACAAGGGACTGGACCTGTACCACCTCAATCTTGGCTATTTTGGGGGAAAAAAACACTTCTGGGAGCCATTTATATATATGGTGCCATACTGACACTAACTTATGGCTCACCATTTCATCACTTCTTTACCCATTATATTATTGATCAGTCTGCGCTGTTATTCACTACTGGAACACTAACTACTTTACTTTTTTCATTGCTCACCAATCAGATGTGCTGAATATCAAAATGCCACAACTATAATGCCCCTTAGTCAAATAGGACGTGTGACTGAACAGCAGCTAGGATGAGAACCTCACATCAGCAAATTCATCTGGGCCAGGAGATGCTGGTAGCAATTTGTATGATAATGTATCAGAAGCAACAAAAAATAACAAACCATATTTACGTGTGGAAGAAGAAAACTGGTAACATCATGCATTCACAAGCAAAAGGGTTTGCTGAAACACCAATAAAACAAAAGAGTTTAAATGGAAGTCAATCAGACCAGCAGCTACTGGCTGAGATATGGGATCTACTGAGATATGGGATCTGCTGCTACAAATTGGAAAGTGAAATGAGGCAAAAAACTCCAGAAATTCTTCTCTTAATTCTCAAATAAATTCTTTGTAAGATATTTTGAGCAACAGTGACTAGCTCTTACACCAACTGTGTATTTGTTTTCTGCTGGTTGTACCATGTAAGCAAAGCGTGCAGTGATTTATGCAGAAGAATCAATGTGAGAAGAATTGTTGCTGATTTCTTGGATAGATTTCTGTAGCTAATAACTGACCGTTAGCATAGTTTTCACCACATGTATGCCACTGAAGCTACTGCTCAGCACTGGTGAAAATTAAAAGAATATAGCTGGGGAAAAACAACCCTTGGCATATGTTATACCTAGCCCAGCCCCATCCTGACCTGATAAAACAGTTAAATAAAACCTACTCAACTGCAAATTAATCAGATACTGCTATTTTAGACTTGGAAACCTCTATTCTTATGGTTGAACAAGGGAGGGAAACAGCTTTAGTAGGCGTGATAAATGGTGATGGGCAGACATCCACTGTTATCTTCCATAGCCTTTCTGCAACATTAACTGTCTCAACACTAAAATCACTATTTTTTCCACCTGACAGAAATGCTAGGAGTCAAGGGAATTACTTAACATGATTTAGGGCCTTCCTGAGGAATGTACCCAAAAAGTATACCTGGAAAACTCCAATTCCAAATCTTTCATTTTACAGAGGCCCATAGGTATCAGTTGTCTCTCCTGCTTGACACTTCTTTAACACTTCTAAAAAGGTAAAAATACTGAAAGATATAAATGCTGGTAAAATGCAGATAAAACACAACTACATATATTTTTCATTATACATGATGGTATGACAACTGCCAATATGACTTCATTCTCAAATAAGATGAGTTATAGTTCATTAAAGCTTATCTCTAGGCAAAGTGATGCAAGTTAAAAAGTTAGTAGTACTGAATTTTCTAGCTAATTTACTGCTAGAGGTCATTAAAGAAGATGCATCCCCTTCTGATGGAATATTTCTTGGCTCAAAACATCTCTTTCTACTCCAGCACAGAGTTGCAGGTTTTAGTAAATTTAAAGTCAGACTTACAGCAAGCTGTTCCTACAGCAACAAAGCAACTGAAGATGTACACCCACTTTTCTCTCCACTGTCGCCACTTTGGATTCAGCGGACATTGGTATGACACCGGCAGTAGATAGATTATTCTGAGGGAGGGTGCAATGGAGCTTTCAGATCCATCAGATTCATACTTTAGTCCTGCCAAGTCTGAATTTCACCGATGACTTCTAAGACAGAGCAAAGGGGAAAAATTTGAATGGTTTAGAAAGCCATTCAAATTAAGCAGATTTTAAAGGGACAATTTAATTGCATAGCATATGTGTTATTTTGTTCATTCTCTTGAGTATTCTTGGGTAAAATGTATTGCTTTTACTCATATTTGAGACTGTTGCCAGTTCATCCAATATGTATATAAAAACTACTGAAATAAGTCTATAGCTAAGGTGGATTTGTTAAAGTTAGCTATAGCTAAAGCTCCATGCAACTTTAACTCCTGTTTCATGACCTCATACAGATTATTGATTACACAGGACTTAACACTAAATTACTACTACACATAACTTCAAAATTAACAATATGTAGCAAAATATTATGGAACAAAATCATAAAATCAAACCAAAATCGAAAGAAGAAAGAACACTCTTAAGTGATTCAATAATCTAATTCTCAGTTACTATAAGGAAACTGAAACTACTAAATGAGATGGGTTTGAATCTAAGTCAGTCAAGTGTCTCTATTTACTGAAAGTCACTGAACATTGTTATCCTAACCCTGAGATTCTTTGAGTATGTTGCTTGTTTGTTAATTATTCAGTAGCCTAAAAATCCTAAACAGATACATGGTGAGAAGTGTTGATTGTAACGATTTAACCAAACTCTTGAAGAACACAAATCACAGAATTTAGTCTGATTATGCAAGACAATATTTATGGCTTATAATTGAACTGAAGTAAAACTTTCATTTACAAACTTCAAATGCCAAAAAAATCACCAGATTATAAATTTCCTTTTCTTCAAGAGATATTTATCTCTAGTTTAAACCTACCTGAAAATCAAAATTTATCTCTAGTCTAAACCTACCTACCTTTAGTTTCTATGCAATGAACTTTGTCTGGAATTGAATTTGACACATTGTCAAATGGAATTTGATGCAATTTATCTTTGTCTGCTAAATTAGAGATATTTGCACTACATTGGCATTAATAATTTTGTCTCTGTCTTATACACTACTGGACTAGTACAGATGTACTTTATATATCTCATTCCTGTCTTTCATTGGTATTTGTTGGAAGGGCAAGAATCCTACACTTCAGTTATATATCTGGAGCTGTCTGTTGGTATCTTTTTAACCTAAATTCCAAGTTAAGTATGAGGAGCTCAGGAACATTGCAGTCTCCAACTTCTGTTTCATTTATGAGACTGATTCCTGTTGTGAGAGACTTATGGCATTATAATACTTGTGAGGATTCCTGCAAATGGAGGCACAGAATTTTCAAGTGAAACTGGATGATAGACTTTGTTTCATTCGAGAAAAGAAGCAACATTGTAGCTATTTTCTCTTGCAAATGAATTGGGGAGAAGCCTGATCAGAGAGAAATAGTGATTTAGCAGCTGCTATGTATTTGTTTCCCATTCTACCAGCATGTTTTCAACTTTCAAAAAACTGTTGCAGTCCATGTTTAACAACAGCCTTAGTAGCCAAACCATCTTCTGTTCCAGAAGGAATTACACGAAATCCTGTGTGAATATAATAATGTCTTCAAGCGAAGGAAAGAATATAGCAAAAAAAAATTATTAAATTTGCCAATATCTTCCCAACAGAATTTTAAATTAAAATCTGTGTGAAGCACTTTGTATATCAAATTTCCTTCTGTACCTGGTAGTTTTTACCATGTGTCCATGTGAAACATCAATATGCCTCAAGCCACTGTATTCATATAAATAACTCATATTTGTATGGCACCTTTCAGCTACGAAAGCAGAATTGCAACCTCTGGTGGATGAATGAGCTAAGAAACTTCCAGTTTACTGTATGGAATTATGAATGAAATTATGTATTATGTCTTTGAAAAAAATAAGTACATAAAAAATTCTTAGTTAATCATTATTAATTTCCATGCATATCAATTGTGAAGAGATAAAGGAACTTGAGTTATGGTTTATTTTTTCTGTTTCCATGAGTAACAAGTTATTTTTCCGGTTTCTTAAGAAAATGTTGGTCAGTATTTCTATTAGAAAAGTAGCCGAGTTCCTATTTTGAAATGTACTTCTATAGATGTTCATTAATTTATTCATGGGAAAAACATCTTAGAAAGTCTCATCATAGAAGGAGCTCTTCAGTAGTTTGTTAACTAAATTAAATGACAGACATTTTAATTACTGACTTTTTCTGTTGTACATAATGTAACTACAGTAACTGGCATAAATAAATAGTTTCTCTCCTTCCAATAAGTTGCCTAGAAAACACAATATAAAATTATTAGTTGAATAGGGCAATTGTGTCTATACAGACGTGTTTTAAGGTGAAAGACAAGGGAAAACTTACATCCTGTCTACAGTACTTTTTTTCCTAATCATTCTCACTATCTAAAAGGAGCATTTTTGTTTAGTTTTGCTTTTTTTAAGCTTAAAACCAATTTTAAAATAAAGAAGGCTTTCTCTTTAACTGTGCTACAGTAGTTACAATCCAGACATTGTACTATAGCAAGTTTAAAAGTGAATCTGACTTTAACTAAAGTGGGACTGACTTACTCAATTTTCATTACCTGAGATAAGAGAAGACCCACGTTAGGAGGAAGAAGGAAATGGCATTTTCAGACTTCTGTTAGTTTGAATAGATGAAATAGCTATTAGTGACAAAGTAAGAAAGAAATGTGCTTGTTTACAATGCAAAATTGATTTAACAGTGTCTCTTGAAGAACAGTTAAATTTGACACTGTTCTTGAAATTAACTACTCAGACTAAATGGTAAGTCTGCTTCTAGCTGTGTAACATAAAATAGAACAAAGCTTAGAGCATTAACAACTTATGCAACAAAAATTCATATTATATTATTTCTAATTATAATTATAATTATTGTTAATATTTATTAAGTATTCATAAGTTAATTGAACAGTTCAGTGATGAACAAAAGAAGCAAAAGTCCTTTCTTAAAAACATTTTCTCCTAATATCGACACTTCATTTTGTAGACAACAAAGATACAAACATTTTACATGTTCATGATCATGTCCATGTTCATTTAATCAAAATGTGGTTTTTTGGGGGGGAGGGGGAGAGACCTACAAAAATTGCAAACAACTTTTATTTTGAGCATTTGTTTTCTTAAATGCTTAAAACTGCACAAATATTTCTATTCGACAAAATACTTCACTCGCAGGTAAACGAAATTAAAGATTTTATTTTTGGTGAAATAGAACAGATTGTATAAATCTGTTTGGATAACCCTAAAATATCAGCAGGGGGATGTAACAACTTCCATTATCCTCTCATGTTGTTGCTGTGTAGTATTTAGTTGAAATACATTAGAAACTGACAGAAAAAGAAAAAAAAAAGGGGGGCCTTTATTGTTGAACAACCTACTTTACACAAAGAATGTTATTTAATTGAAATAACAGGGAAAAAAACCAAAAAACAACTCTAATAACAGAAAAGTATAAAAGTCTTACCCATTAATAAAGCACCAGAGGCTACCAGTGATTACAAGCAATCAGACTCTACAAAATAAGAAACAAGGCAGTGTAATCATCTGCTTGATACACTTGGCAAAGCAGATTGGTGAAAGGTCCCTCACCTCTGTGCAGTGTCTTGCCCTGGAGCAGGAGGAGGAATACAGCCATATCTACAGTAGCACATCTTTATTTTCTTGTTGTCCTGTTGTATTCCAAAAACCAATAAACAGAAGTCTTTGTAATACCTTTGTAAGTTGAGGGACAAACACTGGATACATTATGCCTTGCCATGCAAGAGACAGTTCCTTCTATTCCATTGGAAAAGCAATTTCCGTCTTTTCCACTGAGTTTTTCTGTGAGAATAACCAAGGGAAATTTTATATCTGTCCCCAGTCTTTATCAGTACAAACGTGATAGCTCCACATCAGCACAATAACTTTTTTTTTTGTAGTACTTTTTTAAGAGAAAATATGCTGAGAACACTCTGATTTTCTTTAACATGGTTTCCCATCATGGAACAATATTTTTTTTTTCTTTTTACCTTAAGAAAAATTCTGAAATTTTGCCTCATATTCTTATGTCTTTTTTCCAAGGCAATAAGATGGTCTACCTGTAATTCTTTGACTAAGTATATTTTTTAAGAGATTTGTGTTATTGCAGAAGGATTTTTCAGAACAGAGGTTACATTTTTTATGATTTTTATAAACAGAATAAATAATTTTAAGGTTTGTGTTATGTAGTCCTACAATACTACAGAAAAAATGGAAATGGGTATAAATCTGCACAGGTGCAAAATATTTCAAATTATATAGCCTTTTATATATTTTTGGATCCCTGAGTAGATATACTCCGTATATTTAGTAGTATATAGGGTATACTTCTTAAAGTACCACATTAGCATTAAAGTAACTGATCATATTGATTGTAAAATCCATTTCTATTTAATATGTTTGGAAACGGTACCTTGAAAAAATTGTGCTGCTTTCTGAAGAGAGCTCTGAAAGCCACATTCTGGCTACTAAACTGCTGTATTAGACATATCTTATTTTGTGTTCCATGGAAGTGAAGGGTATGAATTTCTGCCTCTACTAAGGAGCTGTAATTTCATCTAATGACAATGCATTCTGACTGTGCTCACTGTCTCTTGAAATCAGACTACTTAGCAAGTTATTTATCATTCATTTAAGGAACTCCAAAAACTTTTAAAGCACAACAGTGGAGTACATTTCCTATTCACAGCAAAGTAAATACTTCTGAAGGCATAATGAATAATAATTATTCTGATAGGGCATCCAGCCTGGGGAAATTCTGGAAAATCTTTTTTGAGTACTGTAATAATCCTGCAAGAGTAAGAACTTTTGGCACATACTTTCACAAAATCGTACAAGCAAACTAAACCAAAGAATTTACAAAGTCATCATTTGGCCTAATAATTAAAGGAATACTCATTAAGCTTTACTGTATTGATTGAGATTGATATCAATAGTACTTTCAATACTGCATTTCAGTTCAAAAGTTTGGATGCATAAAAACTAAGCAAAATGTCCTAGGCAATAGTATACCTTCTATTATATTCATATCTGGAATGGACAAAAGATCTTCTGTTGTTTGAGAAAATGGACCAGCTAGCTTGCATGATAAAAATGGTTCCAATACCCACCTTCCTCAAAATAATGAAGGATACCAGCAACTGAACTAAACTTTTTTCAACCTGTCTAAACTGAGACTATTTAAACTGCAAATAACTGAGAAAGCACCAACTTCCTCACTCATTCTGCACTGGAATATACCCAACTGCTTTATATTACCACAGAAGAACACATAGCACAGGGTGAATAGCAAGAACACACATTAAATAAAAATAATTTACTTGGACTTTCAAGATGTCTGTGATAAAATCTTTCACAAGAGATTATTAAGGAAAGAGAAGGCACAGAATGAATCATAAAAGTACTATTTTATATTAGAAAATGTCTAAGAGATAGGAAAACAAAGGGTAGATAAGTGTTCATTTTCAACGTGGAAGAAGGTTAATAATGAGATGCCCCTGGATTCTTACTAACAGTGGTGGTACTTGACACATTTATTACACACTTACTAATTTCCTGAAGAAAGGGATAAATAGAAAGATAGACAAAAGTCTTTTACTGAAAATTATGTAGGTCAAGAATGAAAGAGGCAGCAAAGAATTCCATGCATAAACAAGCCCGAGAATTAGCTAGCGTAACAGCAAAGGAAATTCCTAAGGCAGAAGCAAATGTGAGTATTGGATTTGGCCACTTTACATTAAATTATCTGTACCGATACCTCCCAAATCGACATCAATCACTAAGCAAAAGAATAGTTTCATGACAGACAATTTATTTAATGTAATTCTTCAATGTACCTGGGAAAACAAACACACAAAAAAACCTGCAAAGAAAATAAACTGTTAATATCTATTGAAGAACAATAGATTGAAAATGTATTACTATATTTTTGTGGATTTGTGGCATACTGCTAGAAAAGTTCTAGACAAGACATAAATGAACATAGAGTAAGATAAGATGTGAAAAGATTTAAAATATTAGAACCATACTGTTATGATATAAATGACACAGAAATTATACTGCAAAATTATTGTAAATAATGGAATAGTTGAGTGACTCATACTAATTTGTATTATGAGGACAAATTCCACCTAATAAAGCTGAAAGACAACAACTTTAAAAGTCATACCAAGAAATTCTTTGTTTCTTTACACAGCATTTAAATGTCTTATTGTCATATTGCACTTCTTATCAGGATTAAACCATTAAAACAATTAGAAACTCTTTAAATTACAGGTAGAAAGATTTTCACAAAACACCAAAAATCTTTCTAACAGAATAATGAACCCATGGAATATGTTGCTGAGGAAGACTGTGGAATTTCCATCACCAGGCATCTCACAAATAGATCGAACAAACTTCTGTCAACAATAACACGTTGTTCTTTTCTGCAGGTGTAAGAAGATTAAATGACATCGAGTTTTCCTCCAGCTGTATCATCCCATGAATTTGATCTGCTATTCTAGCACCATCAACAAAACAAAACAGGAAAACAAAATAACTCTTAAAGTCAACAACTATAGACTCTTTTAGTCTCCAACAGCCTAGGCACACAGACAGCACTCTTAAAATAATCATAGACTCTGTTTTATTAAAATTCAGCAGATAAGATTAAAGTCCTGCAGGGCAGGGGAATAACTATATTTAACAGAAAAATTTGAGAAACAGGGGAAGACGTTTCAGGAGAGAAGTCACTTCATATATTTATTGAGGAATTATTACAAGGGAATTAGTGAGATGTTTTTCACTATCTCAGCAAGCTTTCTCTTATTATACCCACAAAAGAGCCAGAAATTGGTTTTATAAACAAGAAAAACTCCACTGAACTTCAATGAGAATTTGTTCTGCATAGAGAATGCAGTATCTGTCCCTGCAATGCAGAGGTATTTTTATTTTATATCATTGGGAAAAGTTTGCCTTTTAATACTGCAAAACTTTGAACTCTCCACAAGCACAGTCAATACTGTTCCATTTTAAATACATTTCTATGTGAAATTTCACACTTGCTCTTTACAGGTACTTGAGAAAATCCATATTTTAATTAAGGTAAAAATGTTACCCTTTCTATCAGTGGACACACTGTAGTAGATACTTTTGGATCTGAAATTTCAAGTAACTTTCAAAAAGCTGCTATGATTCAGCTTGAATCTTTAGTTTCATGTTTGCCCACTGGCCTTCTGGGTACTCTTGATATAAATGATGCATAGGTTTTGTTGTCTGGATGGTTTTTCTGTTACTCAGGAAAGTTCAGTTATTTCAAAGTTCTGGTCAAAGTTATCTCTGTTAACACAAAAGGTCCAACTAAAGGTGAGTAGTTTGAATAGTTGCATCTCAGAATGCTTGGCTGAAAGTGCAAGACTGGAAAACAAAACTAAATCCTGCAATAAAAAGAATTTTTCCCAGCATTTGTCATGGTCAGACATAGAATCATAGAACCCTAGAATGGCCTGGGTTGGAAGGAACCTCAAAGATCATCTAGTTCCAACCCCCCTGCCATGGGCAGGGACACTCTCCACTAGACCAGGTTGCCTAAAGCCCCATCCAATCTGACCTTGAATACTTCCAGGGATGGGGCCTCCACAGCTTCTCTGAGCACCCTGTTCCAGTGCTTCACCATCCTCACAGTAAAGAATTTCTTCCTAATGTCCAATCTAAATCTCCCTTCTGGTAGTTTAAATCTGTTCCCCCTTGTCCTGTCACTGCACTCCCTAAGAAACAGCCCCTCACCAGCTTTTCTGTAGGCCCCTTTAGGTACTGGAAGTCCACTATTAGGTCTCCCCGGAGCCTTCTCTTCTCTAGGCTGAACAACCCCAGCCCCCTCAGTCTGTCCTCGTGGGAGAGGTGCTCCAGCCCTCTGATCAGCTTTGTGGCAATATTGAATATTGGTGGATTAAATAGATTACTACAAACTAAAATGTCTTTTTAAAGAATTCTTCAGAAAATGTAAGGAAACTGATGGAAAAAGAATAAACAAAATAAATATTTTTTTTCATTCTGCAATAGTTCATTACAGAAATACTTGGTTATGAAAATAATGAAATCTTACTTGTTTTTTAATATATTTGTTTTGAAATAAACCTATATTTTCTCAGTTGGTGTTTAGTTTCTTTTTTCCCCCTACAGTAAACACATACCACAGGACAATTAGGAGCAAAGGCTAAAATTTTTAATCTAGGGTACCTAAAACAAAAGCATATGAGTCCGTACTTCACCAACTGAATAAATGACTTAATTAGCAGAACAAAAAAACCACTCAAAGTCCCCACTGAGAGAGCTGTATCTGGTGTAGGTTCAAACTCTAGGTTTAAGAAGTGCTAGGACTGGCACAATCAGAAGACATTCCAGGGTTTCCAATGTTTATTCTAGACAGTTTTAGCTGTAAAAACTAGATTACTTTTTCAGTGAGTGGACCTACTCAAACCAGTGCAAGAATGAGGATGGTTCTGCAGGACTAGACTAAGGTACACCCTCATGGATTTGTTCTGAGGTCTGGGTCCTAAATGCTGCAGTACAATCCTTTGGCCACTACTCATCTTCTACTAAAACCAGTAGAAGGAAAAGGCTTACAACATTTGTTCTTAGGTGCTAAGTATCTTGCAAGATGCAGCCCTTGTGTACACAGAAAGTACTTGGCTTCAGTCTCTCACACACGTTATTAACCAAGAATGGAACAGGAAGCGTAATTCAGGCAAGATGTTATTTGAATAAAGAGATCAAAATTGTTTGAGGTTTTCAGTCACGTTAGTGTATGGCTGAGGGCAGAATTTGGCCTTAAAGTTTATCTTGTTGCTTTCAAACTGACACATCATACAACAGCAGGAAAAAAAAATGCTTTACCATCTAGACAGTTCTCTATTACCATTTGACTCTTCTTAAAAATAATGGATCAAATTCTTCTCTAGAGCACTACCACTGAAGTCAGTGGACTTATGCCAAGGATGAGTTTGACCCAATATTATTTTCAAACTGAGATTAGAGAGCAAGTGAACCAGCAAAATACAATTAAGTCAGTGATGCACTTGCTATCTTGAGTATGCAAGCAATCTGAAAGCCAACATAATGCAGTTCTTATTCACCAGGCATGCAAATAAATCAACTTTAATGTCAATAAAGTCAGTAATGACAGATTTTATCACTAAGTTATAACTAAGCAATAATGATTGGGAAAAGGCAAGTAGCTCACAGCAACTGAAGTGATTTTTTATTTTGTCCTAGGTGAAGCCAAGGGTAACTGAAAAGACTGGCCTTTACTCCCTCTATTATTAACTGCAAATCATTCTTGTCATGTTAGAAAGCAGATCATTTTTTTTTCCCCAAGAATTACTCACTGTTATGGTTTGCCTCACACCATGACCTCCTTCAGAGGTGATGCAGTCCATTTCCAATTAGCCTCTGCATATTACTGAGGTGCAGTTTTATTTTAGGGGAATCAGGACCAAAATTATATTTCTATTTCTTCTGTAAATGTAGTTACTGATTTAATTTATCCATCAGCTGTGATCACAGAAATCAGAGAACAAATAGAAAGCCAACCTGAGGATGATTTAACACTTTACAAGGAGCAGCCCTACGCTAAATACTGTTAGACAGATGCAGCATTCCACTTGCAGTGTCTGTATTTCAGTGAGGAGTAAAATGAATGTTAGAGGTTTTAAGTAGCTTATTTTAAAAGCTTCTAAAATCTTTGATTCAAGGACATAATAAAAATACCAGCTATTATTTTTCTTGATGTGTAGAAGGAAGAACTCAGGATATAAATATTTTTAAAACAGTATTATATTAAGTAGGTAGATGACCAACAGATAATTTAAACTCTCATAGCCACTTTAAAAGCAAACAAACTTTTTCAAGTGTTTAAAAAATGTGGTTTATTGCTGTTTATACAATCATTTTTCTACCTTTGCATCTTAACCGGAAATAGTACACATTTTTTTGTTATGTATGTAGTTGTTTTCCCTATGGAATACATTTAACAATGGTCAATTGCTGTGTTTGAGCAGTTTTGGCTGACATTCAACAAATGTCTGAGCAGCTAATAATGCACTTAGTTCTGTTAGTCCACCCATCTGTCCATCACATCTGCCTGTCCTCATAAAGGCTGTCATTAAGCAGCATAGCATTTCTCTAACATCCTGTCTATATTCACTCTCTTTCTGAATGCCTCGAAGGTAAACAGTGTGTGCTCACAATTATTTTAAAACTTTTCATAAACTAAATATAAAGGAACTCTTCTTTAAAAATAAGCAACAGAAAAAATTCTTTTGCTATTTTGTGAATGGCACTTTAATCCATCAAATTTACATGATTGTTAGTCAACACTGAATTGAAATAGTTTGAAAACACAAGGAGAGACCTTTCTCTTGTCCATAAATATTACTCAACTAGTGACCAGACACCCAACCTCCAAAAACACTGTTTCAAGAAAAATAACCTTAATTAAGCTTGACATTTGATATCTATTTGGGACTGCACATTATGGCTGTCTGTTACAGTTCTAAGGTGGGGACTGACTGCCTCTACAGATTCTTCTAGCACCTGAGTAGCTTCTTCCACATGGAAAGACACAGGGGCATGCCTCATAAAAGCAAAGATGGTATTGTACTAGTGTGTGTCCTTGTTTGTGCTACATTTGAAACTGATTGCAGTAACAAAAGAAACAGAAAATATTTGATATAAAATGTTTCCTGCATTAGCACAATAAGGATGAAGAAAAGATAGCAGAAGGAGAAACCACAATGTCAAATTTAGCCAATGGATATTTTTAGGAAAGACATAATTCCACAAAATTAACAACTAAAGTAAGTGTTGTTAACAATTTTATAAAACATTATGAAGCACTTTCTACTGCTCTTTTTCTGTAACCCCATCTTCTGGAGGATGTAGAATATTGAGGGTAAACCAAAAATCTTTAGATGAGTATATGGAATACCTATCTTACAATGATAAGGTATATGTTATCCAAAATGTTAGTTAGGGACAATTAATAGAATAGAATAGAATAGAATAGAATAGAATAGAATAGAATAGAATAGAATAGAATAGAATAGAATAGAATCATTAAGGTTGGAAGAGACCTCAAAGATCATCCAGTCCAACCGTCTCCCCACCACCACCTATTAACCACTAATACTGTTTTCCATTTCATTTGAGCTGGTTTGCTGTAGAACCTATCCTAAGAAGGTTATTTCCTGTCCTAAGGAGTATTTTCAAAGCATTATATCAAGTATCAAGTTCTCAGAATTCTAAGTTTATAGTCAACATCATTTCAAATTGCCTAGATGCCAGAAGGGTAGCCATGTATTTTGGAAAGAAAGCCATCCGCTTCAGAAGGAAACCCTGTTTAAAGTAAAGAGTACAGTCAATAGATGTTTGCTAATATCAGGGAAACATAGGATATCATGTTTTTCCTGCATGATTGTCCTGAGACAAGGCACTCTTCACAAGCTACTTGTTCGAAGACAATCCTGAGTTAGGCAGTGTCTATTCTATAACTGTAACATACCATACAGAAGCATTCTGGAAGAATCCTTTTTACCTTGTACCCAGCAAGAGCTGTGCCAAAGACACACAGAAAAACATATGTTGTGCTATAAACATGTTCCCGTATGGCCATTTGTGAAAGTACCCCGAACATTCACTACTGATACTGTGTTTGAACAGCCATTCAATAAGCTCTCACAATTTGTGCAGTCTGTACAAATGTTCCTACCACTTACTGACTTCCCATAAGAAGTTTCTTCCGCCCTACTCTGCATGGGTGCCTGCAGGAGCTCGTGCATGCACACATTAATGAGAGAACTTATAGAACATAGGAGGACAGTGTTTGTTTGTGTCTTGGTTTAGCCACAGCTAAACGAAGCTCACCAAAAAGTACTGTGCTGCTGCTTGCACAGCAGATGTGTATGCAGATGTGTTTGCACTTCCATACAAACACAAACACAGATTCACTTGAGATGGGGGGAAACTAGATGTTTGTTTGATATGTTTTCTTGGAAATTTATGAAAGTGTTCCATTGTAATAAAAAATTAGGCATCGGCGGATAAAGCCAATCCTAGGTGTAGGCTAGCTGCCTCCCAGTAGTGACAATGGCATCCGGAAGGGCATTTCTGACTTAGGGCAAGTCCAAAACCGTTATACGTTACAATTACTCCAGCTGAAAACTCTTTATGTAGGTTACCACTATTCTAGTGGGTATTTAAAGGGAATTCTGGTACAGATCAGACATAGAACAGCTGGTTGTCAAACAAGTTCAGAAGTTACAAGCCTCACGTTCACCACTGCTGTAGTTTCCTTTTCACTTTCCCCTTCACATGATGTATCTATAACTAACTTCTAAGACAAAGACAGTAATTATACTGTACACCAACATAAGATGTAAGATGAAGTGCTTTCTACCAAGCTGACAACACTAACCTTTACAATTCTCTTTTTAATTCACCACTTGTGCAGAAAATGGGTATATAAAAAGAATTAATCACTCCATTATCTAATATTATGCTGGGAATAGTATAAGATATGCAGAATGTGCAGTGCTGTTATTTGTTTAGGCTAAAGCCATTTCCACAAAGTACTAGGTGCTAAACAAAGAGCTGCGTACGTGGTCATTTCTTGGTCATGTTCACCTGAGACGTTTACTTGAAGGTCTTACTTTGAAAAATTGTGTAATATCATTGTGATAAGTATGTCATGAAAACATTGACCTAGCATGCTAGCCAAGCTCATTACTCCTGCTCAGGAGACAAACAAGAATGCGAATGCTGTAACATACAGAAAACCTCAGTTTTCTGTGCTGTATTTCAAAGTTTCAATTTTAGGCAATGTGCTTCAGAAGAACCTACCCATAGAAGTCTCTATATGTAGGAAATATCAGGTACTTTTGTGGCACATCACATGCTATGAGAATTCAGATGTTATACAGCATTTTCATCCCAGTGGCATATATTATTCAGGAACAATTGATGAGATATTTTTTCTCCAACTGCACTATGTTAGCGAATTTATAGAAAAAAAATCTGCTTGTAAAATCAGCAGATAAATAAAGTAATATTTTATAGACACAGCAATACTTTATTCCAAAGTTAATATTGTCATATTAAGATAATATTCAACATGAAATGCAATAACAGGCAATAAAAATAATGGATATTGTAGAAACAGTCAGTCAGATTCCAGTTAGGTCAGTGGAAAAAGCTCAGTATAGCCAGAATCAGATTTGAAAAAAATGCTGTGGTTTTACTTAACAGCTCTAAGTTCTTGTTTGTTTGTTCACTTCTACTGTTACTCTTATAAAGTCTCTTGAGAAGAACATAGCCTTGACAATTTGTTTCCCTCCCCAAGACACTTTCTCCAAGCAGAGATAAAGGAATTATACTATAAAAGTGTTCTTTACACTTTATCTTGATAACTTCACCTTGTAGTTGCCGTAAATGGAAGTTTTCCTCACACTCTTCATCAAAACCAATAACTTATACATTATGACATATTAACTAATTGTATCATGAATGTGTATAATTTACAGTCGAGAAGCCAAGAAACTGGGACATAAAGAGAGGAGCCACATTCATTCAAATGACATTCACGCAAATGTTTAGTACTATTATTTCAGGGAAGTTATTCCTGATTTATCTATGTGAAATTACTCTCACAACCTTTTCGTGATAAGTGTGATATTAGGAGAAGCAAGCCATGGGTTTAGTTCTTTAACAAGGCCAGTAGAATCAGAGGGGAGGAAGACAAGCACAAATACACGTTTTAAAGAAATAAACATTTAATTATCTCAACTGTCTCAATGCATTACAGGAAGAAAAATTGTGATGACTCCTTATAGATTCAAATTCATCTCCAGCTGCACAAGAGTAGGAAAATTCTGAGTACTAATAATAATTCAACTGATTTTCAGTTACTCTGTTTGGTTTTTAGGAGGATTGAGAAGAACATTGCAAGATTCCTTTATGCTTAGGGTTTTTCTTCTCTTTCTTTTTTCCTTTGTACTCTTGACTAGCCAGCCTGGTCAAAAGTACATTCAAGTTCAGAGATGTTCTCCATTTATCTTGACTATTTGAACATATTTATTCAGATCCAGTCTTAAGTAAAATAAAAGTGTTACCATTAAATGTAAAATTTGTATTGTGGAATTCATAGAATATATTAGGAAAGACAAAGAACAGAACTGTCAGTGTCTGATGAGAAGAGTGTCAAAAGAACTGAGGACATGCAGAGAATGTAAGCTACACTTCAATAGACCTTGCTACATTCACTTCTTCATATTGCAAAGGTTTGTAAAAGTTGAGTTAAGATACTTAACCTAATTACACACAACCCCTCGGTCTGTAAAATTGGGGGAGGGGGGAACCAACCCATAAGAGAAGGTATTTATGTCTCTAAGGTCAAACAACACCACTACCTATCTCGGGTGCACTTAGAATGAGGAACACTGTTGAGAGAGGCAGGCACTTCTAAAGACAGGTCAACACTCCTAGGGTAGAAGCCATCACTTAAAAGTACTAATAATTCTTTAGGAACCACTGTGTTCCCTTCCCGTCTCTCTGCCCCTGTTTATTTTGTTTGTGTCCCTTTTGCTGAAATGTAACTTGCTTTTAACAGTGCTGTTGAAGGAATACAGAAAACCTTGACTGCTTCTTTAATTCCAAACCTATTCCAAATATCTGCAAAAAAGTTTAGCTATGACAACCACAAATTTCCTGTTGGAACATTCTCATCCTAGCATGAAGCACTTCTTAAGATGCATCATTGCTCAAACATAGACTTAGCATCCCGAAAAAGCCTCAAAGGAAGCCAGATTTTATTAATTGCACCATTCCAAGGGCATTTGTCTTTCTCCCCTCCTTTACGGAAGGAAGCATAAAAGAGAAAGAGGAGCTGCTTTAGAAGTGATGTGAGCTAAAGAACTAGCAGCATGTATTACACGTGACAGCAGCAGCAGTCCTGATGGAAGTCCAGACTTTGAATCTTCCTAGTATAAGTTGAGTATTGAATGTCATACTGAGTAAACTGTACTGAAAATAAAAGCTAGCATGTCCTTTAGCTCGTGTTAAAAGTTATGTAACAGGTACATTGAGATGAAGAAGAGAAGTAGCTGATGAACTCTTTTCCAACGACATAACCCAGTTGTCTGATTAATGGCTGCAGCTGGTTTACATTTCACATTTCACATTCACCTCCAAATATGCCAGGTATTGTGAAACTAGTAATAATAATATTTGAATATTGTCACTTCTGACTGATATAAGATTAGGGTTTGTTGGTTGGTTTGTTTGTTTTTATACAAAGGGAGAAGTAAATATAACTGCAGAGACAGAAAAATAGATAAATAGAATTATGTATATACATAAAATAAAATTTTAAAATAATATAAAATTTAGCCTATAAAATCCATATATAAAACAAAATTTAAAACACGTGTAAGATATTAAAAATATAAAAATGTATAAAAAATAACCATCTCCAAAGAATATTCCAGAACCACAGAAGTGTCTAGATGCCTTGGCCTTCCTTTCAGTTGAAAAGTAGTTACTTAATTTAAAATGCTAGGCTTCTGTTTCAGAGCAGTGAAAAGATTTGCTGAGCCTTTTGTAGCACAGATCACACGCAGGCTATTTTTCTGAGCGCAAGCTCAGAGGGATGTGATCTGCTGCAGTCAAAGTGCAAAGCACAAATAAGAAAACATGCTTTTGCTTCATCTACTTTCTCTTCCCTTTTTGTCCTTTTTTATTCAGACAGAGCTGTTTGTTCAGTCTTCCAGGTTCAGTCATGCTGTTTGATTTTCTTTTTGAAGGAGAAAAAGGCTCTGGGGCCAGAATCACTCGTATTTTTTGTGTAGATGCAAATGAGGTTAGAAGTCCGCTTAAATGTCCAGCCAGGGCATTTTCCTGAATAGGAGAAACTTGGGGTGACACAGAGCTGCCAAAACTTCACAGTTTCCTGCCCCTCATCTCTGACACAAAGAATAGCCACAGTGAAGAGAGCGTGATCAAAGCAGTCAGCCCTCATTGATTGCCCATAGAGATCTATGTTTAAAACAGAAGATTTTTGAGCCACAGTATTTAATTTCAAGGATCAAGCTGAGGGCAAAGCAGCCATCTCATTGATGATATTGCTTATTTGACAAGCAGATTTTACTTCTTTCTTATTTAACAAAAAGATCAATCTAGAATGGCTGCTAATTAGAACCTCTAGACTATAAGATAACTGCAATTTCATATGCTCACTATCCACTCTTTGCAACCATCTTTATGATTCTACAGTTCTTGCCAATTAAAATGTTTTGAAATTTTGTAGATGTCTGAAAAATTTTGTCAGCCATGGTTGGGTCAGGCTGTGGTGCTGTGCTTTGTCATTACCTACATATAAGCACATAAGTTCATACGCCTTATACAGACTGGGACCTGGATGGCTGTTCAATTCTGAGTTACAAATATTACAGTACAACTTTTTAAAAAGCAAGTTGGCTGGAAAAATACACTTAAAATACTGAGAAACTTCAGTTTCATATATTTTTTTCTTTAAAAGTGTCACTCCACATGTACTTGAAAAGAAACTCAAGCACATTACAGATCTTTACTACCCTGAGTATTGCCTTTGCAATCTCCATCAGCATGTGCACCTTCAAATGCAAGATCTGCCATGCCTTTCCCATTATGAAGCCATAAGTCCCCAGAGGCACTATGTTTAGACTGTCAGTTTCACCTGGAAAGCACTCAGAAATGACACTGATGACTGAGAATGTAAAAGCAAAAATAAAGATGGGGAGATAATCTCTGCTATGTGTTAAATTTTGAGCTTCATTTTATGAAGAACTATAATTTTTCAGGAGGAGAAAAAAGAATAAAGAGAGAAAGAAAAAGAAAAGAAGAAAGAGAGAAAAGAAGAGAGGAAGAAAGGGAGGAAGGGAAAAAGGGAGGAAGAAAGGTGAACAGCCACCTGAAGGTTGATTAATAGATTTAAATCTTATATGATGTTTTAGATGGTTTACAGACAGTTGGAGTCCTCAGTTTCTATAGACTGATTCCATCTTCGTTCTGTGGTACAAAGTGATTCATTTCAGAACTGCACACGAAAGAAGTTGCTATCACCATAAAGCTTCTGTATTTACAACAGTAACTTCAACTGAATAAAACAGCCACATTTTTTTCCAAGGAAACAATAGTCCACTTTCCTACCCCATGCTGTCTAGAAGAGGTGGTTACTTTATGATTAGGTTTTGCATGAGACTAACTACAAATTTCAGATCTCGAACCCATTCACAGATCTCTAACCTACTACTACATCTATGTAGTAGATGTACCTTACTGATCAATGGTTCCCTCATCTCTTGTGTTGAGATGTGCTCCATGACTGCAAAAACATGTACAATATTACAACACACACACACACAAAAAAAAGACAAGACTACCTGGATTTTTTACTATACTAGGTGACTATAACTCCCTATTTTCTCAAAAATCTGCTGTTGAAAACCATTGCCAGTAAAAATTTAATCAAGACTGTTAAATTACTTCAAAATTTAGTTCTGAGGAATCTGGATTTTCTAGGGCAAATATTATATTAGAAACTACCCAACAAGTTTGTCTAATTACTGGCAATTACCAAACCCCTTAAGGCAACACAGTATTTTCTTATCTTTTTCATCTCTTGATCATGCATTGTCATCTTTAGTTTGCAGCAGTTGCATAATTTTAAAGAACATATTGAATAATCAATTATTTACTCTTTTCAAGTCTCTCAACATGTTTAGGTTGTGGGGTTTTGGTTCATGGTTTGTTTTTTTTTGTTTGAGGCAAACAACCAAGAATCTTCATTCAAGATGCTTTGTATTTGAGTTACCAAATAGTTATCTTAGAGAGAAAGTCTGGAGAAAGGAAAACTTTCTCTTGATAAAGGAGGATTAGGTTAGAGATCATTTAAGCAAACTCAGCACCCACATATCCATGGGCCCCAATGGGATGCACCCATGAGTGCTGAGGGAGCTGGCAGACATTATTGCTAAGCTGTTNGCCACTCTCAATCATCTTTGAAAGCTCATGGAGAACAGGAGATGTGCCTGAGGACTGGAGGAAAACCAATGTCACTCTGGTCTTCAAAAGGGGCAAGAAGAACAACCCAGAAAAGTACAGGCCAGTCAGCCTCACCTCCACCCTTGGAAAGGTGATGGAACCTTTCAAGCTCATCAATGCTTGTAAACATCTAAAAGGTGGGTGTCAGGAGGATGGGGCCAGAGTCTTTTCAAAGATGTCCAGTGACAGAACAAGGGGCAATGGACACAGACTGGAAGTTCCATCTAAACATGAGGAAAAATTTCTTCACTTCGGGGGTGACAGAGCACTGGAACAGGCTGCCCAAAGAGTTTGTGGAGTCTCCTTCTATGGAGATATTCAAAACCCAGCTGGACACAATCTTGTGCAACTTCTTTTAGGTGAACCTGCTCTAGCAGAGGAAGTAGGACTAGATGATCTTCAGAGGTCCTTTGCAATCCCTACAATTCCATGATCCTGTTATTATTTCACAACTGTAAAGATTAACATTTGTCAAATCCTCAGATATGTACTCCACATACTTTCTGAAATTTTGAATGAGCAATACTTTCAAAAATATTTAATTTCCTTGTTAATGAAGATTCTATTACTAGTTTATGTGGAAATGAACAACACATAAATGGGTTTGCATTAAAAAATAGTTATTCCTTTGTCCTGGTTTCAGCTGAGAGTGTTAAATTTCTTCATAGTAGCTAGTATGGGGCTGTGTTTTGGATTTGTGCTGGAAGCAGATAGTGCTGGATAGTGCAGAGATGTTTTAGTTGTTGCTGAGCGATGCTTGCTCAAAATGTCAAAAAAAGCCAAGGCCTTTTCTGGTTCTCGCACTGCCTCAACAGTGGGATCGCTGGGGGTGAGCGGGGAGTTGGGAGGGGACAGACAGGGCAACTGACCCCATCTGACCAAAGGGATATTCCATCTGATTTGACATCATGCGCAGTTTGTAAGGGACTTGGGGAAGGGGCGGGACGGGGGCAGAGAGTGGCGACAACGACGGTGGTGGCAGCGGCAGTGTTTGGAGTGATGTCATTTGTCTTCCCAAGTAACAGTTACATGTGACAGAGCCCTGCTGTCCTGGGGATGGCTGAACCCCTGCCTGCCATGGGGAAGTGGGGAATGAATTCCTTGTTTTGCTTTGTTTGTGTGTGCGGCTTTTGCTTTACCTATGAAACTGTTTTTATGTCAGCCCATGAGTTTTCTCACTTTCACTCCTCTGATTCTCTCCCCTATTCTGATGGGGGGAAGTGAGCAAGCGGCCGTGTGGTGCTCAGCTGCCGGCTGGGGTAAAACCATGACATTCTTTCAATGAGAAGTAAAAAACAAGCCTAAAACAGACTAGTTGGCATTTCAAACTCATTTGTTATTTTATTTCCGTAATGCTTGTTGATTATGATAATTGATCACTCCAATAATTTCAAAGATATAATTAATTGGTAAAAGTAATTTAGTTGCCTTTTATGTGAAATATTCTTAATTAACAAAGAACATTTAAATAAATTACCATAATACTGAAGGTCACGCAAATATTAGCTGCAGTTGTGCTCACTGTTGCATAGATAAATATTTCTATGTAGAGGCATAAAGAATAAAATTAATTTTAATAAAATGAAAATAATATGTTTCTTTTATTGAAATTTCACGACAAGCATCTTATTCTAACTGGTCTTTTAGCTAAGTTCAAATCTAATATCAGTTTCATATTAAGTATGGCAATGTAATCTGCTTTCTACTTTGGCAAAGCTGAAGGAACAACTTGATCTGGTATTTCCTTTCTTCAAATACTGTAATTATTTTTTGTTGTAAAATCAAGCCAACATGATGAGAAAGTGACATACCGAAGGTTAACTGACACGATGACTCCTGAACTGTATTGTACAGAATGACACTGACACACATTTTTCTTGCCACCATTTCTTTATGGAACTTTGTGGGAATCAGGGTACTTTCTTGGGCAACTTGTAATAAAGCTTCCTCAGGCAGAGCAGAAGGAGAACTTTGCATTTGCCACTTTCCATGTGATAGCTGAGTCATTACTGTTGACAGCAGAAAAAAGAATTGCCTTCTTCACTGTGTACTGAAATTAAGTCATACTCGTCACAGCAGCTTGTATGGAGTTGAACTAACTGCCATGTTAAACAGCCTCTTAGAAAGACTTCCTTCGAGAAATTTAGGAAAGCATTAGTTTCAGGATTCCACAGTGAAAATGTCAAAAATGGTGTAAAGTAAAAGCAAAGGACTAGAGATCTTTTTCTCTAACATCTTTTCTATACACACTAAATATTAGGTTTTCAAATCAAGGTTAGATTCAATTTCAACTGAAGCTGTGACCTTCTATAGCTGGAGAAAAAAGTGTTAAGTTGATGACAAGATTAATGATATTTACATGCCAAATAACAGAACGAAAGCTGGAGTACTGATTAAAGATAATTAGTCAGTGTAATGCCATCTTGAACCTATGGAAAATTTTATAAAATCAACAAATAATCAGAGTTTGGACACGTTCTGAATCCATAAGCAGTAAGGACATACTTGCAAAGGTGTCATCATTTTTACTTACTTCTTTGTTTATGAAGACCAACTTTTTTCTGCTCTTTCAGTAGTTTATCAGTGTCACTATGACTTCTGTCATGGTGAAAATATTTATGAAAATCACCATTATATGGTAGGTCCTCTTGAAAAAGAAAATGAAACTGTTCCATCAGCTCCAGAACTAATAAAGCAACATTTCACATGGATTACTATCTTGATTTCAACTGAATTTGGTAGTCAGGGTCTGATTAAAGCTTTTTTATGGTATCTGTGCTACTTTTTCCGCAGTGTCAAAAAACAGACAGGGAACTAATGTGGTCTCCCTAATCTGCTTGCCCACATAATCCCAAAAATTATTAAGAACATAATTACCTTTGACTCCATAATCAGCCTGTTAAAAAAATTGAAGGAAATCCATCAATAAGTTCAAAAGGAAAGGATTCATCCATGGAAAAAGTAAGTTTTTCTAAGCAGTTTCCATAAGAAGTCAGATTACAAAATAATAAGGAACTTTCAGAAGTACCTTGTGCTCTAATTTGATGATTTTCTCACGGAAATCAAAGGGAATTAACATATACGTAAAGACACAAAGGCTTTGTAGCTGTGACAATCTAAGTATATAAAAGTAGCAAAATATGTAGGGAGAAAGAAAGTATTTTAATAGGAAAACTATTTGTGTTGGAAACAGACACATTTTCAGGCATGCTCGCCCTTCTGTGAAACACCTCCCTGACTGCTCTTGCCAACAGATAGACAAAAGTATAAAGAGAAGGCGCCAGTAGCGGTTCATACTTTCTGATCTGTTTCTGTGTAACTTAAATGTGTGCAAAAACTGTCATTTGTATGAAGGGGGTTAATGGAAATCCTAGCTCTGTTAGTCTTTCAGTCAAACAGTTGCTCAGCTGTTTTAAAGGTTTTGTACAAATGTATTTCAAAACCAGCAGTGGAAGCTTTGCATGTTATCAAGTAGAAATCCCTAGCCCACTGAGTGAACACAGCGTCGGTGGTAAACTGAACGTTCGCCTGGCTCACTGCATACATCACCCTGATGTTTCAGACTTCCTTATAGTGCCACAAGTGACATATTCATCTGTGTGTGTGGAACCTAATCATCAGCAAAACCAGCCAAATGGACTCAAAGGGGCCTCTCTGTTGCTTTACTGCTAATGTTCTTTTGTGTGTAACTGCTTTGGGTTTTGATCAAATCAGAAATAGTAAAGAACTACAAAAAAGGCTTTTTTCCTATCCGTAGAAGGTATCTAATAGAGGAGTGTGAGCTATTTATCCTGCCTCTTCAGAGGTTTATCAAACATTACTTTTCATGAAACAATTACATTTAGGGTAACACCGATCAAGAAAACATTGTACTGCAATCCTCCTTTGAATAGACATTCCCAGGCTTTAACAATGAAAAACAATATTAAAACTATACTATTAAATTTCATTCATCTTCTATGAATCATGAAGGGTTAACAACAAGAAGAAAGAAAAAAAAACAGTCCTTAAAAACAAAACAAAACCCTATATAATTTATACTTTGGAGTAAGGCAGTTTTGTACAGATGCCAAATAGAATTTACTCAGATTACAGAAACACCAACACAAATATTTAATGGAAAAAACTCAATGCATTCTTAGCTCAGTAGTCTCACAGGAAATTAATGGCACTGGTAACTAAATAATTAGAACAGGGAATTTGTGAACATCTTTATTAACCTTATATTAATTTGCAAAATGAAAAAAGAAAATAAAGAGAAAATTTTGCTCCTAAAAATCACTGTGTATAATATACAGAATAAACTGCAGATGTAATAAAAGAGGATTTGTTTCTCTCATTTATAAAAGACAGGGTTATAAACCAAAAAAAAAATATTACAAACCATTAAGTCAAAACTATTAAATCACCTAAATTATTACCTTCATATGAAACATTTCAGTAATGAGGGGTTAAACCAATAAAATTATACCTTCATAGGCTGGGAAGAAAATGTGTATTCTATTTTCAATTTTTACAGGAATAAGAGATTAGGTAGGAAAACATATCTTCGTATCAGGAGATATGTCATTGCAGCTCTACCTTTCAAAGTCTCTCTAAAGCAGGCTTCCTTGATCTCTGTGAGGAACAGAGACCCGAGGCGAATGTCACAGCTACAGGGGCTTGATCTTGCAAGCTGTCTAAGCCTTGCTGCAAGAAGTGCAAAAAAGTCAAATAAGCACCACTGAACACTTAGGACAGATTGTAAACCATTTATTCATACTAGTAAGCAATTAGATGTCATGTTAGAGCCAATGTTGGCTCCTGTTAGAGAAAACATTTGAGTGTGTGCTGAGTTTGAAGTCAGTGGGGCTTATGTATGCCCAGCGGGATATCCCTGAACTGAGACCCATAATAAAAATAGATTCTTAGCAAAAAGAGATTCACAGTCTGGTCTTCATTGCTTGCTAAATGCTTACTAATTATGTAGGGTAAAAAGCTTCCCTAAACTGAGAGAAGCTAGGACACTGTTAGTCATGCAAATAAACCTCTACGCCTCTGATAAATGTACAAGACTGAGGAGAAAGAAAAATCTTTATGGTAGAGGGACAGATACAATCTAGAGTACATACGCCTGAAAGGCTTACAGTGACCCTATATGCACAAGAACCTTTTTTTAGGATTTTTAGTCATTTCTACTGTGAACAGAGCAAGAAGCGTTGTTGATTATGCTGATGACAATGGGAGCAAGGGCAGCTGTGCAGAGCAGTCTCTGAAAGAAATGCTTTCAAAGTTTCTATTGAAAAGGCTGTTTCCCAAAGGCAGCTGCTCGATGCCTCATGATGTATTCAAGGCACAGCCTCCTTGCTTGGCCCATCACCCTGCTGCACCTGCTCCTCTCAGCTCACTTCACCTGAGTAGATCGTGACAAGAGTAACAAAGCGCTGCGCTCCGGCACCCCACAGAAAGCTCAGCAACGCTTTCCCTACCTCCTCAGCTGTACCACTGCAGAGCCAAGCTCCTCTTTATACACTGTATTTGCTCAGAGCATCAGGTACTAGTTATCTGTTTACCTTCCTTTTATTCCTTCCTCCTGCAATTTCTCTTTGCAGCTAAGCGACTCCTGTATGAGAAGAGCCTCGCTACTGCTCAGAATTTTAACACGGTGCCTGAGATCTTTCTTCTGTTACAAGTCTCAGAGGATGGTATTAATATCACACTAATTATTATCAGATATCTTTACATTTGGCAAAGGTACTACCAGGCAAATTACAAGTGCATTTATTGTCAAATAACACCATATATCATCAAGACCTATTGAAAGATATCCATGACAGCAATTTACTGCAGCCGTACAACTTAGAGCCCTGCGCTACCTCCATCAGAGTTACCTGATTAGGTCTAGCCTCCACTTCTAAAATCCCTGCTTTTAGTAAGGCCACACAGAGTTTTCTCTGCGTTGTGGGTACCAGAGTCTAGAAGATGTGCCCTGAGATTTCCAAAATATCAACAGTCTTTATCCTGGTCACCTGACAAGTGCCTTTTCACTTTTCACTGGTTCCAGAATGCTACTAAATCAACAAATATTTATTACAATTTTTAATGTAATGTCCTGAAACAAGGACAACACACTAATTCCAAATGTTTCAAAATAAAAAGTAACACAGTAAATTAGAAAAGCAAAACGTATAAATCTATACTTCATTATAAATAAAGTTTGAAATATGTACTTTTGCTGCAAATGTTTTTCATGACCTTCAAAGCCTGTAGTCCTCTTTTCTAAATATTCTTCAAGATTTGAGCTGACTAAGGAAGGGGGGGGGCAGTTGTTTGGATTTTGTCAGTAGAGCTGAGTCCTTTAGAGCTGGTTTCCTTTGTTTGTTCGTTACACTAACGGAAGAGCTTCCTCAATTGTGTTATTAGTACATCTCAAGCAATTAGAATGAAAAGGTTGCAAAAGTTCAAAAATGAAGATGGCTTGCTTGGATTTAACACATTTATGATTATAATAGGGACTGAAAGGTTATAAAGGAACTTTTAATTAGATATAAAATTTATCCTGCAGATCTCTGGCAACATAATTAACTGCATTTCCATAGGATTTGCTATACTGAGCACACACAATATACAGATATGTTACAGTTTGTCTCATCTATTGCACAGGTTTACGTATTAATTTTGCTATGGCTTGAATAAACTTAAACAAAACCTGAAACAGTAAAATTTAACTTGTGGTAAAATATCCATGGAACTTATGTCACAGGGCTCCATCAGACTTCTTTGGAGAAGGGCAAATGTCATTGAGAATAATTTGGGCAGTAAGTAAACCGCAGACATGGATTGAGACAGCAGAGCTTCAGATGTTAAATAAAACTTATATTTAGCAAATTCTCACTCTGCTAAAGATGAGTTATTGTCTGGGATGCAGTTCAGAACCTCTCTGATGAAAAAAGATGTGTTGTGACATTCAGAAAATAATCACACTGTGCCTTTAAAATTTCCTATTTATTTCAGGTTTGTACAGAGCAGATTCAGCCAATGCTGGTTTATTTTCTCAACAAGGGACCAAGAAGGTTCTCCTAGATCTTTGCTGCATCAAGAAACAACACTAGAGTTTTTGCTGGGACTTCAAATCACTAGATTAAAGTGCCTGAACTTTCCAGAACCAATCTGCCTAGGTATTTTTCTTCAGCACTTTACCATTTCTTTAGAATGTCATGGCAAATCTGCATGTTTACTATGGTATTTTCTTTCATCTCTGAAAGGAAAACTGAAACCTTGGAATTTGTGAAAGGAAACAATAATTAACAGAAAGTATTCTATCTGGGACTACACAGGGAAGACATGAAAAGAATAAGATTACTTTATCCCGCAAATCAAAGATTTTAGAGGAATGCACTACACAGCATGTCCTCTCCACTGTCTGCCATTTTCCATCTTTACTCTTGCCCAGAAATATTGTTGCCACTCTCCAGGTACAGAGCCTTTATTTACAGGGATTCTGCAGTACCAAAAGAAATATATATAAAAATAATGGAACTCATCCCTCTAGGAAGAAAAACAGTCAGCCTGAATGGCTTTCTTCATTGATGTTGAAGGAACAGTTCTTCCTCCCACAGTGAGGACAGAAATTTTTATTTTTTTTTCCTGATAGAATTAAAAATCACTGGGGAAAAAATCATGTAGTAGCAGGACAGTTTAAAGATAATTCTCTCTCTATGGAGTCCCGGGTAGTCAGAATACCACTTCTAGTGTCTCAGAGCAAATAAGATTTTCAGACTTCTAAAATGGATGTTTTACTTTTGATTGTCAAGATTTTCCTCTTATTTTTTGCAGTAGCCTAAGTGTTATTCAGTTTTGTTATTCAGTATCTATTCCGGCAAAATGACGATGGACTGGCCACTGATTTTGAAATTACTTTATGGTGTAATTTGGGAGGACTTGGAGAATCAAACTCAACAGTCAGAGGCAGCTGGCTGGAACAGGTATTGCAGAAAATTATAATAATACTTTGATTAATCCCGTGTTCTTTTTTCTTTTTTTTTTACAACCACCCTCCATTTATGTATGACCGGTATGCAAAAAATCAACCATACAGAGTCACTAGTAACAATCTGAGGTATTGTCAGGAGAAACATCAGGAATGATTTCAAGCATGTGAGCCAAAAGTATTTACTTTTCAGGGAGAAAGATTTTCATAAAATCCTCCTCTACTCATGCATTTGCTGGAAAGTGCAGGTTTCTTTCTAACAGCTCAGGTTTCACTACTCATTTTCAAAACAGCTTTCACATGAAGAAAAATTGGAATACAAAATAAAAACTACATTAATCAATAGTGAACATGTAACAGTTGAGTAAGGGAGATTAAAAGCTAGTTTAACGCAGTCTAAAGTCTTTATTCTTTTAGCACTGATACAAGCTATAAAACCAGTAAGACCAAATGTGTAGCTTAACCTTGAATGTTCTAATCTTCAGCTATTCCTAGAGTTTTAAGGAGACTAGATACTCTGACTACCCCACTTGATATCAGTTTGGACCAACTTAAGACTTTATAAAGGAACCTGATTCTAAAAAAAAATTGAGAGGTCCTACTCAGTGAAATCAGAAGCCCTTCAAAAACCTCACTGTATTATCACAAAACAAAGTTTGATCTGTAGGCTGCCTGCCATTGAAGAAGTAGTGGCAGCAATTTTTATGACAACTAATAAGCATTCTCTAATGCATAGTCTTAGAAACATTTTTAAAACTTGGGAGAGGTTCTCTTAGATTAGAAAAGTGTAACCCACAAAAGAAGGACTCTGCTTCAGTCCCCAGTCTCCGGCATTACGACCAAAACCAGATATGAAGCTTTAACAGCTGTAGACACCCCTGAGCATGGTCTGCAAAGAGAAACTGTGCCAGCAGCACACAGTGGGTACCACAAAAAGGAACAATGAGTGCTCATAGTGGGTGAACTCTGCTAAGGGGCACTGAGGCACCCATCTGCCCACCTGACAGGGAGTCATAAGAGGTATGCTGCCTTCCAGGATCTAAGGTCTGAGATGTTGCTGAGAGGGTGCCACAACTTGTCAAGACTATTATCCATTGGTACTCTTGCACATGGGTACAAATGACACTGCAAGCTGGAACCTGGGCAGAATCAAGGAATACTACAAAGCCCTGGGAGTGCAAGCAAAAAGTATTGGTGCCCAAGTTATATTTTTTTCTAAGACAAAGTAACCTGCTTGATTGACATGAGTCAAGCCTGGATTTCTCCAAGACTTTTGATACAGAATCACCAAATTACAGAATCATAGAATCACAGTATGGTAGGGATTGGAAGGGACTTCTGGACATCATCTAGTCCAAACTCCTGCTAAAGCAGGATCACCTAGAGCAGGTTGCACAGGGTTGCGTCCAGGCAGGGTTTGTCTAACTCCGGAGAAGAAGATGACACCACCTCGCTGGGCAGCCAGCTCCAGTTCTCTGTCAGCCTCAAAATACAGTTGCCAATAGCCTCCTCCGAAAGAAACTGATGTGTTGCAGTCTAGATAAGCGGTCAGCGTGTTGGGTGGGGAACCAGCTGACAGACTGCACCCAGAAGGTGACAGCAAATAGCTTCTTTTCAAACTGGCAACCTGTCATAAGTGGGGTCCACCAAGGATTGATATTGGGCCCAACGTTAATATCTTCATAAGTGATCTGGATGATGGGATCAAGTATACCCTAATAAAGTTTGCTGATTATATCAAACTGAGTGGGGAAGCAGACACTTCAGAAGGAGACCTAGATAGGCAGGAAGAGGGGATTAACAAGAACCTTATGAAGTTCAACAAGGACAAGCATCAGGTCTTGCACCTGGGAAAAGTTCATCGAGCAGTGCAGCATGGGCTGGGATCTGCCTGACTGAAGAGCAGCTCTGTTGAAAGCAATCTGGGAGTCACGGTGTACAACAAGCTCAGTATAAGTGAACAGTGTGCTGCTGCAGCAAACGTAACTAATAGGATGCTGGGCTGCATCAACAAGGGCAGTACCAGCAGAGATAAAGTCATTATCCCACTCTATTCAGTGCTTGTCAGGCCACATCTGGAATACTGTGTTCGGTTTTGGTCCCCACTATACAAAAAAATGCAGAAAGGCTGGAGAGAGGGTTGAGGGCCCCCATCCTGGGCCACCAGGATGATCAAAAGACTGGGAAGCCTGCCATATGAGGAAAGATTGAGAGAAGTGGTTTTTGTTCAGCCTTGAGCAAAGGTGGCTTCCAGTATTTAAAGGGCAGCTACAAAGAAGATGGAGACTCCCTGTTTACAAGGAATCACATGGAAAAGACAAGGGATAATGGGTACAAGTTACTCCTGGGGAGATTCTGGTTAGATACAAAAGGAAAAAATTTCACAGTGAGAACAATCAGCCATTGGAATAATCTCCCCAGTGAAGTGATGGATTCTCCAACACAGGAGATTTTAAGATTCAGCTGGACAGGCTGCTGGGCCATCTTGTCTAGACCATGTTTTTGATAAGAAAAGTTGGATCAGATGATCCTTGAGGTCCCTTCCAACTTGATATTCTATGGTTCTATGATTATCAGATAGTGAAAGTAAAATAAAGATCAATTTGTTTATACATTATCTATTTTTATTTTTTAAAGAGTTTGCTCTTAAAAATCAGAGAGCGACTAGGTTTTTTTTACTGAAAAACTGCATTTTCCAACTCAATGCCAAAAACTGTATTCACAAGAAAAGTTTTGCTCAAACTAGAAAGCAGATGTTGTTACCATTCCCAGCAAAGGCTGAACAGGAAGAACTAGATATTAAAAATAATAAATAAAATTAGTAAAGCCAGCAAGCAGAATGCATTTCAGTACATTTTACAGTTTTACAGCACTTCACCCATGGTGTTCTGAGCTTTGTAAAGCTACAGATTGTCCCTGAACCTACCCCATTTATTTTGCCTTTACAGTATTCTTTCAGACAAGCAGACAAGGCTCGGAGGGATTATGGCCTGGTTTTCAATGGTTTCAGGCACTTGCAATTTCAACTGAAATCATGAAAATTAAACTGTTTTGATGAGTAAAGTGAGAACAGAAGTTGAATTCCCGTTTAAATCAGCTGTCTACAGTCGTAACATTGAGAGAAAAGAAACTCACATACCCCACCCACCCTCAATTAGGCGAAAGTTAGATAAAACTGACTGTAAAGTGTTTATGTGAGTGAGGAGCATCAAGCAGTGGGGGTGTTCTTTCTCCTAGTACAAGGCACTTATGCAAGATAAGCTTCTTGACAATCGATATTTGACCTGTATCTGTAGATTTGACTCTGAGAACCGTGATTACGCACTCTTGGCAGGTTTTCATTTTAATTACATTTATTTATTTATTTTAATGGTTAACGGCTTTTTTGGCACCATGCACAGCAGTTATCCAGATGGTCATCTGTTGTAAGGTCAAGTGAAATAAACAAAAGGACTTTTATGCATTCCTTCCCTGAAAGCTAAGTTGTGCCAGTACTATTGTCTCTCTCTTGATATATTTAAAATATATATATAGTTTTTGAATTATAATTGTAAAATAAGACCAGAAGACTGAGTTACTCCTCCATTTATCCTGAAGTGGACATTTCTATCCCTTTTTGCTGCTTGAAAAGCTCTGCTCTAATTATACATTATATTTGGCTACTGTATGATACTATGAAACAGCAAAAAAGGGCTTACACACTTTATTCTACTGAACTAATTTGCTCATATTATTAACATTACAAAATAAATTGATGTACTGATAACGTAATAGCCATTCATTCTGTTAGAAGAAATTTTAAAATTATACTACCTACTTTAACTGTCAAAAAAATATACTAGAATTACATTCTATCAATACACAGGTCATTTCTTTAATCATGAAGAAGCAGAAAGTACAGAGGAACTTTGCTAATTACTCTTTATCAAGCTATATTAAGATCATACAGTTATTATCTTCTGTACTTGGCCCCATATCCAACAAACTATTGAAGTCATTCTTTTTGAAGAAATCACTATATAATTGTTTTGCATCAGAGAAATAATTTATGAGATGTGAAGTATTCAATTTGCTAGGACTTTCAGCATTTTGCTGAAACTGAGTCTTTTTTACTCAAAAAATGTGCACTCTCATGAGAGTTAAAGGAAAATTAAAAAATACCTTCCTCTCCCCATTTTTCTCAGCTAACAGATGCGCTGGGCTGAAAACTGCTTCTACTGTTGTAAATATTTATCTTCCTAACATGAGGAAAAAGAACTGTGTAGCAGAATAACTAATATAAAAGTCATCGTCATGTATAATCTACACTTTGCAAAAGACAGGCTGCCTTCATATGCTGGGTGTTGACCTGGAATCAGAGATGAGTTCTATCAAGTACAGGAAATTAAGCGTGTAATTCCATCTCAGCTTAACATCATGTATATCCAACACACTGTGATACCACCCTCCTTCACTACTCTCGGCCTCTTTCGTTTTTTTCTTATCCTCTCTGCCAATATTCACATTTTTGAGACTAGGGAGTGAGATCCTTTAGGAAGCTGATCCAGCTCAAAACTACCTGCCAAAAACAAATTAATAGTACCAAAGGAAAGAAAGCTTATTATGTTTTAATGGTGAATTACCACAACATCACCATAATGCAGTCAACATTTAAATTGTGCAGGTTTTACCTTAAGAAACATAAATGACAAGCCAAAATGTACACGTCCTTCATGTGACTTGCAGCAGGTTCATGTGACCACTGGTAAGTTTAACATTTGTGTAAACACACAAATATACTTTTATTGTGCACTCTGATGGTATTTGAAGATGATTAAGCATAGAAATTGTGGAATATGTTCACAGCTGTTCTGTTAAAAACTATTCAGATAAAATAAAGACTACTGACAATATTACAGTCAAGTTTAAAGTTCTTACACAGATTTTAAATGTGTCTTCTAAACAATATTTCTTAGAACTCAGACTAAAATCCCTTGATACGTCATGCATTTTATTGAGCAACAGTAAAATTTACTGGGACTGTCTTCGTGGAATTGTTGTTTCACAATCATATGAAATAACCTGCTTAAGTATTTTATCAGATTGTAGAACTGTATTTACTTTAGAATATAATCCGCTAATCTATTTTTCCCTGAATATACCTTCTATACTTTATTCTGGGGATCAGAGAGTAGAGCTTCTATTGCTATTCTTCTTTGGTTTTCAGGTTTGTTTTTTTCAGTATTACACCTTTTAGTCTAGCTTTCCGGTTTTCTAGAGGTAAGAATTTGAACTGAGATAGAAAATATCTTTTCAAAGCATTTCATTGCATCTATTATAGTAAATGTAGATTTCTATAAAATCTTCATCTATGATGGTATGTAGGTTAAATTTCAGGTAAGGGCCCTACACGATTTTGAGGCAGGTATGATTCTAAAATGGAAATACAAAGTAGCAACTAAAAAGGCTGAACATTTCCTGCTTTAAGAAGAACTGTAAATTTCTTAAAAGCCTTATTAGCATGAAAAAATATTTGTTTGCCTTTAATCTATGTTTGAGAAATACTGTAAACAGCAATTAGTATTGGCTTCTGCTTTCCCTGAAACAATATGTAATTTTGGATTTATTTAATAAGCCCTTTTATGGAATTTTTTTCATCAGTTTAGTAACTAATATTTCTTCAGGACCAAGATAAGTAGACCTCAGGAGCTCTAGTAAAATATTTATGCATGCTAAATTTTTAAACAACATTTAGTGACAGGTTCAATAAAAAATATGCCAACCACTTTTTCAAATAAGGAACAAAGTCATATATAAATGGACTTAGATCTTTTCTGCTAACAACACTGGTGAGCTCAGCAGACGTTATACACATGTTTTCTAATACATTTCTCTGCTATTCATATATAGCATCCTATATGATTAAAATTATGTTAATTTCTATTGAAGAATTATAAAAAATATGTACCAAAATGCTCTACATGCATATTTATATGTATTTATTATATATATGCAATGGGACATACATGACTATACTAAACAATTCCATGTTGGTAACTCTAACAGTTCCTCAAAGCCATTCTCCCTGGAATTGAGATCACTTTTTCAGTTAAAGATATTATGCTATTATCCACCATGTACAAACATAACGGTCACCATATCATTTATATATATGTTGTAGGACTTCAGCCTTCTTTCAGGACAAATTAAAAAGCCACACAGCAGGCATGGCAGGTAAACCTAGAAGAACATTTTTCTCAGTTCCTTCCTGTGCTGCCATCTGAACTAACCCCTACCAACAACAAACTGGAATGTTTTCTTTTTATTCCAAGGGGGTCACAGGTGTCTGAAGAATCAGTTCCTCCCAAAAAGAATGCAGCACATCTATAAGCCTGAAACCTGGATTTTGAGCCTGTGGCTGGAAAGAAACAGTCACACAAGCCATCAAATGTGTCACACCTAACTCAGTAGTTTCACTCCACCTTTTGAATTGCTAAGTGTCTACCAAATTTATCATGGCAAGTGGTAGCATTTTGTTTCAGAACTGGAGACATTTCAAGCTCTCAAAATGTATAAGCCTTCTGCAAAACACTGTCTCCTTGCTCGCTTTGCTCTCCTAGACTTCCCATTTGCTTTGAATGCGATGTGTTCAATTTGCTTTGCTGACGTCTAGTTACCTCTGAACTGTTTCCCTCCCATTTTATACCATGATGTGAAAATGGATAAAAGGGCTCCAGCTGATAGTTGTAACATTTGACCAGGAAAGCTTTGAGTGATAGGCATTTTTAATAGTGGAATCTTCCCTAGGCCTTATACACTCTCTTTCTCAGACTCCAAACGTAGGACTGTAGAATTTGGCATGAGTGACTTTTCTGGCAAGAGATCTTTCCCCCTTAGGAAACAATGCCACAGTTGCAAGCCATGAAGGCCTTTAAAAGGCCTGTGAGTTTTAAAAGATGTCATTGTCCATTTGCAAGGGTTTCCAGTCCCTTACACAACTCTAAAGGCTGCTTGTTGTCTCAGCTTTTGTGACAGAGTAGGGCAGTTGTGAGACAAAGCATATGAAAGGAATCTTGCCACTAGGGTAGAAATTTAGATGTGTGCCTCTCAGGAGCGCATTGCTCTGTCTTGTTTTTATTTTCTTTATTTTTTTTGCTCTTTCTTCATAAGAATGATAAGGTGGTATGCAAAACAATCAAAAACTTCAAAAAGATTTAGAATTATATCTAGAAGAGGTCTTAGGTGTCTATGGCAAAGCATAGAATGAATTAAAAAACCAGTAATGAAAAATACCTTCTTACATGGCAATCCATGTGAGCACAGAGGTACCTAATATTACTTGACATTAAAGTCATCAGCTCCCTATAGTTCCATTTTGGCACATGGCTAGTATTGTGTCAACATGAGCAGCTGAGCATTTCTTACAGCTAAGCCTGCATGAGATCTAGAAATGAGTGTGGATTAATCTCACTGGACTTCAGATGTCTGATGTATAGATGTTTTTATCCAAGCTAGTCATCCTCTGCTTCAAGAGCCAAATACGAAAGCTTAGAAAGCAGTTTATCTAACCTGCTTTAGAAGCCTACTCCAGGATGAGATGTTATTTTTTTCTATTTAATAATGAAAAGTCTGGATGATTCAGTCATAGATAGGCGTCTACATTTGGTTACGGAGAATCACCCTCTAGCTGCTACACTGCCTAAGATCCTTGAGAGCTCTGATGCAATACCATATTCTAAGTATGTCTAACATAAGGTGACAGAAATATTTATTCAAACATTATTATGTTCTCATATCTATATTTTATTTTAGCCCATAATCTGGAGTATTGCACCCACAGAACCAGGTGAAGCTGTTTCAGTCCCATCCTTGGCCTGATAGCATATCTCTCCATATCTAAGAATTTTCTCTCAAAATCCATTAGCTGGGAAATGTGATTTCCTCCAGAGTTAGATTTCTTGGACATTATTTTGGGCTTTGATAAGCTCCTGTATTTTCTCTCTGTTCTCCAGTCCTTGACAGCCAAGCGACTGGACATATGGATATATCCTCATCTGATATAGGATGGCAGTGATGCAGGACGCCTAGTAAATGCAAATCTCCAACTTGATAGTAACCCAAAAAAGTACTTAGACTAAACAAACGAAAAATTTTGTCAATCAAACAGATAAAAATACAGACACAAATCCAATTCACCACAGTTCCAAACTTAATTGTGCAAGCTGTTAAAACACTTGCAAAATATTGGTAAACTAAACTCCATTTTACTTTTTATAGCCTCTGCTTTGCTGTGCACACACTTGTTAGTTCATTTACATAGTAATGAGTCTCAGAGATGTAAAGCTTTTCATTTGTACTGAATACAACTTACAAGCATTATGCATGCTAAATTGGAAAAAGAAAAAGGAAAAAAGAAAAAAGTTTTATAGCTCTGTGATATACTGAAACAGAATTTCAATTAAATCTGAAATTTTCTGGGTATTTATAGGAAGAGGAGGATTGCGTGTTTCTGCTATAGCTAAACAAAACCTTTGTTGAAATGGTAGTGTTTCCATATTGTGATTTGCAGAGCCCAGAATGTTACTACATTATTGAAAGTCTAGAAACGTAAGCCTGGCTTCTGTTGAAGACATGAGTTCTATGGAGAAGATATGCTCATGTATGTTGTCCTAAAGAAAACATCCCAAAACAAAGACGACAGCTACTAAAGGGTCTCATCATGTCCTTCTCCAGTGAGGCTGTCCTGACTAATGGAATCCACCAACAAGGCAGAACAAAGTAGGGGAAGAAAACTTGCTTTTGCCATCCTGTTGAAAGTTTCAGGGCTTTTCTCTTTTATTCTAGGTCTAGAGAGACAGTTTATGACATAGTTCAACAAGTAATTTTACAGATGCCAGTAAGAGAGCAGTGCAAGAGGAGAAACACATGAGCAGGAGTTTCATCATCTGGTAATACAGCTAGAAACTCAATGCTGATTTACCCCCTTATGCAAGTAAACCAAAGGAAACACAAACAACATGAAGGTAAAGTCAATGAAATTTGGAGTTCTTCTTCTAATATTAGCACTGTTATTTTTGCAGTGGTTGTCTCTGAAACATTTCATTTTGGGGAGCGTTGTAACTATGTAATAGATAAATTATTAAAAGTAGAATATGAGCTCATAAATGTCTGTGGCTGAAGAAAGGAAATGTTCACTTCTGTATATATTTGTTTGTATATATTCTGTATATATTTGTTACACCAAGCTTCCATTTATGTTGACTGACTATTACCTTAAGATTTTTAAAATATTCTATATATTATATTTACATATTGCTAAATGTAACAGGAAAAAATAATCAAGTGAATACAAAAATATGTATTTGATAGGTATTTGAATACATTTGCCTTTGAAGTTAAAACACATTTATTTTCTTTTTCTTCATAATGAATTCGTATTGGGCAACCTGGTCTAGTGGAAGATGCCCCTGCCCATGGCAGAGGGGTTGAAAGTAGATGATCTTTGAGTTCTCTTCCAGCCCATACTATTCTATGATTCTATGATTTCAAATCAGTTTAAAATAATTTCTGAAATTCTTAACATAAACATCTACTTTTAAAATAGAAATGTAGAATTACAGTTTCTGTTTCTATATAGATTAAGTACATTAAACTTACACTTGCATTGTAAAGCTACTCAGTACAACTATAGGTATGAATTTACTTACTTATCATATATCAAGGCATTGGAATTTATATTTTTTTATTCCCTTACACATGTATGAATATTACTTTTTATCAGAATGATATTTCAAGCGAAGCTGTTTTAGAAGCTTACCAGGTATACATTTTTATGAATAATGATGGATAAAGTTAAGTCGAAGCTAAGAACCCTCCCTGTATGATGACTTTTACTGAGTTAGAATCACACTGTAGTGGTGTTGATATGTTACATTACACTATGGTCACAATTCTAAAACTATTTCTAAATTCACATTTGATAAAACTTGACCCTAAAAAAGTCAAAGGCAGTGCTGCAAAGGGTAACATGATGACTTTCATAAACAAATTAAAAAATGAAGGGATATAAAATACTCTAAATATTCATCATAATTAATTGTTTATTCTATGCATAGCCATGTCTATCTTTCTTACCAATTTTGACATTTTCATCTAACTTCATATGCAATTTTTCATGATAAACTGAATTCATAGCTTCCAAGATTGTGATGGTTTATATGATGGTAATAAGATACATATTTTAATATGAGCAAACATCTTCGTATTTATATACATATTTGATTCTGCATTATTAGCATTATCAGCATAGAGGTAAGGATACCATCCATTTAAATACTCAGAGCAACCATGGTACATTTTTACAATAAAGTATACATATTCTGCCATCACATAGATTACTTGTATTCTCAAAATGCACTGTTAAGCCCAAGAGTAATTTTTGTCACCAAACGTCTTCAAAAAAAATCTGTGCTTTTTAACCTTTGGGACAGTCACAAGTGAGATCCTCAGGTAGATATTAACATTAATATTAGTTTGACTCACCCCAACAGCACATTTTTTTTCCAATCCAATATTTTTCTAGAGAAAAAACCACTGTTGTACAGAAAAGAGTCTATTCAAACATTTGCTCATGTTGCCTTTCTTTCTACCAATGCTATATTGAAATGGACGTTATATTTTACCCGAAAAAAAGAAATATCTTGCAAATTTAATATAAGGTTTAAATTTAAGCAAAGTTGTTGTCCTGACTTTGGCCAGGATAAGGTTAATTTTCAGGAACCAAGCCAGGTGAAGGGAGCTGGCCAGGGCTATTCCATACCATGTGACATCATTGCCCCCCCTAAGAGGGGGCTGGCTGGGGAGGGGTAGCCCTGCACTGCTCTGGGATGGTCTGGCTGTGGACTGAGGGAGTGTGCTCTCTTTGTTATTGCGTTTGTTTACATCCCATTATAACCACTGCTGCTTTGTTGTTGTTTCCCTCTCCCTTTGCTGGCCCATTAAACGGTCGTTACCTACACGTTTCCCCTTTGTTGTTCCTATTCTCCGCCCTGTCTTGCCAACCTGGGGGGGTGAGCGAGCAGCTGTGTGGGGCTCAGCTGCTGGCTGGGGCTGAACCCTGACAGTTTTCTACAGAGAAAAGTTCTGTAGAACAAGTTCTAAGTGAATTAAGTAAGTGTAAAAAGAAGGCACACTGCTGGTAGAAATGACACTATTTTCATTACCATGGAGGAAGATAACGATGGATCAATAGTAATAAAAACTCTGTATGACCGTAAAGTAAGTTTGAGACAGCTTAGCCCAGAAACCCTTTAACTTTTTAGTTCTAACTATCACAAATAACAGGGATCCTGATTGTGTTATTGGAATGAGAAAGGATATATGTACTTAGACATCTGTGATTTCCCTACCCAAGAGAGTCATAATTTATTTTAGTCAAATAAATGTACATGCATTTCTATTAACAGTTTAAGCTCACCAGTAGCTTAGGTCATGATGTTAGCCCTCATATGAGCATTTATACACTGTTCTATGAAAGCTAAAGGAATTCCTCCCTTGGGGAATCACTTATTTCAACTCATGCACAAGTTTAGTCAAACAGTGCTTAGTTTTGCAGATTCCAAAATACAATAAGGGGTTTGGGGTTTTTTTTTGGTCTTTCTTTCTTTCTTTTATCCACCCTTTTCAGGAAAACAATTTAGGTTTCCTAATCCCTTTCAGCAGTAAATACATTGGCACAAGTCCTCCGAAGTAAAAACAATACTTGATTTATTCTGCTGTATGTTAAAATATTCCAAGTTAAATATCTCCAGTGGGAGTTCTTATAAGAGAAGTACACCAGAATAACAATTATTTTAATGCATTTGGGTCATCAGGTAGGTTCAAGTCACTGGCTTGAGGTTGTGAGACAGCTTAAGGCTATCTCAGTTTACTATCTATTAATTCAGCTACTGAGTTACTTGTAATGGGCAGAGAGATAGACATCTTACATTTTTCCTAAAAAAAAAAAAAAGGCGTTTTTATTGAAAGTAGTATTTACACAGAAAGCTTTGGTTTCAACAAACTAGCAAATTCCTAACAAAAGATTGGAGGGAGGTGGGGATGTTGCATGAAGGAAACAGAGAATTGTCAAATAGATGTGATCACAGTCTGGACTCCAAAGAAAATGACACAGTTTGTCCACTGGATAGAGTATTAATCTAGCAGGACTTACAGCAGTCCTATTGGCAAAGGACCAACGCAAACCCTGTCCCAGGCTGACAACTTTGATTCTAATGAAAAATCAGTATTTCCTCTCATTTGCAATTGGACTCAATGATCTTAAGGGTCTTTTCCAAACTAAATGATTCTATGATTTGTTAAAACATCAGGTTATGTTAAATAGTCAGAAACTTGGTTAAAGTAGAAAAACTGGTAGAATACTAAAAACATCATGCAAAAAAAATACATGCATGATAGTAACAGAGGGCAGAAAATATTTCTAAAATACAGGATTGGCAGAAACTTCAGTATTTAATAAGTTAAGTAAACAGTATTAACACAACACAGACTTCCTACAGATGACATATCAGAACTAATTAGTAATTAGTACTAACATTTTATTATTAACTCCCATGCTAGAAAGAATCAAATATATTTAAGTAAACAAGACTCATAGCCACCAGTAACATTGCCATAATTGGTTAGATGTAAAGTTAACAATAAGTAGTTAAGAGGAAAAGGACCTGGGGGTGCTGATTGATGCTCGCCTGGACATGAGCCGGCAGTGTGCCCAGGTGGCCAAGAAGGCCAATGGCATCCTGGCCTGTATCAGGAATAGTGTAGCCAGCAGGAGCAGGGAGGTGATCGTCCCCCTGTACTCAGCCCTGGTGAGGCCACACCTCGAGTACTGTGTCCAGTTTTGGGCCCCTCACCACAAGAAAGACATCGAAGCCCTGGAGCGTGTCCAGAGAAGGGCAACGAAACTGGTGAAGGGGCTGGAGCACAGGTCTTATGAGGAGCGGCTGAAGGAACTGGGCTTGTTTAGTCTGGAGAAGAGGAGGCTCAGGGCAGACCTTATTGCCCTCTACAACTACCTGAAAGGGAGTTGTGGTGAGCTGGGGGTTGGCCTCTTCTCGCAGATAACTAGTGACAGGAC